>OZ008371.1:122184250-122784250 GCA_963931995.1 Phaonia tiefii
CGAGGAACCAGTATCTGCAGGTGTCGCAAAGTTGTCGTTTTTCTGCTGAAATGGAAATATGTATATTTTAATAACAAATTTATTATAATGACATTATTTTACGTCTATTGTGTTTCTTCCATTGAATTCTAATAAATTGTTTTTGTTTCAAGCTTTTATTTGATTTCCAGCAATGCGACAACCAAAAGACAAGTGACTGGTTTTGACATTTTCGTTTGCCTTGCCGACAGCGAAAATAGTTAGTGGCTTCCGATTTTCAAAACACACAACCACACAATAACATTTAAAGCCTGGGATAAGAACGAAAGCGAGTGACTGGCTTTCGTACGCTTAGGTTTTCTTCGAGATCGTGACTTTGGCTGTAAATGTCTACATATCTGAAGAAAAGTGACGAGTTGCCACGCCCAGTTTAGTGCCTTCCATACAAAGGCTGGGCTGTCATCTGATTTGTCGACACGATAACTCGCGTAAAACAATTTCGATCTTAATGCAATTTTGATCTAGGAAATGATTTAAGTTTATATTCTTCATTCCTGCTCATCGTGTGTCGATATATTTAAGCTCATCGGTCAATATCGGTTCTGTTGGTTGGTTCACGTGGTTGCTAAAGCTAATATTTAGCATCATTTAATGTCATGGGACGCCGTGTTGCATATCACATCACTCCGGACAGTCTAATGTACACTATCTATATCCATCCAGTCAATCGGAGATGCCTCATTAGATCCCCTAGATCTATCTCGTGTATCTCAGGGAGGTTGTGCAGGAAGGGACGACCTATAGTATTTAGGCGTCTATTCATTGGAGCCGGACAACTGCATTGGAGCCGGACAACTGTTCCACCGTCTCCTCCTCCTGTGCGTCTTCGCAGGCACGGCAGTGTTCATTATATGGCAGCTTTAACCGTCTTGCGTGATTGCCGATTGTCCAGTGTCCGGTCAGCCCGGCAATTAGCCTTGATGTGTTCCCCCGACTTTGGCTAATCAGGGAGTTAGTCCGGTGAACCTTATATTCTGACCATGTGTTTCTGGATATGCGGCACGTTCCCTTCTATCCTATCTGGCCTTTGATCGTTCAGGGTAATGCAGGAAAATACCTCTTTTGACCAACCCTATAGGCGTTGCGACTGAAACCATATGGAGTTCGGTGGAAGAGGATCCTGCTCTGGCTAGTACTTCTGCCCTTTAGTTCCCAAGGAGACCCTTGTGGCCTGGTATTCAAGTAAGAACCAAATTGGCCAGTCGACCTGGCTCGACAAGTTTTTCCCTACATTCAGCCTCGCTATCAACAAATATTCCAATGCGCTCTGTTCTCCGTTATAGTATAAGTTCGGCGTACGCTTTCTTTATGGGCGGTAACTCCGCTTGGAAAACGCTGAACTTGTTTGGAAGTTTGAATGATAAATTGAGGCTTGCCTCTTCGGAGAAGACAACCGAGCCGGTTTCACATTCCATTTTGGTTGCGTACGTAAATACTTAGGAGTCAAAACCTGGCAGTGATTCCTATTTATCCCACTCTTTTCTTCTGGGAACCCTGACATCTAATAGATTATCGAACGTCAAAGAGGGGGTGCAATAATCGGTGGTTATATTTAGTTCTCTTGAGAGTAACTGTAGTTTACTCGCATGTCCATATGAGTTCCTCTTCCAGATTTTAAGAGCATTTAGTCGGCTAGCGCTCCAGGCCACACTAGCTGTTACGTGAAGGTCAATTGGTATAATATGAAGCATTGCATTAAGGGCTTCAGCTGGACACGTCCTCATTGCTCCTGTTATGCCGATGCACGCTGTTCTCTGAACTCAATACAACAGTTTCATGGTGGACGTCTTCCCGCGACAGGAGGAGAGTATAGGTCTGATTATACTAGTAAACATCCATAGCACCATTTTCGGTCGGACACCCCATCGGCTTCCGAACATTTTCCGACAAGCATAGTACGCAACGGTTGCTTTCTGTGAGCAGTGATCTATGTTACGCTTCCAGTATAGTTTCGGGTCACGCCCACTTATACGAGGAGGATTAAACTTTGGTAAAGCATGACCTCGGTTTTCCCTGGATTCACTCCAAGACCACTCCCAGTGGCCCATTCGTTAAGTGATTTCAAGGTCCCATTCATGATTTCGCTCAACATGGATGAGAGCAAACCCGATACCATTATTACCACGTCATCCGAACACGCCATGGATTTGATCCTCATATTGTCCAGTTTTAGCAATATTTTGTTGATCACGAGTAACCAAAGTAGGGGAGAGATGATTCCACCCTGACGAGTTCCTCTATTTAATCGCTCTGATGAGTAGCTGTTAGCTGTTGCCCACAGAGGCATTGATAATTCTGCTCTGTAGCATTGTCATTATCCAACTCTTGAGGAATGTTTCCACGCCTAGATCTTCAAGTGATTCTTCTATAGCCGCTGAGCTCACATCATTGAGTGCATACTCTATATCCAAGAAGGCCGCGAGTGTATATTGTTTGTGAGATCTAAGGATCTCTCAATAGTTCTGATGACTTCGTCCAGAGCTGTATCGGTTGCGCGGCCTTTCAGATATGCATGTTGGCTGCCTTTCAGATATGCATGTTGGCGTGATATTTTGGGCGATTCATCCATTTTCCTGCGGATGGATGCGTCAATTATCCTTTCAAGCATTTTTAGAAGAAACGATGAGAGGCTGATCGGTCTGAAATCCTTTGCGTTCTCATGACTCCGTCTTCCCGCTGTGGGAATGAAGACCACTCTAAACTGGTTCCAACTCTTAACTCTTTGATTAGTAGTTCAGAGTCAGGCAAGATCGGAATATGATGCATATTTGGTATAATACCATCTGGGCCCGGAGATTTATATGGTGAGAAGCTACTGATAGCCCAGGATATCCTGTCAGGACTGATTATATCCTCTATAGCATTACTATCTGCGATAATGTTCGCACCTCCCTGGATGTGTTCTGGCAGCCTGGGAAGTGTGTTTTCAAGAGTATCTTTAGCGATTCAGCTGAACTATTTGACCATATCCCGCCATCCCTCCTCACATAGGTGGGATTTGAGTGTCCCTTGGCCATTACTTTGCTCAGTCTAGTTGTATCTTTTGTGTTCTCCATCGATCCACTGAAATTTGCCCAGGATCGTTTTTGCAGTGGCTATTGGTTTCTTATATTCTTTAAGTTTATCCTTATATGGCTGCCATGATCCACTTATATAGCTTGCATTGAAATCTTTGCGAGCTTATTTCCTTAGCGTTGTAAGCTCATCTATCCACCAAGGCGGATAAGTTTTCTTTGAGCGTGTCTGAGGACATGGCACTTTGAACGCTGTATCCATGGATTTCTCCAAGTTGGATACGGCTTTTTCTAAGTCTGTAGTGGTATTTCTCGGTCCTGTAATCGTGTTCTTTTTCTGAGGGAACGTCAATTATGTGCAGCATTTGGAGAGTAAATCGTCATGAGTAGTTGATCTCCTTCGCTAAACTGTCAACGTCATCAAAGTAAGAGGTATGACCCGTCTTCGCACAGTGGGCTGCCAATGCTGTTCTCTGTTCCATAGGCTTATAGGTGGCCCTTAAATCGGAGTTGTGGGAAGATTTTTGGTATACGTCAGACTTGTCCCTATTGCATTCTATCCTATATACAATATCAGACTTATCGCCTCCAGTCACATCAGACTTGGTCCGCACAAATAACCCGCTCAGGGTGTTGTGTAGTTTTAGCGTCAACTCATATAACTCCTTGACATAAATATCGCAGTTCTCTAGTCTCTCAGAGATTTGAAAATTTTCGGCGGGTTTCCGTCTTGTTGATCTTGTCCTCCTGCCGTAAATTGTCCTACATGTCTATTCAGATCCAGGAAGTTATTTTCACGAAGAATATATTTTATTCTCTACATGAAACACCGTGTCGCTGATATTTAGAACTCTATTTCTGAAACTTGTCGCCGTGTTGATCATATTTCATCTTTGAGTTGAGGTTAATTAATCTTTCGGAAGCTGTAGTCTTCTGGTACCTATCAAGTTTGAGCAGGTTTCCTTCTCGAATTACTACCGAGTCCAGGTATCGAAACCTGTTATCCTTTTCCTCATTCATTGTGAATTGTTTTTGTCCGTTGTATGTGTTCAGAGCCTTGAGTGTGCTGCCCACTTCATTCCTGTTTATCACAACAAATAAGTCATCCACATACTTTGATAAGATTTTGGTTTTCACATCCAACATCGTCAAAGTTTCGTCGTCAAGTAGCTCACCCCTTATTATGTCAGCTATCACTGGTACCGCTGGTGATCTCATATGCGTATATTTCCCTTGTTCATAAAATGTGTCCTTACATTTGAAATAGCGTTTCCGCAGTACTGCAGTGATACATATGCCATTAAAATCCCATGCTTCTAAATCACTCCAATATCTCGCGATATTTATGCAAAATTTAAGGAACTCAATGAATGTCGTATGGTATTTGTGTGCATTTGTCCAGTGTGCTCCATTTCTTCTCTATTGTCTTAAAGACCAAATGTATCGGTACACTTGGAAACAGGGCCACCTCGTCGAATGACACCAATATTTCGTCATCATATATTCCCATATTCTCAATTCTCGATTTAAATTAAATTGCAGCTTTTCCAGTTCCATACATATATGTACATTAGGGTACGTCATACTTTTTAAATTTTGATTTTTGGTTAAAGAGAAAACTTTTGTTATGTAAGGGCATATTCTAAGATGATTGGCATCAAAAGAAGAATTTAAAAAAAAATGTCTAGCTGTTGGGAAACCTCAATTTGTGCAAAATTTTTATGTTTTCAAAGACCCATAACTTTTGTTTCCTATATCTCTACAACGCCTCGTCCGATTCTATTTAAGAAAATATAGAAAAATTAGGAACTACAATACCTTTAATCTGTTCCTATACTATTTCTTAACATAATCAACGGTTTAACAGTTAAAAATGCATTTATGAAGTAAAAAATCAATTTTTTTAAGAGCCCCAAGTTTTGCCTGCCATAACCCGAGAACGCTTCATTGGAAAAAAAAACATTTGGAAAAAGAAATAATTACAATACCTTTAATCTATCCCTACACCATTTCTCAAAGTTGTTAACAGTTTCACAGTTAAAAATAAAATTATGAAAAAAAAAATTAATTTTTTATTTAAAAAATTTAAATTTTGTATTTTTATAAATCATGAAAAAATTCAAAACGCAATTCAAACGGAAATCTTGTAACCATATTAAGGATTTAATTTTGGAACACTTTAATAAAGTTTTTCTTTGTTTTTAGAGAAGGCATCATTTCCCGATGACGCAACTTTATTCTTATAAAGCCGTCTCTCTTGGCCCAACCATAAACTGATTCAGACGCCTCAGTAACCAATTTGACTGCTCTTTTACAACTTTGAGTGTGTAGTGAATATGGTCTGCCTGCCTTCACAAGATCGGCCATAAATCCATTGATAATAGCAGCAGTGGCATGTAATGACACACCAAACCCGACTGAGGCTACAGGTCATAAAATTTTTGTACATTTTTCAAATTACCAGGTAATAAATATTTCGCCTAAAATGACACGTGCAGAAACAAGTCATAAAACACGGATTTTCCATAAATATGGTGAAACAATGTTTCAGAAAGAAGTCTCTTATACGAAACAGTATTTACAACTTAGGCGAAATATTTATTACCTGGTCATTTAAAAAATGTACAAAACATTGGCAAATGTTGACACTCTGGATAGAAAGACTGATTTTGAGCCAATTCCGCTTCTGGAACCTCTTGTTGACATCAGCGAGGATATTCTTAAGCAAATGAGCACGGACAGCGTAGCTGCATGGAACATTCTTCATTCAATAGTGAAAGGCATGCTCCATCCTAAAGTAGCAGCTCTTAAATGTGGTAAACTGGCCCACAGTAGGTGGCTTACTTGTGGCATGAGGTGCATGCTGCTGTATATGAGCAAGCATGATCTTGGACCTGACGACACGGAGGTCTTGAAGCTGATAGCGACATGGGTAACACAAGATTACCTACCCATGTTCTTTGAAATAAAGGTGAAACATTACATCACCGATGGACCTTGTCACCTAATAAAGTTATTTAGACTTTGGCTGCAGCAAGATGCAAGGGTCAAGGCTGCTTCAGAGCCCTATTTAAAAATAGAATCTTGGTGGGCCCATCCTAAGAATATACTTATTGCTCTTCTCTGTTCTGATGACAGAAAACAGAGAGCCTTTGCAGTTGGCAAAATAATTACAGTCAGGGCTGGATGCGAACAAGGTTCCACTGCAGTGCGGCCTTTTAATGTACCAAAAACTGTAAACCTCTATGCTTGCGACCTCAAGGCACTGATTGATTGGGAAGTAGATGTCATCACTGAACCAATTTTCACAGCAAAAATGACTTTGGCCGAACTTAATGAATTGAACGAGATACCCCTAGAGCTACCACCATATTCACTACACAGTCAAAGCTGTGAGAGAGCAGTCAAATTGGTTACTGAGGCGTCTGAATCAGTTTATGGTTGGGCCAAGAGAGACGGCTTTATAAGAACAAAGTTGCGTCATCGGGAAATGATGCCTTCTCTAAAAACAAAGAAAAACTTTATTAAAGTGGTCCAAAATTAAATCCTTAATATGGTTACAAGATTTTCGTTTGAATTGCGTTTTGAATTTTTTCATGATTTATAAAAATACAAAATTTTAATTTTTAAGTAAAAAATTAATTTTTTTTTTCATAATTTTATTTTTAACTGTGAAACTGTTAACAACTTTGAGAAATGGTGTAGGGATAGATTAAAGGTATTGTAATTATTTATTTTTCCAAATGTTTTTTTTTTCAATGAAGCGTTCTCGGGTTATGGCAGGCAAAACTTGGGGCTCATAAAAAAAAATTGTTTTTTTTCTTCATAAATGTATTGTTAACTGTTAAACCGTTGATAATGTTAAGAAATAGTATAGGAACAGATTAAAGGTATTGTAGTTCCTAATTTTTCTATATTTTCTTAAATAGAATCGGACGAGGCGTTGTAGAGATATAGCAAACAAAAGTTATGGGTCTTTGAAAACATGAAATTTTGCATAAATTGAGGTTTCCCAACAGCTAGACATTTTTTTTAAAAATTTTTTTTGATGCCAATAATCTGAGAATATGCCCTTACATAAGAAAAGTTTTCTCTTTAACCAAAAATCAAAAATTGACAAAGTATGACGTACCCTAATGTACATATATCCGATATGTATATACACATAACAACGGAAAAAACGAAGAATTGTTTTGTTTTTGTGTGCTTTTCTACGCGAATACACAAAGCCTACAAACTGTTTTCAGTGCAAAGACACCAATTCAATCATATTCGAGTGTGTTTCATGGATAAGTATAGTCATGCGTCGTGACCCTACTTAGCTTATGAGCTACTAAATTTGAGTTTTCGTTCTCCCACGCACTTTGATATGATGTTCGTGTTGTGTACGTGTAAATACCCGATCGTTTTTTCACATCATCTTGTTAGAAGACATCAACCGACTACTGAGGGTAATCGTGAAACTATTCGCAACATTTTGAGTCGCTTCATGCTCTGTAACACTGTGTGTAATTTTTTAAGTCTTGGAAATATAACCATATACAGACACCACTACGTAATAAAAGACTTGTACTTTTTTTGTGGGACCCCAAAGAAAAAAGTAATCATTTTGTCAGGCTCATATCTTGCAAATCGTTCGGAATATTGATTTACTGTCTGAGGGAAGGTTGTAGCTCTTATTATAAAAAACAAAAATTGTGAACATATAAAATCAAAGAAACTTCATCTTTAAAGTCAAAGTCGGAAAAACCTTTAAATAATTCGATTTTTTTACCTTATTTCTTCAATTCAGGGTCCATTGGTAGCAAACCGTTCAAAATTCAAGGAAAAAATCAACTACAAGAATGTACCTAAGATCTCAGTAAACAACTTTCTAGAACATTTGAACTTCCAAGGAATGATTCTTATATTTTGTGCTGCGTCCCTTCTTGCGTGTGCTGAGCTTAACGCTTTGCCTGTGCTGCTGCGGTCAGTGAGATAGATAGCATAGTATTGCAATGTTGAAGTAAACGGTTAAAACGGTGTTCTTTATGACAAGAGCTACAACTGAGTTACAACATACATATAAATCGGATTGAAAGAGTACAAAGTCGATTTTTAAAGTTTGCCTTAAGAAACTTATACCACAGCCTTAATATGCCTGACTACAAAGTTCGTTGTCAGCTGCTTAATTTAAGTACTTTGGCGCAGCGGAGAGTATCGCACAACATCATGTTTATTAAAGATATAATTGACAATAAAATAGATTCTCCTGAGCTTTTGCAGCTTGTTCCATTTAATATTCCTAGAAGAAATTTAAGAGACCATCATTTTTTCTACCAATGTTTTCATAGATGTAATTATGGTTTAAATGAAGTTGTGACAAGGTGCCTGAGATTATGTAACAAATCATGCAATCATTTGGATTTTCTTGCTAATCGCTCAATTTTTAAGGAGGCACTCTTAGATTATGTAATGCTAGAATTAAGTACGTAGTAGTAAGTAATTGATCTGTAAGGGCTAAGCCCAATAGATTGAAATAAAAAAATAAATAAACTTTCCCCTCAGAGAGTAGATCAAAATTCCGAACGATTTGGAAGATATGAGCCTGACAAAATGATAATTTTTTACAAGAATGACACCGAGGCCCCAAATCGTTGGGGGCCCATAAAAAAAGTCCATGGCTCCATCCATTTTTTTGTGTTTTTATCACGTAGTGGTGTGGTTATATTTTTTCGTGTTGCACTGTGAAATTTATTATTCATGTTTCGTTCATATATGTATTCATTCTATCCGCTGTTGGTTTGAGTATTGTTGTTGTTGTAACAGATTGTCTGTTTCCACTCGTTCCTCCCTATAAGATATTAAAAAACGTATGTGTCACTGGACATGGCCGTGGGGAACTGGATAAATTGTGCCACCTCCCATAAGTCTACTGGGCGCAAATAAAGTAGGCTTATAAGGACAGTTGAAAACATGAATAGTGTCAAGAGGTCGTTATATGCAGTGTGGGCACTGATCTAATGATCTGTTTGAATTCCGAATAGAACTCCAACCAGATCTAAGTTGGGCCAGAATGGTTCTGGTGTGTCTATGCACAAGCCTCTTATTATCAGAAATCGCGAGTGGGTAAACATTAAGGACCCTTTTACTAGAATAGCCAGTTATGACTTCTGACACCGCCGAGTTGTGCAAAATTTTCTGGGCAACTGCGATCGACAGTCTGTTGACATCAAATGGCATAGAGTCTTGGATGTCCGTGCAGTAGTGCATGATGTCCTTCCCGATGTGACGAGGAGGTGCATTCTGCATCAGAATATGATGGTTGGAGTGCCAAAAGAAAATGCCTTGTTAAGAACACATTATGTTGTTGCACTGACATCATCTTAGTCTCCTCATGTAACTTATCCACTTTCGTCATTTGTGTGCATCCGGTTGCAATTTGAAGTGCACTATTTTGGATTCTCTGCAGACCTTTCCGTTGTGTTTCACTTAGGTGAAGACCGAGCGACTTATAGCTTTATAAGTCACTACAATTGTCTCCTTCTTCTTGCCTCATATTGTCCCTACAATGGCCTTTAGGACCGTGTTACGGATGGGGACTTTTCTCCTAATATAATCTTCGTGGTTTGAAAATTTAAGAGATTATCGAAAATAACTCCAAGAATTTTGGGGGTTATGGACTGTGTGTGAAAATGTCAAGCTCTCTCCTTACTTCTTTGATCCATGAAGTAAAAATGGTCACAGAAGACTTCGACGTCGATAACTGTAGATTCCGTTCCTGCAGGAAGGTAGTGACGGTGGCCAGATAGCTGTTAATTCTGGCGATTATGTCATCTACGTGGACGTCCGAGGAGATGATCGTGCAATTATCGGCGTACGGCAGAATACTAACTCCATGAGAGGGGGCAGGAAGATTCGCAATATAAATGTTGAAGAGTGTAGGTGACACTACTCCTCCTTGTGGCTCACCCACTTTTTCATGCGCTTACACACCTACACGCTGAAAAATCTGTAGTTTTTTGTTGTTTGGATGCAAATATAACATGTGTTTGGAGCTTGTCGCAAATATAATATACTTGTGCCCAAACGCATTGTGTTTGCTATTCAATATTACATGATTGAGACACAATGATTAGTATGTTATAACATATATGTTTGCGACCCAAATATATTTGTGTTTGTGATATAAATACAGCCGTGTTTGTTGCACTGTTTATGCTCTCTCGAGAGCAAGAACATAAAAGAGGGGCAACGTGTGTATATATCTTGTAAGTGTGTATCTGTACTTTTGCATTATTCTCTCAGTGAGGGATTTATAAATATTCCTGAATGTGCGAGCAAATTACAGATAGAGTCAGTGTTTCTTACTTTGGCTGATGAATTGCGTTTTAATTTCATGTATTCAGTTGTCAATGGTTCATCGGACAGAGGATATCAAAAGCGCTTGATCAGTGAACAAATAATAAACAAACGCTCGGAGGGTTAAATGGTTTGTGATGTTGCTTTGGTTTTTGTGCATGTGTTTCGCATATATTTATGTGTGCTACCAAAGTGAGAAACGATGTTAAGGAAAGAAACTGGAAAGGGCAACAACGTGAATGCCTTTTCTTGCCCGAGCCTTTACTCAAAAAATTGGAATGGCGGACCATTTGTGAAAAACACAAGTAATTAATACACAAACGAACTAGAGTTGTATAAAATTATATTGTTTGTGTACCAACGCATAGTGACAACCAAGGCATAGTTGAAACCTTCTGAAAACAAAAACGTGAGAGACAACAAAGAAAGGAGAAGCAAAAGAGCAGCAGATTTTCATTTCATAAAAAAGTAAAGCATTCAGCAAGTAAATGTAAAAAGGGTAATTTTAAATATTTAAATTTGTTGTATTAATTATTTATTTTAATTATAATAAATAAATAAAGAAAGAATAATTCGTTTCTAAATGTTATTATGTTTGAGAAAAAATACGCAAATGTTTTCACGTAAGTATATGAAGGTGAGGTGGAAACAGGCGAATGCTTCCTCGTAAGTATATGGAAGTTTGGGATGAAGCACGCAAATGTTTCCACATAAATGCATACATATTTGTCAGTAAACATGCTTATGTTTGTATTTAAATACACCTGAGTTTGGGACTTGCAAACATATAAATGTTTGAAGTGTGTTCCAAACATATACATGGTTTCTGCAGAATATGTTTGTTTATGTGTATAGTATAGTATCGACAGAAACTGAAGTCAAAGCAGAGTCAATTGTGCACTTGTGTGAAACTACGCTACACTGGGTCTTAAGTGCATTAAACTCAACTAGATTCGTCTGTCCTTATTCAATAACCAAATTCACATTATGATTGAGTGCGCCATTTATCGCCTGTCTTCTGGTCTGCAAAACGGAAGGACTAGGCTGACGATCAAAAGAAAATATATATAAATATTATAGTGCTGTCATCATCAATTAGGGTTGGTAGCGCGACCAACTAAGTTGTTGATAAAGAGAGGTCAGAGTCCTGTGGTACCCATGCATTATGTTTATACCCATCAGATGAGATGTCATCTGGAATAACACGTATATAATGGTCTCTGAGAAAGCTCACAATAAATCGAGAGAAGTTACTACCTAAACCAGAAGCAATAATCTCTGTCATGCCAGACTCTATCAAATAATTTGGATATATATTGGGGTACATCTTCACCTTAAACCGGTCTATGTATGAATAGACTCCACTATTCTGAGAGAAACACCATTGGATCACCCATAGACCAGTTTGTGGGGAAGCCGTACTGTGTATCGCTTAGTAGACAATGGAACTCCAGATAATTCAACAGTTGGTAGTTAAGTATCACCTTCATTACATTTGAGAGCGTAGAACAAATTGTAATGGTCGGAAGTAACTGGGTTGTAAGCTTCACCTTTTTTAGAGATCGACTGGACATTGGTAATCTTCCAGCTTGAAGAGAATGTACCTGTACGGTATGAAAGGCTGAAAAGGTTTCTTAGTAAACGCGAAATCATCAACGAACACTCTTCGAAAATAACTGCAGGGACTCCATCTGGTCCTGGGATTTCAGTACTTAATTTCGGCAACAACCGTTATAACTTAACGTGTTCAAAATTGTTTTCCCTAGAGTATGCCTATATTAGCATTGACTAGTATTGGAAAAAGTCCACAGATCATGCATGGATTTGCCTCTAATCATTATCGTGAACAATCAGGTTAAGTTGTACGGCGCTGGACAAGACATTTGTGAATCTCATAAGATTACCTGGGCTAAAAACTACTTCAATTCACAACCACAAGGATAACATGTTACATTGGTTTTTAACGAAAGTCTATTAAAGTCAAGTTGTGGCCCCAAATGGCGGCACTGCGTCATCAATTACACATAGTTTTATATTGTTTCCACAACTGAGCCCAAATAACCCAGCAATAAACAACAACAACAAATTAATTAATTTTATTGTTATTTATTCACAAATTCCATCTAACTTGGAACTTATGCATCTTTCTGAAGTTTACATTTCTCTAATTTGGTATCGTATTCAAATCCATTTGGACACGCTATTTGAACTTCAATGTAACGTTGGCAGGCACCACATTCATAGGCTCGGGAGCATGTATTGTCCCTATCATAGAGTTGGCCCTCTTCGGTACAGTTGAACATATCACCTGGGTAGTATTCAGCACATTTAGCTTCTCCTGGAGTTTTACAGCTCTTTGAAACGGTATCGAAATGATCTCCATTTTGACAGCCATGAACATTTAAAGCGTAATCAATGCACTGGCACTGGATCAACACAGGTGCGCGGTTGGATTCTTTTAGATAATGGTATTTTTCATTATTGGAACACGAAACTTTGTATTGAGCTGAGCACAGTCCGCAGACAGCCAAAATTAATAAGACATTTAATAGCTTCATTTTCAAACAATTCTACTAATGAACTGATACTGTATTTAAAGGTTTTTTGGCTTTTTATAGTTATTCGACTTATGCTTCCATCGCACAGTGGTAAACGCATATCATGATTGCTTTTTGCAAAAAAAAAATAGAATTATGCCATAAAATGTATGGCATCTTGAGGATAATATATCAGATAGTTCATATTTTGGAAAATATGTACGTTTACACAGTCAGAAATAACAGGTGATAGTACATACTTCAATTTAAGCATTTAAGTGTTTCGGCAGCTGCATATTGAAAATCATATAATCTACAATAAGGAAAGAAACCTTTAGCTTGTGTTTATTATAACGTTATGAAAATGGAATTCTATGTAGAATATATTGTACTCATTGGATTTCCAGAAACTGTTAATGGAATTCAGAGGTAAATACCCTCAACTATACTCTATATTGGATTAACGATGTATCTCAAAATGTAATTGATTTTAATTGTTACTTCCGCTTGCCTCTAGCGTAAGTTGTATGTGGAATTAAAGCTTTTTTATAGGCATAATCAACAGTTTACTTCGAATCAAGATGATTTTATAACAGGTGATACAAGTAAATATTATGACAAATACAGGAACGAAGTTCCTTATCGCACGTTGCGGGATGGGGGCTAAAGGAAAACATTTTAAACAACATTTTGTTAACTACTTTATTACAACCCATTATTATCAACTATATTGGGTACTTTTGGTTTGGTTTGGTTTAAAGGGAAGTTTTCTAGGTGGAACCTCTTTATTACATATTGTAGTTTTGAACCCTATAAAAAGTAAATTTAGAAAAGCCAAAGTGCAAGACTGGCAAATCCATTAAATACAACCCTGAACATGGAATTACATTAGGCAGCACACATCATAGATAAAGTAAACAAATAGATGAAGCGCAAGTGTTGGGAACATTTTAGTGTAATGGGTAATTTTCTAGATGTCGTTGAAAGCAATATATGTGATTTTTTTTGTTCCCAAAAAAAAAGTCAAAAAATATGACAATAAAAATCTAAAATTTTATATCAAAAGTATAAGTAATTTTCAGCAAAAATATCAAAAATACAACACGTTACTTAAAGTACAATATCTGATGGCCTTCGAATTGCAAAGCCATGTCACCACCGTCTATGTCCTAATAAATTGGTTCTTCCTCCGGTTCAGCTATCATTTCTTGTTGAGAGTCCTCAGACACTCTAAGGGTTTTGGCATCTACGACCACAGTAGTTGCTACAGTTTTTGGGCAGGAAAGTTTTTAGATTAATAATGCGTTCCGGGATGTTCATCTTTGGGCGGTCTTACAGGATTTCTCCTATTGATATCCCAACACCTGGCCTCGTGGCGTTGAAATTGTTTTTTATGCTATGGACGATCGTTTCGATGTTTGTGAAGCACGATCGTCCAGCGAATGTGAGTTCGAATCCCACCCGCGGCATTTACATTTTTTTCACTAACCGGAGAAAACATGATCTCTTACAGCCTTAAAGGAAATTACAACTTTAAACATAACGAGGATCTAAGACAACTAAATTTGAAACATATGGTAGGGCCAGACCAAAACAGAACGAGACAACTACAATTAGAATAGTTCGTTCTATAAATAGAACTTTCAAAAAACTTCTGCATCAGTGCGTGTAAGTAGGAAAGGAATGTGTAAGTAGCGACAACCAATCACTCTGCACAATCGATAAATGTCTTCGGTTAGTGACTAGTGTGAATACACACCGCAGTGGCTTAACGGGCTAGACGCTGCTGAAGATGATGCTTCACAAACATCGAAACGATCGTCCAGCGAATGTGAGTTCGAAT
Organism: Phaonia tiefii; assembly: GCA_963931995.1. Lineage (NCBI taxonomy): Eukaryota > Metazoa > Arthropoda > Insecta > Diptera > Muscidae > Phaonia > Phaonia tiefii. The sequence continues at coordinate 122,199,025 of OZ008371.1, forward strand.
TCCACCCGCGGCATTTACATTTTTTCACTAACCGGAGAAAACATGATCTCTTAGCCTTAAAGGAAATTTACAAGAGTACATCCAAAAAGTACCTTTTCTTAAAAAAAAGTACCGTTTTTAAAGAAGTACCTTTTCTTAAAAAGTACATTATCTTACAACAAATTACTTTTTTATTAAAAAACTACATTTTCTTTAAAGAGTACCATTTATGAAAAACAAAATAACTTTTCTTGAGATAAGTACCTACTCTAAAAATTGTACTTGTTCTTGAAAAAAAGGACCAATTCTAAAAAGAGGCCCATTTCTTAAAAAAAACTTTTCTTCAAAAAAAATACCTTCTCTTAAAAAAAATACCGTTTCTTACAAAAATTCCGTTCCTTAAAATTAACTTTTCTTAAAAATAAAATAATACCTTTTCTTTTATTTTCTTGAGAAAATGAGTAAATTTTCCTGCAGCTTGTTGATAGTATTATTGTATATAACTATACAAATTCCTACCATGTTGAAGTACAATTACATAAACTATGCAAAAAGTATGAAATACGCAAGATATGACGCGAGAGAGAAATGCATTTGAGTGAACTCCTAGCACTTTTTGGTTCTCTTTTACCAGGGTTGCCAAGTTGCGCATATTTTCTGGTCGTCTAATTCTAAATCGTCTTTGTCAAGATTATATTTGAGTTTGTGTTCCATTTTCGTCCGGGATTGAAAGCTCATTTTACTAGCTGCCCTTATGTCAAAGTACATTGTTGCCAATGTGTTATTCTTGTTGATTTTAAAAGCTCTTTCTATTGGAAAATACCAAAATTTAGCAAACTGCAGGCAACACTGGTCTATCAGCTGTTTAATTGGAAGCAGGTGATTGCAGACAAAATAAAATAAACAAACAACAAATTGCAAGAAGAAAAGTGGGAAAAATTAAAGTTTCACTACCTTAATTATTAATAATTATAAAGTGCATTTGGGGCGACATGTAGCGACTTTTTTGTTAGAAATATCCACATTAAACAACAATTTTAATTATTTGCTTGTAAATACGTAAAGAAACACATTTGTAAACAAACTAAACGATTGATATTTTCTAATTGTCTAATCTGACGCTTTGTTTCGATCGTGTTTGGTTTCACTGAACCAAATTTTTTAAGCAAAACGAAAGCTCTTTTCGTTTCGCTCGAAACAAAGCGTACAAAACCCAAAAGTTATCTTCGCTATTCATTTGGCGTACGAATGATCAAAAATTAAGTTACAAAAAGAGGCTATTAGACTTTTTCTTACAGAACGTACTTCTTATTAGAAATGGTACCTTTTGTTAAAAAAAACATTAGCTGTTAATAAAAGAAGTACCTCTCATTAAAGAAAGCAACTTTTCGGAAAAATATAATACATATTCTTATAAAAATTACCTAAACATATACTTTTTTTTAAAAAAAAATACATTCAATAAAAAAATTCTTAAAAAAAGTAATTTTAAAAAAAGTATCTTTTCTTAAAAATCCATTTAAATTATAGTATTTTTCAACAGGCGCCTTAGGCGTATTGAAACTGACTAGTACTTAATATATAGCGAAAGGAATTTCGTTCCAACCGAATGTCCCCTGACAAATCATGTAATTTGTTTTATATAACCAATTGTTGTTGCAGTTGAAAGACCTGATCAGAAAATTATTCATTGCCGCCTGAAGGGTTGAAGTCAGGATCACCTCAATTATTGTTTCAATGAATTCCTTGGTTTCACTTTGACATGACCCCATAAAAAAGTCTGGTTCATTCCGGTCAGCGGAAAGTGGAGTTTCTGGATATTTATTTGTTTGGTAATTTTCGTTGTAGGTCCGCCATAACCGGTCTGGCTGTATGTGCAGTTGCTACATATTGCTTCTGCTCAGTTCTGGATAAAAAAAACTCATTCAATATCTTTAAATAACAGTCCCCATTGGCAGTTACTGATATGCCGTTTACTTGAAAGAAGTACATATGTCCCCACAATGCACCTTGATGAAACTGCGCACAACACAGTGACTCATTCTTGGTGCAGTTCCGTCTCATGGAGTCTTTCTGGATTATACTCACTCCATATACGGTAATTTTGCTTGTTTATATTGCCGTTTAGATCGAAGTGAGCGTCATCAGACATAAACAAGCAATTTATCAAGATGTTGTTTTCTTCGGCCATTTCAATCAATTCTTGTCAAAATTCCAGGTGAATAGGCAAATCTAAATCTCCCACCTAAATTCTCTTTGGACTGCAAGCCATGGAACCGCTGCACTATCCAAATCTTCTTTTTGCTATCAAGATAATTTAGGAAATTGTAGTTAGTCACGGTTTCCATTACCTTAGAAAGTGCACAGCATTTCAGGGTTGCTAGGCTCTCATTTTTTCGGTATTGGCTGTAAATTGGCAAACTTCCACACAGATGGCTCTCTACTTTGCGAGCCGATTTAAAAATTGGCAGCCTAGAGTCAATATTAATTATTTCTGATCGCTGCTCTCTATTTTCCGAGCAAGCCAAATTCTGTTAGCTCCAGGCTCGCGAGCCCTGGCTTTGCATTACTTCTAAGGCACAAACTATGTTCAGAAGATTTATAGAATAGATTCAGATAAACATTTTTGTGGAACAAATTAACCCCCTAACTGTCACGTATAACCATAATTTTTACTTTTTTTGTAAAGTCGCAAAAAAACTGCTCGAATATGACGGGGGGCGTGGTCAAAATGTTCTACAAAAATGATCGCTATAAAATTTCACTATATACGTCCGAACACTCCAAAACCCAAATCTTAGCCCAAGTGGTAGATAATAAGCAAAAACTAATTGCCTTCTAAGGGTTAATAATGAATTTTGTCATTTTGCTGTTTCCATTAAAAATAGTCCACATAATATAATGAATTTTGTCTTTTGTCCATGATTTGTGTTTTGGAGTGTTCGGTCACATATAAAGAAATTTTATGGAAATTTAACTTTTCCGGATTTTCATGGAAAAACAATATCTAATGTCTGGGTATATCTAAGGGTTTTTGCATTGGGTTGGAAGAAATTTTTGTCAAAAAGTCGCCAAAGTAAGAAAATCGACGAAATAAAAACATGTTTTAGTGATTAAAATTTATTTTTTTTAAAGTCCCCTAAATAATAGAATCACTAAAATAAAAAGTTGTCTTTAGCGATTAAGAAAATTTTGCAATATTAAAGATATTCATTGGTTAAAGCCTAACATTGAGGTCATATTTGTTTCTATTCTAGCGTTTTCCATATTTTTGCGATTTTTTGACAAAACTTTCTTCCAACCCAATATAAAGATCTACCCAGAAATTATATATTTTTTCGATTTGACGCTCCGTTTCCGAGTTATAGACATAAGAGCGTTTTAGCGATTTTTTATTTGAGGAAGTTTAAGTTTTAACGATTTCAAAGAAATTATACTATATTAAAGACATCCATTTGTTAAAACCTTCAAAGGATATCAAAATTTTTCTTATTTCTGTGATTGATCGCACCGTTTCCGAGATATATTATTTTAACGCTTTTCTTATTTTGGTCGATTAATTCGAAATTCAGATGATTTAGGTTTTATCTGTTTTTTAAGGTTAAGTTTTAGAGATTTCAAACTAATTTATGCCGTATAACATATATGCATTAGATAAAGCTTCCAAAGGACATCAACATTTTTCTTATTTGAACGCACCATTTCGGAGTTATAACCATATTTATATTTTAGCGATTTTCCAATTTTGACCAATTAATTCCATATTCAGATGATTTAGTTTTTATCTGACTCTTCCAAGTGATGCATCCGAAGATACTAATCGCCATTAGATTTCGGTATTATTGAATTATTGATGTAAATCCGAGGACGTTCATTAACATTATGCAGGAACTATGTATATGTTTGGAATATCCATATACTTACGTGCAAGCAATGTTTTCACGAATTGACGATCTGCTGCCTTTTTGTTTCTTTGTCGTCTGTCAAGTTTTTGTTTTCAGCAATTTCCAACAATCAATGCCATATTTGGGTCACAAAAGCATATATTATAACATATTAGTCATTGCATCTCCAACATGTAATGTTGAATAGCAAACACAATGTGTTTGGGCACAAGTATACTATATTTGCGACAAGCTACAGACACGTTGTATTTGCATCCAAACAACACAAACAAAGTGCAGATTTTTCAGCGTGTATTTAGATTTTTCTGCATTTATAAGTATTCTCCATCATTAAGTATTCTCTCTCCATTATTTCACTACATGTTATTCCATAATGGAACAAAACCCAATGTAAAAAAAATTACAGCAGACAGTTGTCCGAGGCCTTCGGCCACGGACTGTCCCTGCAGGCTGTGTCAGAGACACGGCCATTAAGTTTAACGTAGAATACGCCATCCGATAAGACAGAAAACATATATAACAATAAATTCATTTGCTTATATTATTTATCGTTTATTGTTATATATGTTTTCTGTCTTATCGGATGGCGTATTCTACGTTAAACTTAATGGCCGTGTCTCTGACACAGCCTGCAGGGACAGTCCGTGGCCGAAGGCCTCGGACAACTGTCTGCTGTAATTTTTATATTTACCAACGGCATTTGATTCAAGTCCGTTTAAAAAAAAAAATATTATGTTCAATTTTTTTAAACTTAATTTAATTTATGTATTTTAATTAATATTTTTATTGAAATAAGTTCTGCGAATGTTGAGAGGGCCGCCCTAATATTAACAAAGGTTTACCTTATCGAGTCTTCGCATTAGCATTCGAGCGTTGTGTGAAAGCTTTACGCTTTACAATTCAAAATTAATGTTACAACAGCTTTATTGAAGCTTTCGCAAAAAAGCTTTATTACGTTAGCTTACTGTTTGTTTCACTTTTTACTAGATACATGTTGCCAAGCAACATTAGCTTGCTGTTCGTTTCACTTTTTACTAGATACATGTTCCTAAGCAATGTTGAGCAACCAAAAACACTCAACCAAACACCACACATATGTTTGAGTGTATGTGTTTAAACAATTTTCATTTGAGAAATTTAAATACTAGAAATATATCAACCAATATGAAATGTATATCAAACGAAAGATAACATCTTCATTTACCTACAAAAAAATTTTTAAAAAAATTCATCTAGCCGTTTCCTCAAATTCAATGAAATAAAGACTACAACAATAAAAACCTGACATAACTCCTCATACCGTAAGGTAAGACGTATTCTACGTCAAAATTAATAAACTCCCAAACAAAATAAAAGGTACCCTTGAAATTGGGCGTTATTTCATAAATCATGTGTCAAACAGAAATGAAAAAATTGCTGAGGTTATTTAATTTTTGTTTTGGGTGTAATTTCTTTGGGCATTATATCTCCTGGAGATCAAATAGTTGGTATAATAACAGACAGATTTAATGTATAGAATTTAGAATGGTGTTAATTGGTTGAAAAGGCTGCAAGAGAGCACGATGTCTAGCAGACTTAGGCTAAAGAAGTCCATTGTGATACCTGCAGTTTCCTCTATGACAACTATTGACTATTCGTCTTGCCAATTTGCCCTTTCAATGAATTTGTCTATAAGACCTACAGGAATATCCTGTAGGGCTACGGTGCTAACTAAATGTGTTCCGAATATCCTACTTCTCAGTCTTGCTAGAGCAGGGCAATCCAAGAGAAGGTGTTTCGCCGTTTCCTCGTCCTCTTCCATGCAGCATCTACTGAGAATGGAGTTTCTATGTCCCAATCGTAGGGTATGTTTTCCTACAAGACAATGTCCCGTAAGTGTTCCTATCATTGTGGATATCCTGCCTCTCGGCAAGTTCAGTAGTTGCCTAGTCCTCTTCCTGTCCACCTGTGGCCAGAGGACATTGGCTTGTTTGCAAGTTGAAGTAAGTCTACACTTGTTCTTGAACATATCATCGGCCCACTGCCTCATCTGCAAACGGCAGATAGAGATTGGCATACTAACACCTCCTTTTGCCGGAAGAACCTGTGCCGTATTGCCCTGGTCAAAATGTTCTACAAAAATGGTCAAACAAGGTCTAGCTAACGCATCCGCTACGCAATTGCCTGGAATGTCGCTGTGTCCCGGTACCCAGATGAGCCTGATGTCAAAATACTCTGCCATCACCCTAAGTGATGAGTGCCATTCTTTCACCGTCAGGAACGTAGCAAACATGGCTTCCAGGAATTTTATGGCAGCCTGGCTGTCTGTGTAGATACATATTCCTCGGAGGGTTGTGACACTACTTGTCAGTAGTTCAGCAACCGCCAGTATGGCAGTAATTCCCGCCTGAAATACACTACAGTGATCAGGCAGCATGAAGGAGATATTTACATTTAGGTCCGGTGAATGGACCCCATAGCCTACTTGCTCGTCCAACTTTGATCCATCCGCGACATTGTTTAAGTAAAATTTCACAATCGTACCCCTAATAACAACAGAGTTTCGGATTTATGATACCTAAATGCTCAAAAATTTTCACTGTGCATCGGCTATAACAATGAATTATCTATTGATGTCATTTGAAATTCCCCACAAGATGAATTGATGAAACAGCTGCAAAACTTCGACCAAGAAAACATCACAAATATTTATTTATTTTTGTGCATTGTTAGAAATTGAAATTGATCGAGAAGTATTATAGTTGTTTGTGTTTTTACCTCTCTTCAATTTTTACAAACTGCGCAAATTCACCCACTACGTTTCGTGGTATTTTAAGTCAATTAGATTCAGTCGATCACAATGACTTCCTTGGCTCTGCATGTCGCCACATACCACAAAGCCACAAAGCCCAAATGACGAAAAAAAAATTTGGTATTTCACTAATTTATAAGTGGATTCAATTTGTAGGCGGCGCAAGGACGAAATTGATACCGCAGGAAGAAATAGCAGTCAACGCTTTTATTAACAAAAAAAATACTTTCCCGAATTTTTATGAATTGTATTAAGCAAACATTTAAGGGAAATAGTTTAGGGCCTTAAGCAAACCAAGCCCATATAAAAATAACTGCATGTGATAGTAAAATCTGGTCCTCGATTCTGTGCTCCACAAACATTCGGCCTTTCCAACTGTGTATAATATTCATTGAAGGCTTTTGAAGCAAAGAATTTATGTCGTTTCAAAGTCAAAATTGTTTTCAAACACGATATTTTTTAAAATATTTAGTACAACCGAACTGTATTTGGCCATATTAAAGCCACCCGATCACTTTTTTAATGAAGAAAAATTGAGTGTAATATCTCTAAAACTGAATGAGTTACAGTTCAAGAAATTCGAAAAAAGGATCAACATTTTCAAATTCCAAATTTTGAAAAAAGGGAATATATGGTAATACGGCAAAATTTAATTTTTTTGGGCGCATTATGAACAATTATGTCAAAATATTTTTTAAAAAAAACAAAATTGTATATTCTTGCAAATATTCAAAAATTAAATTGTTCGAGTGTTTGGTCGTATTTTTAATTAATTTTATTCTTCGATATTTTGATACCCTTTGGGTAGCATCGTCAAGAAGAGAAACACAATTATTTTATAGAAACGAAAAAAATTGATAAACAAAATTTTTTCCATGTCATTTGAAAACACAACAATAACAAAAAATTAAACAATTGGAGGAATTTTCTTGTCATATGAAAAATGTTCTACGTTGCAGCCAGAAAATTATTTCTGTAGAAATAGTTTCTCTAATTTACAGCCAGAAAAATAATTTGGTTGGAAAAAGTATATACATAATGGTAAATTCAACAAGTTACATCCTGATATATTAAAAATATTACCTAGTGACAAATTCAATGATACATCAAACAATTTTCGATGAAATTTTCTACATTTTACTATTTAAATGTCTATAATTCTGTGCTACATTATCCGCATTTGCTTTAAAGTTTATTCTCTTCCCTATTGGAGTCATTATTATCTGTAACATTTCTAACATAAATCGACGTTTATAATTATTTTCCCTATTCAAAACTGAAGTATCTTGAAAGTTTGGATAATGATTTAAGTTTGCACAGTGTGATGATAATGCTGTTTTGGGTGTTGAGATGTGTCTATATTTTTGATCTGATTTGTGTCCTGCAATTGTAGTCTTGAGTTTATTTTTAGTTGTACCTACATATACCATATTGCAATTTTCACTATTATTTCCTCCACAAGGTATTTTGTATACTATATTAGATCTATCAATTTTATCTATTCTATCTTTGGTTTTACTAAACAATCTACCTAATGCGTATGTTGTTTTATGGGCCATTTTGTAATTATTAGTATCAAATATTTTTGATTTTTCTAATCTCTCAGAAAATCCTGGCACATAAGATAATGATTTAAACTTTTTCGGTTCCACCGTTGGTTTTTGGTTACCTTGCCCCTTATTTTCATATTGCCTTATTAATCTATTGACTAACCCGATTGGGAAATTGTTGTCCATTAATATAGTTGTAATCTTCTCCTTATTATTTTTGTGAAAATTCCCGTCGCTTATCTTCAAAACTCTCTCTATTAGGTTTCTGGCCGTATTGACAACCATTAATTTCGGGTGTTTGGAGTGATAATTGATAACCCTTCCAGAAGCAGTTGGTTTTTGGTACCAATCCACTAATAAATTCTCCCCATTTCTTATTACCATGGTATCCAAGTATGGGAGTCTTGATCCACGCTATTCTTCAACCTTAAACCTAATATTAGGATGAACATTATTAAATGTTGTCAATTGTTTATCAATTGTTTTCGTTTCTAATTAATAATTGTGTTTATCTTCCTGACGATGCTACCCAAAGGGTCGCGAAATATTGAAGACTAAAATTAATTAAAAATACGACCAAACGTTCGAACAATTTAATTTTTGAATACAATACGAAAGGTCGGATAAATCATCACTTATTCTTGGGAATAGTAAAAACCTAAAACTAGTCAACTTGGGACATTTACCCCACTGTGCGATTTTCAATGTTGATATCATAGAGTAAATATGGGTAGAGAAAATCTTTCACTCACCAAATTTCTGACATTTGTCCTCGTGTGATGTATACGTTTGATGTTGAAAAGAATTGCTTTACTAATACCAGATAGAGGCAATGGTTCAAAACAACGAACAAAATAACAACAACGGCATTTCGTTTTGTGTGTTAAAATTATTGTGTTAAATACAACACAAATGTATGCTAACAATAACAGTCAATAAAAAGTTTAAAACACATTTAAATTTCACAGTTTTGCACCAAAATGGCATGAAAAATTAAAGCAAGAAGTTATGGTAATTCCACCTGGTGTATATCACTTTTCGTCAAACATCTCCCTATCACACCGACCGCATCACGAAGAGTGTGAAAGGAAACGTCAGATGAGACAAATGGCGGCTCTACTATAAATTTACTCTATGGTTGATATACAACAATAATCGTTGACACCTTGCCTACAATCGTTTTTTTTTACACAACTTAAAAATGAATACTAGATCAAAAAGCACTGATTTTTGGCCGATGGAAATCGATCCTGAACCACTGTCCGTTGCACAGTGGACCGTTTATATAAGCTAGTTTATATAAGTGGACCGTTTATATAAGCTTAAATTGTTGCATTAGTCGCTAAAGTGCTACAAACATTTTTTGGTGGGCGTGGCAGGATTAACTATCATTTCTTGCAATTAAAAAAAAATAAATAAATAAATGATTTCCCATTACATCCCACGAAGGGACCGGGGAGAACTTCTCACAATCACTGAGCTGTGCGCTTTCCAGTTTTCACTCACTGATTGGGACCTACAGTTTTACACCGATTCCGAACGGTATTTTGAGAAGCTTTATCATGGCTATATACTCGATAGTGTCGCCGTCACTATGCGAGGTGACCGCCGCCGAAAGAAATTTGTTTTTGAAGGTGGTCAGAGCAGTGTTCGAACCCAGGATCTCATGTACAAGAGCCGCGCACACTAACCATTGCACCACCGACTTGCAATTAAGTATTTGATAAAAGTAGCTTAACGGATGGAATCCAAGTTTTTTACAAAGTTTTTAAATTACTAAAATACTATAAAGTTCATTTTTCTTATTACAGAAATATACATTAGCGTGTAATGAAAAAATAATTTTGAGGAGATATCAAAAGATGCGTATTGAAGGCACGTCAAACTTTTTTATATGAGGGTACTTACAGTGAGCTACCAACCGTTGAACTTTCGATTCCTAGAGTATTGTGGTACAAAGAAAAGTACCTGTACTTTAAAAATGTTGATAGAGTTCTTTTTTTATATAGTACGTAATATTATATAATAATCTAACAGTCTAACCGCACAAATCACATTCACTTCACTTGGCATTTTTGACGTCACATAACGAACAAAATAAGTACTCTGTGTAAGATTTTAGTACATTTTTATGTATAAATAAACACAAAGAATACATATTTTAACAAAAATAATACTTCTAGTTCTTAATTTAGTCAAGGGATGATGTCGAAAAATGTGGTGAATGTGAAAGTGACTCACGATTCTTTCCTGTAGTCACTTGACATCCACTTTTGTTGTGTGGTTTGCGATTTATATATTGTATCATTTAAAACTTTTAGCAATCCAGGACATTCTGCTATAGTTCAGGAATCAGGAAAATTGGGGAAAAATTAATTAATTAAATTTAGCAAAAATACTTAAGAATCTCACAAAGCCATTTCATTTCTTGTTAAAAAATTGGAAGTACATTATATTTAAAATAAAGACGGTCTAAAAGTAGACAGCCCATTTTAGCAATTTGGCAACCCTCGTAAAAGAGAACCAAAAAGTTGACACAATTCACTCAAGCGCATTTTTCTCATATCTTGATTATTTCATACTTTTCACTTACAAAAAGGATGTACAAGTGGAGAAGAAAAAACAGGGGCAATTTGGCAACCCTAGTAGAAGAGAACCAAAAAGTCAACACGATTCACTCAAACCAGGGGATTCTATGGCACAGCTGATCGAAAAGGTACTAGGCCGATGATGGAGAATGAGAGAGCAAAGAAGACAGGAACTAGTTTTAAATAGTGCTTATTGATGCTAATGACAGCTAAATTATGTTCTATGTTGTTTGTATTAAAAGAAAATACGCATTTCCTTTGATTTCTATCCGTTTTATGTCTAATGAAAGTGTAAAATTGGTAAAATACAGCAGCAAATATAACTCTATGAAATTCCTACTACCTCGTCGTCATGAAGAGGCATCGAAGAGAGTAATGGAAACTCTTAAGTATTTCTCTATGCTCCCGTGTCATAACTTGATTAGTTCATACTTTTTACATACTTTATGTAATTTTATTTAAATATGGTTGGAATTTCTATAGTTAGATAAAATAACACCATCAGAAAACTGCTCGTATATGGAAATATTCAACGAAAAGAGTAAGAGAGAGAGAGCAGAGAAACGACGCGCTTCACTCGCTCTCTTTGTTGTCATTCCACTCCGTGAGTAAGTTTTCTTCTCTATACCATAGTTGCTTTATGTACTTAGTAAACATGGTTGGAATTTGTATACAATAAAATTATCAAAAAATTGCTCATGTATTGAAATATTCAATGAAGAGAATAACAGAGAGAACAGAAAATCGTAACGCTTCACTTTTTTCCTTTGTTGGTATTCCACTCGAGATACACTTTGGCTGTGAACTTCAGTATATAGTTTTTGTTTAAAATAAAAAGGATGTACAGGTAGAGAAGAAAATGCCTGCCCAATTTGTCGACGCGAATCACTCAAACACATTTCACTGTCGCGTCATAACTTCATTATTTCATACTTTTTACATACTTTATGTTATTTTGTTTAAACATGGTTGGAATTTCTATAGTTACATACAATAACATCATCAAAAAACTGCTCGTGTATTGAAATATTCAACGGAGAGTGTAAGAGAGAGAGAGAGAGAGCAGAGAAACGAGGCGCTTCACTCGTTTTCTTTGTTGGCATTCCTCTCCATGAAAAATTTTTCTTCTCTATTTAAAATTCCATACTCTTTGTTAAAACCAAAAAGGATGTACAAGTAGAGAAGAAAAAACCGGAGCAATTTGGCAACCCTAGAAGAAGAGAACAAAAAAAGTTGACGCGATTCACTGAAACGCATTTCTTTCCCGTATCATAACTTGATTATTTCATACTTTTACATACTTTATGTAATTTTATTTAAATTTGGTTGGAATTTCTATAGTTAGATAGAATAACATCATCAGAAAACTGATCATCGTGTATTGAAATATTCAACGAAGAGGGTAAGAGAGAGAGAGAGAGAGAGCAAGGAAACGACGTGCTTCACTCATTTTCTTTGTTGTTATTCCACTCCATGAGTAAATTTACTTCTCTATACCATAGTTGCTTTATATTTAAAATTTACAGTTTTGTATTTTTTCAGTACAGAAATTCTACAATTAAATATGAAAATAAAGGGGGCAGTAACTTTAGCGTATTTCTGAAACCACTCCGTTACATTAGTTTCCTACATCTTTCCTAATATAAAAAAAAACTGAGAAAGTAAGAGATGTTTTTTGCAAAGCGAACTAACAATATCGTGCAAAATCAACCGATAAAAAAAATTGTTTCCCATTACAACCCTTGAAGGAATCGGGGAGAGCTTCTCACAACCAGTGAGCTATGCGCTTTCTAGTTTTATACTCAGTGATTGGGACCAACAGTTTTACACCGGTTCCGAACGGTACTTTTGAGAAACATTTTCATGGCTAAATACTTGATAGTGTCGTCGTCACTATGCGAGGTGACCGCCGTCGAAAGAAATTTTAAGGTGGTCAGAGCAGGGATCGAACCCAGGATCTCAAGTACAAGAGGCGCGCACACTACCCATTGCACCAAAATCAACCGACAACGGTATATAAAAGTAGACAAAATATTCCTTCATATGAATTGGGTTTCATTATATTCAAAAGGTACTGTCTTGTTTAGATTTATTTCCCAAAACAATTAAGATAATTAAACTTTTTTTAAATAGAAAATAGAAAAAGATGCAAAAATACTACTTATATAAAAAATAAATAATAAGAACTCATTTAAATTAACATAAATAAAACTGTGCGAAAAATGGTAGGGGTCAGTGATCGGCGGGGGTTCTGACTACCGGGAAATGTTAAATAGATGAATAACAAGTTATACGTGTCCGAGTTTCTCTGGGTCACGTCTAGGAATCGAGACTCATATATCGATTTGAATTTAGTAAGTATCATATAGGGGAATTTGTCACATTTGGGACGCTTTTGTTTTACATAACTCGAGAACGACTAGTCCGATTTTGCTGCAACAAACTTAAAAAAATTAAGAATTGCATTTCCTTTAACCTATTGATACACTGTTTCTCTAAATAATCAACAGTTTTGCAGTTATAAATAAATTCATAAAGAAAACAATAATTGTTTGCCTAAAAAATTTACATGTTTTATATTTAAAAATCCCAACATGGGGAGAAGTGTCAAGTCTTATTATTTTCGCGTAAAGTCACATAACCTATGACCAAAATGAGTCATAGATCATAAAAATCGATGAACATTTACATTTATTTTCGTTTGTTTGTTCTCTTTATTTTCTTGCGTGGTGGTTCGCCTTCTTGTTCGGAGTCTGTATCGGATGAGGATCTGTCTTCATCTAGAAAAAAAATCAATAATTTTTAATCAGTCATTGGTGTAGAAGGCTGCGTTTAACCATATTCTTTAAATATTCATTACAAATTTATATCTTCTACAAAGTTGTAGTGCTTAATATACATTAAATCATGCTTAAATTACATTTTGGGTTCCAAAATGATTGTACCAATTCAGAAATATTAAATATTTTAAAATTTTCGCTTATAATTTCTATACTATTAACCCAGGAATGTAATAATGTCTTCTAAAGTTGTACAACTTAAGGCTTTCGTCAAAATTGCCAAATACATCAACGTCCGAAAATGTCATATATGTATTATGATCTCAAATGGTCCTGCGACTCCTCATATGTATGTACGTCGCATCTTAAGCCGCGTTAAGGGAAAAATATAATTTCCAAGTCTCACTTTTGGGTTAGAATGAAAAATATGAATGACAAATATGGCCATTATAGTACTATTGTAGTACAGTGTGACACACTGACCAACAACACAGATAATATTGAATTATTCGACCATTTGAGTTCATATATGACATTTTAAGACGCTGATGTATTTGGCAATTTTGTCGAAAGCCTTAAGTTGTACAGCTTTGTATTACATTCCTGTGTCAATAGTATAGAAATTATATATATATATTTTAAAGAATTTAATATTTCTGAATTGGTACAATTATTTTGGAGCCCAAAATGTAATTTTTGTTCATTAGTGTGTTTGACAATAATTAAGCACTATAACTTTGTAGAAGATATAAATTTGTAATTTGTTTAATATTGAATACATATACATAGGTGAATATTTAAAGAATATGATTAAACGCAGCATTTCTCCACCAATTATGGAGCTCTAAATATAATTTTTGTTGATTAGTGTATTTAGAAAAGTTATTAACGAATTTATAATCTACAATTCTTTTGAAGATAGCTACCCCAATTTATTTACTGTTAGGCAAGAAATGTCAAAACATATAAAACATGTGCAATTTTTCATGACGTTTCGTGAAATAATTGATTAACAGTGTACTTTTCCTTAGAAATATATTAGACGGAATTATGAAATAGGATAATAGCTATTGTAATCCAATACTTCAAGCCGTTTAGGATTTATTGAAGTAAAATCTGAAATATGGCTCTGATCCACCTCCAAAATTTCCTTCGGCCTATATAAAAAATTGTTACGTATAGGAGCTAAACGGAGCGGGGTTTTGTGATACCACGTCCAAGTACTTTCAATTTTTTTTGGATTGTTTGAGGCCCGAGACCCACTGTTGCACAGTGTAATTGAATGCCACCAAAAGCGTTTTCAACCATAAACAATTTTTCGTATGAATGTTCAGACATTAGGAGAGCACACCAGTACGTTTGTATTGAGCGAGCTGTATAGAGCCACTGTTGAATATATATGTTGCTAAAGGGTTAAATTTGTTCCCTTCATAAATATCAAAAATTGAATATAATCAATAATACTACCAAGAATGTTGTAGTGGCAAAACGCCATGTGCGTTGATCCCTATAGGCAATTATTCGTAGTTAGCTCTAAGTCAAAAATGTTAATTTTAAGGGCAAATAAATAAATTGAATTGAATTGAATTATATGTTCCAATCCCTAAAATCTGATAGCAAGAATATGTTTAAATCAATTCTGGCCACTATACAAGCTCTGGGAATGCTAGCAATATTTGCCCTGATTACAGTTGTAGTAGTCGAAATACGATAAGTGTTAATTTCGTCGCATTTCGACAATTTTCGACTACGACGTATTTCGACTACGACAAACGTAATAAGGGTGATTGTCTGGTACCCCTGTGCCCTTCGACACACAAACCCTGTCTTTGACGACCCACCGATTAGGGCCATTATCTACTCCTAACAGCCTTTGCTTTTCATTTATTAACCATAATCAAATGTGGTCAATATTGAGACCTAAATTTAACTAAAACCAAACAGTTTCCACGCGAATGTAGTCATATCGAATAAAATTTATTTAAAAATTTATAAATTTCTTAATTAGTACATTTAGCATTTTTCGGCCAAGTACAGGTCTTTGAGACGGTATCAAATTTCAAACCATTGTTGCAATTGGAATAATTGCGGATACCATCGGAACACACATAGAAACGGCTACAATCCGATTCAACCACAAAGTGGCCATCACCCTTGGGGCAGGCGGCAGTTGGTGGCGACGGTTTCTTGGTAGTAGTTGGACCGGCTTCTGTGGTTGGTCTAGGCACAGCAACACAATCGAGCTGATCGCCCCAGACACAAGTTGAGGCTCTGGTGTCGAACTTCAGACCATTACTACATTCGAAATCGTAACGGGCTCCGGTCACGCATTGGTAGTAACGAGAGCAATCCCCCTGGACAGCAAAGTAGCCATCTTTAGAGCAGTCGCCTGCAGCGGATGCCGAGACGTAAAGACTGCAGACTACCAGGATTAAAGCAGCTTTCAATTGGTTCATTTTGAAAAGACGAAACGAAATGTGCCACCGTGTTAGTGGTGTTAGCGCTTTTATAATAATCACAACGTGTCGGTCGTATTTAATTAAATAAATATAAGCTATTTATTGCTTTAGTTACTAACAAA
Organism: Phaonia tiefii; assembly: GCA_963931995.1. NCBI lineage: Eukaryota > Metazoa > Arthropoda > Insecta > Diptera > Muscidae > Phaonia > Phaonia tiefii. The sequence continues at coordinate 122,215,199 of OZ008371.1, forward strand.
TGTCGAGATCACAAATATTTGTCTTTCAATTTATATTGGATTCCCCACAGACATCAAATACATACATACGAAAGTAAACAAAATATTTTTCGTGGTACCGAAGTTTCTGGTTGTTCTATTCCACATGATATAATTGAGTACCATTAAATTATATATTTAATAGTATGGAAAGAACCAATAGAAAAAAAACAAATATATTTTGGATTTTACTTTTAACGAAAAGATCTGAAATGTTATAATTTTTATTTGCGTTCTTGAAATACTGTCATTCCATAATATCTTTGATAATTTTCTATGTTCTGCCTTACTATGTTCAATGTTCCAAATTTAAAATGTGCATCGCCGAAATCCTTTGAACCTTGCCAAGTAACTTCAACTGGCAACTGTTCGTTCTGCCACATCAGGCATCCGTAGGTAATAATTGGGAGAACAGAAGTCGTATATAACCAGGAAGGATTTTTTAACTTAGTCCCCAACTTTCACCAATCGAATTTCGATAGGTATAGAGCAACTGCAGCCCCTTCCACACCGCTCCCCAGTATTCCGTTGCTAGTTTAGTTTTTCTTTCGTCTATCCTCGTGCACCAAAATTCCCCAATGTTACTCCTACTTTTGAAAAGGACTAGTTCCATTTACGTGGAATTAACGCCCCTACCACAGCCACCACCACAAGTTGATAGCCCTTGCATTAGGTCACTACTTGCCGACGGATATTTTCCAGTGGGCAGAATGACTACATCATGCGCATTTGGACAGAATCTTGCGTCCTTCCAATACAAAGTCCCAAGTATCCCGTTGACTACTAATAGCTGCAGTAGGAGGGTTATCACTCCGCCCTGCGGTGAGCCCGAGTAGTGAGCTTCCGAGTAGAGCTAATATCAAGTGTTAACTTTTTTATCCAAGAAGGTTGCCAAAAGTGAGTTCACCAAGACCTAAATTGCGATCAACATAACCCCACAAGATCGAGCACAGCACTCTCCCAAGATTTCAATTTGTGGTAGGCTAATTTCGGAGCCAAAGATTGGGAGTCTTCTGTTCTCAATCATGTACATATGACTTCTTCCTCCACGTGGTGGTTCCCGGGCAACGGTGGAATATATTTTTTCCCTGACTTCAGGCTTTACGATGAGTAGTCTGAGTGGCTATGAGACCACCGATGCACCTCAAGTCTAGTAGGTGACTGATGTCACTGAATCTCATCTGGATATCGGGTATATTCTTTTTTCCTTAGAAGGCGGATGTGCCAACCTATAGGCCAACGGCGGATAGAAACCAAAACAACAAAATCCAGGTTCGACATATTGCATCCTGGTCAGCGTCTGATCCATTATGGGCGGCTGCAGTCAAATATCATGGCAGTAGGTAAAAAGCGAAAAATAGGTGGACAGGGACACCGTTCATAATGGCAATGAATATACAAGAACGAAAAAGAAACCATAAACAACCCCTATATGTTGACGCAAACGTTATAAGGACCACTGTTTACGGATCAAAGTCCTCCCTGTTGATAGGGTTGTCGCATCCCCCAATTGCGTAAATTTATAAGTTCGTAATATATAAGATCCGGTGCAAGCATCCAATTGGCAGATGGCCTCGAAAGCAATAAAGCTGACATTACCGCTATCCAGGAAATGCAATGGGCAGGATATGGCTTCACAAGGAATTCCAACTGCGACATATACTACACTTAAATAGAATAAATGGTTTCCCATTACATCCCATGAAGGAATTGGGGAGAGCTTCTCACAACCAGTGAGCTGTGCGCTTTCTAGTTTTATAGTCACCAATTGGGAGTTTTAGTTTTACTCCGGTTCCGAACGGTATTTTGAGAAGCTTTTTCATGGCAAAATACTCGATAGTGTCACCATGCGAGGTGACCGCCGCCGAAAGAAATTTAAGGTGGTCACTTGCCATGAGAAAATACATTAATTTGGTTGCGGATTGGTAGTTGGCATAAGCCTGCGACATCTAGTCTCTATGTTCAATCCTGTGAGTGAACGTATAGCCACAATCCGCATAAAAGCGAAATATTTGTATAGTTCCCTAATTTGTATTCATGCCCCGACAGAAGAGAAAGATGATGATACCAATGACATATTTTATGAACACCTAGAGGAAACGTATGACCGCTGCCCTGGCCATGACATTAAGATTGTACTAGCAGATTTTAATGCTAAAGTAGGCAGGGAGAATGTGTTTCATTCAACTATTGGCAATTTCAGTCTACATGCTGACAGTTCCGACAACGGTATGAGACTGGTTAACTTCACCGCGGCAAAAACATGGTCGTTAGTGATACAAGATTCCAACATAAAGATATCCACATGGCTACTTGGGTATCCCCTGATCAAAGAACGAAAAACCAAATTGATCACGTGGTAATTGATGGAAGGCTCTCATCCCGTGTAATGAACGTCCAAGTGATCAGAGGAGATAACATCGATTCTGATCACTATCTGGTAGCAGCAAAAGTTCGCAGAAGATTAAGTAGAGCGAAAATCGTACGAAACCAGACGCATAGAAAGTTAGATATCGGAAAGCTGCAATTACCAGAGGTAACTCACCCCCTCCCGATGGCGATCCTGATGCGCAGTGGAAACCCATTTCCGACTCTATAAAAACAGCCGGATCAATCGTACTTGGCTTTGAAAACCCGCTTCGCAACCAACCTTGATACGATGAGGAGTGTCGCAAAGCAAATGATGAAAAGAAAGCTGTACGTATGGCAATGCTTCAGTCAATTGTAACGTGAGCTGCGACTGATCGGTATAGGGAAAAAATTAAATGGGAGGAAAAGAACGCCTCTCTTTAGGCGTAAGAAACTGCAGTGGAGCAAGCGCGAGAGTGAGAAAATTGAGACACACAGGAGGAAGAACAAAGCCCGAAAAAGGCAACAACGGAACTAATGGGCATGGTTCAGGGTCCCCCTTCTGTATAGACAATGACGGAAATCCCAGCGCAGATGTATAGAGCATGTTGGGAATATTGACAGATCATTTCTACGTGCTACAGGTACCTGCGATATCCAATGACGATGAGAGAATTGATAACAATTACGATGACGACGTCGATTTCCCCCCTCCTAACCAAGACAAGGTCAGAACAACTATTACCCGGCTTGAGAACAACAAGGCCGCAGGAGCCAATGGATTACCAGCGAAGCGGTTTAACTGATAAGGTGCGATGAACTGATAAGGTGCATGCATCAGCTCATTAGCAAAATTTGGTTGGATGAATAATGCCCGGCGATTGGAGTCTTAGTGTACTATGCCAGATATTTAAAAAAGGTGACCCGAGTCTCTGTGCCAACTACCGTGGAATAAGACTGTTGTCCATAGCATATAAGGTTATATATATATAAAAGTGAAATTAAATTTCGTAAAACAAAAATGATTACTACATCACATTTTAATAATGAGGTGTTTAGGAACTACATTCTGAGTAGTGAAATCAATAATAGCTCAACCAATATCGCGGTAAATGATTCTGCAACAATACTAGTAAATGATATAAACAATGCACTTAGATCCATGATAGTCAATCAACGTATTTGTGTGTCAAATAATACAAAACAGTGGTTTAACAGTAATTTAAAAGAAATGAAAATCAATAAAATAAAACTTCATAATCTGGCTATTTGGTACAATAATGATTATAATTGGATTATTTATAGACAGTTCAGAAATGAATATATATCAGAACTTGAGAAAGCTAAAGGTCAATTTGTGAACTATAAAATAAACCAATGTGCGAATCAGAAAGATATGTGGACAACAATTAAAGAACTGGTATTAAAAAAAGACTATTCAAAAATACAGGAAATTGAGGTGAATGGGAAAACAATTAAAAACGATCACGAAATTGCGGAAGAGTTAAACGTATTTTTTATAAAAAGCGTAACAAACATTGTTGAGAGCATACCTTTCGTAGAATATGAGAACCTTATTAATGTAAACCATCAACTTAATTTTAAATTTGAAATAATAAATATGTCTCAATTAAAAGAAACAATTAAAACAATGAATAACAAGAAGGATCAATATTTCCTAACAAAACAAATTTTAGTAGATAACTTCGACATTCTTGGAGCACCCTTACATCGGGTAATTACTGAATCGTTGCAAACAGGCGTTTTCCCCGACTGCTTGAAGGAGTCCTGCATTGTTCCAATACAGAAAGTAAAAAATACAAAAGATCCAAACGAAATTAGACCAATAAATATGCTAACAACCATAAGTAAAATAATGGAAAAAATAGTACAACATCAGCTGAGTAAATATTTTGAAGACAATAACATGTTTCATGAAACGCAATCTGGTTTTAGGAAAAATCACAGTTGTGAATCTCTACTAAATCTGGTTGTATCACAATGGAAAACGGAAGTACAATATAAAAATTGTGTGGTAGCAGTTTTTTTAGACTTGAAACGAGCATTTGAAACTATAAATAAGGTCATTTTGATACGAAAACTGGAAAAATATGGCATTAAAGATATTGAATTGCAGTGGTTTGAAAGTTATTTGAATAACAGAACTCAGAGGACGAAAATTGGGCAATACATATCAGGAAAAAAACAAGTTCAAATAGGAGTACCACAAGGGGCAGTTATGGGAACATTACTGTTTCTAATATACATTAACGATTTACAGAAAGTTTTAACCAGTGCTAAAGTATATATATTTGCTGATGATGCTCTTATTTATATCAGCGGAAAAAACCCAGATGAATGTATTCGTAATTTAAATGAAGAATTAAAAAAAGTTGAAGCATATCTACAAATGAATAAACTCAAATTAAACATAAACAAAACAAAGGCTATGGTTATAAATGGAACCGCTAGTGAAAATATATGCATCGAAGGAGTACAAATTGAACATGTCAAGGAATTAAAGTATTTGGGCATAATATTAGATACACATCTGAAATTTGACCTACACTATAATTATGTTTGTAAAAAAATTTCGAAAAAACTTGCTTTTCTGAGACGAATTCGATACAAGGTATCAACCATGACATCCATAAATATTTACAACACAACGATAAAACCGCATTTTGAATATTGTTCAACGCTACTGTTTTTGGGCACCCAACAGATGAAAGCAAGACCTCAGAAACTTCAAAATAAGGGCATGAGGTGTATTCTTCGGTGTCATAGATTGACACACATACAGGAGACGCTAAGCAGACTGCAGTGGATATCAGTAAATCAGCGCCTGGTGATGAACGCATTAATATTTATATTTAAGATGAAGAATGATTTGTTGCCAAAGTATATGAAAAATTATTTAGTTTATGTTGCAGAAGCTCAACCTTACAGTTTACGAAATGTATACGATTTTAGATTAACTTTTAGCTCAACAAACTTTTGCCAGAATTTGTTATTTTACAACGGCCTTAAATTATTTAATGAAATGCCTGAAGACTTAAAACTAGAAAACAATTTTTTTATATTCAAAAGAAAAATAATTTTATACGTTAAACAAATGTTTTAAATCATTAAAATCCATATTTATTTTTTTTTCTATTAAACTATATATTTAATAGCGAATACGCTAAATAAAGAACGAAAAAAAATAAAAATATCAAGTATAATGTGCGAAAGGCTAAAACTAATTATCGCTGACCTGTTTGGATTTTTGACGCTACGCCAAATCCTGGAGAAGGCCACGATAACAAATTGCCACCTATCATCTATTTGTCGATTAGAAGGCGGACTTCGATAGCCCGATACGGGAGAGACTCTACGAAGCAATGTCTGAGCTTGGTATTCCTGCAAAACTCATACGCCTTTGCAGGATGTCCTTGACGAACACCAAATCCGCAGTAAAAGTTGGTAAGGATCTTACCGAACCTTTCGAAACTAAGTGAGGCCTCAGGCAAGGCGACACCCTATCGTGAGATCTCTTTAACATCCATCTTAACGGAAATCATTATGAGAAAAGCATGAATAAAACCATCAGCAGCAAAACTGACATGCTGCTCGTGTATGCTCATGATGTAGATAACATTGGGCGCACTATGATATGATAGAAGTTACTGCGGTGTTTTCGAGAACTGAGAAGCAGTCAGCAAAACCGGGTTTCAACGAGTTTGGCGTCCACGCTATTAGACCAAAGCCTGAACGTTGATATCCGTTATATTTTTGAGGTTGTGAACGGATTTATACCTCGGATCTGCCGTAAACAAAAACAACAACGAAATCCTTGAGATCAAGCGGAGAATTGTGCTTCCGAATAGATGTTATTTTGGGCTAAGCAAGAACTTTAGATATAAAACCCTCTCTCGAGTAACAAAAGTCCAACTATACCAGACTCTCATAGAACCTGTCTTGCTTTATGGCACAGAATCCTGGGTCTTATCGCAAGTAGACGAAACATCTGTGGAAGTCTTCTAGATAAAAATACTCCAAAAAAGTTGTGGAAATATAGTGCACAACAGCGAGTATCGGCGACGCATGAACCATGAGCTGTATGAGCTATATCCCGACATTGACATAGTCAAGCGGAACAAAATAACGCGATTGTGCCTAGCCAACAGTAGAATGGATGAAGATGAACCAGCATGAATGATTTTCGAAACCGAACTCGAATAAGGACGAAAAATAGGAAGACCGAGATTCCAATATAAAGATATCCACTCCTGACATTCTCCTTATCACCAAACGAAAAAGCATATTAATCACCTGTTCATTGATGAAAGGCACTCTGCTAGGGTGATCGAGTCGTAAGAAATCAAACATATAGAAAGTCGGACATCGGGAAGCTGCATTTACTACAGATATTCACGGCCTATGTAGAGAATCCCACTCAGACACTGGTGCAGAACGCACACCCGCTTCATGATCCTAAAGTGCAGTGGAAGTACATTTCCCACCCCATGAAAACTGCTGCAGAGACCGTTCTTAGTTATGAAAACCTGCTTAAAGACAAACCATGGTACGATGAAGAGTGTCGCATGGCAAGTGATGAAAAGAGCGCTGCAGGTATGGCAATGCTTCAATCAGCTCCAACGCGTGCCGCGACAATGCAGTATGAGGAGAGAGGAACCCCGTTTTTTTTAAGAAGTCAAAACGGTTGTGGTGAAAGCGCGAGTGAACGCATTGAATCTTGCAGAACGAAGAATGAGGCCCGTAAATTCTACCGACTAGTACAAAGCCAAACCATCAGAAATGGAGCAGAGGCTTCGTCTGCCCAACTCCAAGCCAAATCGAAGTTACAACTGCAATTTCCCGGCTTAAGAACAACAAAGCCGTTGGTGCTGATCGACTACCGAGTGAGCTGTTTAAGGCTCGCGGCTATGATTTGGAAAGGTGCATGCTTCAGCACATATGCAAAATCAGGCTAGACGAATGCATCCCCGACGATTGGAGCCATAGCATACTGTGTCCTGTTTACAGAAAAGGACACCCGAGTGCATATGCCAACTATCGTGGAATAAGTGTTTTACGATCGCACCCAAGGTCGTCTCGGGCGCAAGGTGCGAAAAGCTAAAACCGTTTGTTGCAGACCTGATCGAACCTAATCAGTGCGGCTTTAGGCCTGCAATGTCAACTATCGACCAGATATCTATGCTACGACAACTCCTGGAGAAACCCCACGAAAAACATATCTACACCTACCAACTGTTTGTAGACTATAAGGCTGCCTTCAATAGCCCGATACGTAGAAAAGTTTACCAAGCTGTATCGGAGCTTGATATTCCTGCTAAGCTGTCACGCCATTGTAGAATGACACTGACCGCTATTAAATCCTCAGTAAAGAAGAGTAAACATCTTCGCCAACCATTTAGTACGAGGCGAGACCTCAGGCAGGACGTACCCTATCATGCGATCTCTTCAACATATTAATTGCTATAATCATGAGAAAAGCTGCAGTCAACACGAATAAAACTATCAGCAGCAAAAGTCGCTTTCTGCTCGCGTATGCTGATGATTTAGGCATCATTGGGCGAAAGCTGCGAGAAGTTACTACAGTATTTTCGAGAATGAATCGGAGAATTGTGCTTGCAACAAGGTGTTATTTCGGGCTAAACAATCACTTCAGAGATAAAACTCTCTCTGGAGAAACGAAGAACCAACTACATACTCATACAATCTGTCTTGAGTTATGTCGCAGAATCCTGGGTCGTATCGCATGCTGATGAAATATCACTGGGAGTCTTCGAGAGAAAGTTGTCGGAAATATATGATCCTATAGTAGGCCGTCGGAGGTGCGATGGTGGTGTGCGCGGCTCTTATATATGAGTACGTGGGTTCGATCTTTCGACGGCGGTCACCTCGCTTAGTGACAGCGACACTATCGAGTATTTAGCCATGAAATGGCTTCTCAGAAAACCGTTCGGAACCGATGTAAAACTGTAGGTCCCAATCAGTGATCGAAAAGTAGAAAGTGCACAGCTCAGTGATTGTGAGAAGCTCTCCCTTAGTCCTTCATGGGATGTAATGGGAAAATATTTATTCTTTTTTATAATAGAAAACTGCGAGTATCGGCGACGGATTAACCACGAGTTGTATAATCTGTATCCCGACATCGACGAAGTTGTGCGTATCAAAATAGCGCGTTTACGCAGTAGAATGGATTAGAATGAACCAGCGCGAAAGGTGTTCGAAGATGTACTCGAATGACATCGAAAAATAGGACGAACAAGGCTTCTCTGGAAAGACCAGGTGGAATAATGCCTGCAAGAGCTTGGTGTTACCAACTGGAGGTGTTACCAACCAAGCTGAAGATCGAGGTTACCATATTATCGCCATTTTCTAAGGCCATTGACCTCGCTGGGTTGTTTGAGGCCACCTAAGTTAGTTAGTACGTTAATCAATTCCAAGGAAAATATAGGGAGGTAAATAGTCACTGAAAATGGTCTACAACATTGGAAAAAGTGCTAAAATTCCAAAAGCCGAAAACTTCGATCGAGTTCACTGGAAAAGTTATTGTCAACAAATTAACCAAGGATTCTTTATTTATTTATTTTTCTAGCATTTCTCATAACGTACGCCCATGTATTTTGAATTCTTTTAAAAAAGTTGAAAAGTCGCATCCCTAGTGCACATTATGGGGAAATAGATTTTTTCCACATTTGACATCAAGTTAAGGCAATTGTCACAGTGGCTCAGGATGGAAGTCGGGGGGCAAGATCGAAAATCTTTTTTGACACAACTATAGTTTTCCCTTCTTGGCGAATATGAACACTGGTGAAGGTTCGTTCCATTTCAGTGATATGGCAACTGTACTCGTATAATTGGTACAAATACGATACTATCGACAAACCAGTCAATCCGAATATTCGGCTTAGATGAAAATATTGTCGTTTCAGTCACCCATGTTAAAAATGCGAAGATATTTATATTGTCCACAACAAAATGTCAGGATTAAGTGGTTTCTTTTAAGCATTCAAAGTATTTCCGTGAATCCTAGGATTTAGAAATATTCATCTTTTTGCCACACAAATATCGTCAGCGTCGACTTAAATAATTCAACTATTGTCAGCAGATATTAGTCTGGCATTAGTCATTAGGGGAAATTATACATATAAAACAAATATTATTCGTTCTCAACTAAACGTGTACGTCTGTTCTTTGAATTAAAAGAATAAATAAGAGGATTTCCAATGACATCATTAGAGACAAAAATATACTTATAATTGAATCGACACAAAGTGACGGTGGTTATAAAAGCCCGAATCACAATCTGATCAAGACGTATTCCATTCAAAACACCGTTTGAAAATGAATCAATTGACAATCGTACTCGTTGTGGTAGCCTGCGGCCTTTACTCTGTAGCCGCGAACGAAAAATGTACCGAAGAAGGTTATCATGTCGTCGAAGGTGACTGCTCCAAGTACTATCGCTGTGCGAATGGTGACCGTTTTGACTTTGACTGCAACGATGGCCTCAAATTCCACACAAAATTGCAAGTCTGCGTCTGGGGCAATGAGCTTGATTGTGTTGCTGTGCCTAGACCAACTACTGAAGCCGCGCCAACAACCCCCAAGGAACCTTCACCACCAACCGCCGACTGCCCCAAGGGAGATGGTCACTTTGTAGATGAAAAGGATTGCAGCCGCTTCTATGTCTGTTCCGATGGAGCCCGTCAATACTCGAACTGTGACAATGGTTTGCATTTCGATACTGTTTCAAAGACCTGCAGTGCCCCCGCAGCGGCAAAATGCACTAATGAATAAAATTTAAAATTTATTTATTAAATAAATAACTTTTAGAAATTAAACTTTAAGCGTTATTTCTATAATCTACATACTTACTTACATAATTGGCCGTCGACAATACATTCGGTTTAGGGACCTTTCATATCGAGGATATGATTCATTTTTCTCCAAACGGTGCAATCTTTAGTATTTTCTCTCGAGCTTGGGCCCGGATGGAATTGCAGCACATGTTTAGAACAACTGTTCGTCGACGTTTGCTCTTCCATTGCGCAAGCTTTTCAGCTTCTTCTTCCGTGCGGCTTTCTTCCCTTGGCGTTGGATGGTTGCCAATCCATCCAGCCGGTCTCTAAAAAAGGTGAAGCTAATATCCCCAACGTCTAAAAACGTACAAACTTCAACTCGTCGTAGAATTGAAGCCGGCCGAACTTCTCGAACTTTTTCGACCCAAATATTGTTTAGGAATGAGGACCACTTCTGGCTTAATGGCTACGTCAGTAAGCAAAATTGCTGTATCTGGGCTGATGAAAAAAATGTTTTCCATTACATCCTATGAAGGGATTGGGAAGAGCTTTTCACAATCAGTGAGCTGTGCGCGCTCTAGTTTTACACTCACCGATTGGGCCCTACAGTTTTACACCGGTTGCGAATGGTATTTTTGAGAAGCCTTTTCATGGGTAAATTCTCGATAGTGTCGCCGTCACTAATCGAGGTGACCGTCGTCGAAAGAAATATTAGATGGTCTGAGCGGGGATCGAGCCCACGTACTCATGTACCAGAGCCAACGACGGCCAAAGAGCAATCCGCTGAAGAGCTATCCAAAAAAGTTCAAGAGCTCAGTGTTGCCAGTTTAGCACTTTAAGTGCAATTCTAGCTTCTTTTTTTGGCTTCTGCACTTTTTTTCTGGAAAAACATGCTAAATGCTTTTTATCACTTTTTTGGGAAACTTTTGTTAACTTTTGACTTTTCTTGCTTAATTTTTAGCATTTTTTTGTCCATAAATTGCATTTTTGCTGTTTTTCCGAATTGAACTCTGAAATAATCCTTATTTTCAACCAGGAATTATAACATATATAGAATTATCACGGGTGTGGATGTTAAATATGAACGTACGTTGGCATTTAAAAAGTCCTTTACTGCAAAAATATGTTGGCCTAGACTTTTATTGGCAATTTCTTTAAATTTGATGTACGGAGAACAAATTAGTGGTCAAAATCGAATAGACGGTTCAATCGTCTAATTATTTTAATAAGTTTAAGAAACGGAAACAGCTTTCATTAAAGCGGTTAACTTTGTTAATGGCTCAGCTTTTGTATGGAAGTGCGCACTGATCACGACAATTTTCTCTAGTTAAGTAAAAATTTACTGATTAATCAATTTCAGTCTACATGCTGATAGTTCCGACAACGGTATGAGACTGATGACTTTGCCACGGCAAAAACATGGTCGCTAGTGGCACAAGATTCCAGCATAGACATTCACAAGGCCACTTGGGTATCCCTTAATTAAAGAACGAAGAACCAAATTGATCCCTTGGTACCACTCATTCAGTTTAATGGATGTACGAGTGATCAGAGGAGCTAACAGCGATTCTGATAACTACCTGGTAGCAGGTAGTTAACCGGACGTAGAGAAAGCTAGACATCGGAAAGCTGCAATTACCAGATGTAGCCAGAGCCGTACTTGATTTTGAAAAACCACTTCGCTACAAACGTTGGTACGATGAAGACTGTCGCATAGCAAATTATGAAAAGAACTCTGCAGGTATGGCAATCCTTTAGACAATTGTAACGCGAGCTGCGACTGAGCGTTATAAGGAATAAAGAAAAATCCGTCTCTTTAGGCGCAAGAAACGGCAATGACCGGTTTATGTAAGTTTGTTCGGAGCATTTTCGCAGTCACAGTCAGTATATCAGTTTACACTGAAAGAAAAACCTTCATACCATTAATGAATTCTTACATTGCATCAATGAAAAGTGTCATTGTTTTTGAGCCAATGTCGGGCTTCATTAATGCTATGAACAATGTTACATTAAACGAAAAATGTTTCATAGACCTGACATTAATGTAAACTTTCTAACCGGAATGGAACATTATCATTGTATTAAAGAAAAATGTTACATTGATATTATAAACCATTTCATTGATGTAATGAAATATAGTCATTGATGTTATGATGATGCTATGAACATGTTTCATTAATGCTATGAGCATGTTTCATTAATGTAATGAACATGTTTCATTGATGGTACGAACATGTTTCATTGAAGGTCTGAATATGTTTCATTGATTATATGAACATATTTCATTGATGGTATAATACGTTTCATTGATGGTATGAACAATTTTCATTGTTGGTATGAATAGGTTTCATTGATAGTATGAACAGGTTTTATTCATGGTATGAATTTGTTTCATTGAGGGTATAAGACAGTTTCCATAACTAAATGCAATTTTAACTTTTGCCACACAATCATGTTAATTATTTGGAATAAAAGCACCCCCGCGCCATTTTAAAAAAACGAAAATCGAGCAAAATAAGGGGATTTCAAAAACCAATTTTTTGTCGACCGGACCTATGGGTTCCATAGGGTCCAAAAATGGTCAGAAAAAAATTTGGGGGGGGGGGGTTGAATACACGATTCCAAGCAAAAAATATAAAATGCAAAAGTTAGAGGGAATTCCTGTTCTAGGAGTTATGGGATTCCAAAGTTCGGGCTTTTTGTGGTCAATTTTTTTCGACGATTATTAGGTTTTCAGGGACTGGGCCAGGGAGAGGAATATCTGTGCTGCAAATTTTGGATTTCGGAATTTTCTGATTTTTGGGAAATTTTTTGGACCTTGTGGGTTCCAATAGGTCGGATCGACAAAAAAATTTTTGGTTTTTGAAATCCCATTATTTTGCTCGATTTTCGGTTTATTTTAAATGGCGCGGGATTCTGCATTTCAGCCTTTTATTTTTTTCTTATTTATTCTTTATCTCATACTGGCACTCATATATTGTGTCACAGGTACTGTACATAGATACATAAATAATACATAAATACATACATTTATACAAATCGCACCTACATATGTACATATTATCCTTTAACCAAATTAATGAATCGTTCAAAATTAATGAAATGGTACATTATATTAAAGAAAGATGTTTCATTATTGCTTTTTTAGAAAAAATATTTTCAAATTCAATAAAATGAGTGTAATGTAAAGGATGGCATATTTAATAGATTCTACTTTACAATGTGGATAAAATGTCTGCAATTTTTCTCTATAGTTTCCCTCCCATATTTACATGAAAAACATATTTCATTCCATCAATGTAAAAGGTTTCTTAGCATTAATGACGGTCCACAAATTCAAAAACTGCAGCAATAAAGGAGTTCATTGAAGTAATGTAACATTTCATAGCTTCAAAGAAACTTTTCATTGCATCAATGTAAACCCATTAATGTAACCCATTCATTGATGGTATGAAGCGCTTTTATTTAAGTGTAGCACTGAAAATCCGCCAGCAATTTTAAGCCCTGATGAGAACACATATTTTCAATCCCAAACTAAGTTTGGTTAAATAACACTGTGTGTAATTTTTTAAGTCATGGCAAAATAACCATATACGGACACCACTACGTGATAAAAGACTAAAAAAAAAAGACCCGTGTTTCCCAATTTTTCCCAAAGTCATGCACTTTTTTTTTTATGGGCCGCCAAAGATTTGGGGTCTCGGTATCATTTTCGTAAAAATGTGATCATTTTCTCAGGCTCATATCTTGCAAACCGTTCAGAATTTCGATTTACTCTCTGTCATAGCTCTTGTCATAAAGAACAAAAATTGCGAACATATAAAATCAAAAAACTTCACCTTCCAGATCAAAATCGCAAAAAACTTAAAAAAATTCGATTTTTTTTTACCTTCTTTCCCGTGATCAGGTCCATAGGTAGCAAAAAATGAAATATGCCTGGCCAGAACCATGTGTTTGTCCAAGGGTTAACACCGTTTAGGTAGCGCTTAGGTATCACGCGATCATGCACCGACAGCAGCAGCACAGGCAATGCAGTAAGCTCAGCACACGCAACAAGGGACGCAGCACACAATATTAAAGCGACACGACGCTCACATCGAGGCATTACACAGCGCGACGTCAACGAGAGCTCAGCGGTGAAAGTTATAAAGTGAAAGTGAAAGTAAAAAAAGTGAAAGTGCTACAGTATAATTCGCACACAACATTGGCAACTGACAATTTCAATATGCAGTGTGAAAATATTGATTTATTTTGCTACGTTTGCGGTCATCAAACCAGAAAAAAAACATCTACAAGATTTCAGCAGGAAAAGAATCTTTTAACTAGTGAATTCAAAAGAGCATATACATTGTTTTTCGACGAAGTGGACTTGACCGGTGAAAATTACACACCTAATACAGTGTGTGGCCAATGTTATAACAATCTCATGGCATGGTTGAGTGGAGGCAGAGGTACTATGAAGTATTGTAAGCCGGTAAACTGGATTAATCGCCCAGGTGATCATGATGCAATCAGGTGCTATGCATGCGTAAATTACACATGTCGTCTAAATCGACATTCTGAGAAGAACAAAATTTATAAAGCAACTGCAACAGCCACACTACCAGTGCTTGCACCTGAAAATTTTGTATCACCAAGGCCGCCAACTCCAGATCGTACTACAGAATTTACAGCAATGAGTACAGCAAGTGGTGTTACTTATGAAGATCCATTTGATACCGATTATGAGCCCCAACAGGGAAGAGATGGACCACAACTAATAACACAAATGGAAATGGATTTCATTGTGGCCATATTGGGATTATCGCAGCGACTTGCAATATTTTTGACAGCTTTTTTAAAGCAAAGAAAACTCACACATGCTAAGTTAACTCTACGGCGTACCGCAAACGACAAGCTGAATTTCAGATGCTCTACACTCTAAATGATGACAATTCGTTCGCTTACTGCAACGATATGAAAGCTTTGGTGGTAAAAATGGGAATGAACTACATCGCTAGTGAGTGGAGATTATTTATTGATGGTTCTGTTTCAAGCTTGAAAGCAGTGTTGTTGCATGTGTCGAACCGAAAACCTTCCATTCCGCTAGCAATGGGTATCAACATGAAATAAAGCTATGAAACATTGAAAGATATAATGGAAAAAATCAAATATTACGAAAATAAATGGAAGATTTGCTGTGATTTGAAAGTCATCAACATTTTGCAAGGGATCATCGATAAGGGCGGCTTCCCAAAATTCTTTTGTTTTCTTTGTAATTGGGATTCACGCTCACCTCTGAATCAATTCCAATGTAACTCGTGGAGGCCAAGAGGAAGTGTGGATGAACAAATACAACAACATAGACTGAAGAATGCACCTTTAATTGACAATACTCAAGACATCTTGCTGTCACCGCTCCACATAAAATTGGGAATTGTTAAAAAATTCATCGAAGTGGCCGTTGTAAATTGTCCAAACGCATTCGACTATTTGAAAAGCGTTTTCCCAAAGCGTAGCGATGACAAAATTAAAAAAGGTATTGTAGTAAATTTAAAACGAATTTTTGTTCACCTAATTGTACTATTTACACTATGTTAATGTTTTCTTTTCTGTCTTTATTTTTTGTTTTCATTTAACAGGCGTACTTAATGGCCCTGACATTAGAAAGCTATTCAAGAGCAACTTTGATTCATCGCTTGATGAAAATCATTCAATGGCATGGATTTACCTTCAGCGTGTATGCACCAGAGTCTTGGGAGGGGATCGAGACGCGGAACCGGAAGCAAGAGAATGGGTGAAACAAATGCTGCATTATTTTGAGATAATTGGCGCATCGATGACATTAAAGCTGCATTTTCTTCATTTTCATTTTGACGATTTTATCAAACAACTCCCTAACGAATCCGATGAGCAAGGAGAACGGTTTCACCAAACCACAATGCCCATGGAAAAACGGTACAAAGGCAAAAACCTCGACGCATTGCTTGCAGAGGTATTAATGAAGTATTTGAAGAAGATAGAGCTGATGATGGAGGGCAGTCTGGAAGCAACGTGCCTGTGGACACAATAATAGTTGAATCAGAGTCAGATTCGGACGACGATTTGGATCCACAACTTAAGAGAGCGCGATTTGCAAGTCCAGGGCCATCAACATTATAAACATAATACGAATACTTTTTTTTAATATTTTTGTAATAGATAGCATAGTATCTCAATGTTGAAGTAAATAAAAAACAAATGAAATTAAAAAACGGTGTTAAGAATAATTCCCAGGAAGTTTATATGTTCTAGAAATTTGTTTATTGAGATCTTAGGTAAATTTTTGTAGTTGATTGTTTCCTTGAATTTTGAACAGTTTGCTACCTATGGACCTGAACACGGGAAAAAAGGTAAAAAAAATCGAATTTTTTTAAGTTTTTTGCGATTTTGATCTGGAAGGTGAAGTTTTTTTGATTTTATATGTTCTTTATGACAAGGGCTACAAGAGAGCCTCAGAGAGTAAATCGAAATTCTGAACGGTTTGCAAGATATGAGCCTGAGAAAATGATCACATTTTTACGAAAATGATACCGAGGCCCCAAATCTTTGGCGGCCCATAAAAAAAAAAGTGCATGACTTTGGGAAAAATTGGGAGACACGGGTCTTTTTTTTTAGTCTTTTATCACGTAGTGGTGTCCGTATATGGTTATTTTTTTCGTGTTGCACTGTGTAATAGGCAATGACAAAATTTCATTGTTGTCCTTAAAGTTTTACGGCAGTTACCATGTTGACCAGCCAGCTATACAGACAGACGGGCATGACTCAACTTTTGACTTCTTCTATGCGTTGCAACTTTTTCCGTATCCAATTAATATATATACAAATTGTGTTTTTTTATCGAATATAGGCCTTAAAGTGCCGCAGTACTACAATATTTGACTGTTTCAATTTTAGCACTTTTTTTTGCAAATTGTACTTTTTTTGGCATGTTTTTCTGACAGCTTCTGGCAACACTGCAAGAGCTGCCATTACTTCCAGACTAAACAACGCCGTCTGTGGTGCAATGGTTAGTGTGCGCGGCTCTTGTACATGAGATCCTGGGTTCGAACCCTGCTCTGACCACCTTCAAATTTCTTTCGGCGGCGGTCACCTCGCATAGTGTCGGCGACACTATCGAGTATATAGCCATGAAAAAGCTTCTCAAAATACCGTTCGGAATCGGTGTAAAACTGTAGGTCCTAATCAGTGAGTGAAAACTGGAAAGCGCACAGCTCAGTGATTGTGAGAAGTTCTCCCCGGTCCCTTCATGGGATGTAATGGGAAACCATTTATTTATTTATTTATTTAAACAACGCTTAGGTGTGATTCATGGGCTGTTGGTATGATAATGGACTATTTGATGACTGAAATTGAAACCCATAATTTTGACAACATTTCGTCATCTTATTTTTGGAGTGATATTATGCAATATAAAATCCTTTGCTTTTAAATCACTCTAATGCTAAGGCGACTATTTTGCTTCTACTAAGACGGCGCTATTTCTGTAAAAAATCGGTAAACCATTAATTTCACACTTCGGACCGTTGAATTGCCCTCCTAGATCATGTGATATTACACCTCTACAATTTTTCCTTTGGGGCTGCTTAAAGCCCAAACTCTATATTTAGATTATGCGATAAAATTTAAATTTGTAGTTTTGAAAAAAGTACACGAAGAAAAAATACATTGTTAAATATGTTTACACATATTTATTATATATTTACAAACTAGCATATATACCTTTTTTTCTTTTTATACCCTCACCCATAGGAATGGGTTAATGTATATCATTTAATACGGAAAAATATGTAACGCATATAAGGAGCCTTACACCCCTATTCCGTATATGTGGTAACAACAAGGGCGTTTCTCAAAGACGATTTACAATTAGACGACCAGAAGATGTGCGCAACTTGGCAACCCTGGTAAAAGAGAACCAAAAAGTACTAGGAGTTCACTCAAACGAATTTCTCTCTCGCGTCATATCTTGCTTATTTCATACTTTTTGCATAGTTTATGTAATATTACTTCAACATGGTTGGAATTTGTATAGTTATATACAATAACACTATCAAAAAGCTGATCGTGTATTGAAATATTCAATGAAGAGAGTAAGAGAGAGTGTAGAGAAGTACTAGGGTTTTACTCGTTTTGTTTGTTGGCATTTGAGCGAAGAGAAATTTTGACTGTCTACTTGTACATCGTTTTTGCGTTTCTATGTCACAGCTGATCAAAAAGGTACTAGGAAA
This sequence comes from Phaonia tiefii, assembly GCA_963931995.1. Lineage (NCBI taxonomy): Eukaryota > Metazoa > Arthropoda > Insecta > Diptera > Muscidae > Phaonia > Phaonia tiefii. Next base: position 122,233,629 of record OZ008371.1, read on the forward strand.
TGATGGAGAATGAGAGACCAAAGAAGACAGGAACTAAGTTCAAAAAGTATTTATTGATACTAATGACAGCTAAATTATGTTTTATGTTGTTTGCATTGAACGAAAATATGCATTCCCTTTGATTTCTGTCCATTTTATGTCCAACAAAGGTGTGAAATTGGTAAAATACAGCAGCAAATAAAACTCTGTGAAATGGCCTACTATCTCGTCGTCATGAAGTAAGTAATGAAGAGAGTAATGGAAACTCTTAAGTATTACTCTATTTAACAACCAAATTGTAACCACAAAATGTTTACAAAGTTGTCACCATTGTTTGTATCTGGTATTCTGGCAACACGGTGACAACGAAAAATTCTCCTCATAACAAATAATTCACCTCACAATAACAGGTTTTCAAAAACAAGGAAACAAAAACATATGGTTTTCAGCGCAAAATGAAAGCGGGAAAAAATGAAAAGGTAGTATTTAATATATTAATGCTGTGTTGAATTAAAATTAATACATTATTATACTTAAGTAATTTGAGCGCACCGCAAAGGCACCGTTGGAATGCTATAATGCCTTCCTCATGGAACATCCAGAGATGCTAAGCGGAAAGAATACACCTGCGCATCCACGGCAAATAGAAGAAGAAAAGTTCTTTAACACCAACTCTCTGATCTACACCAAAATGTCACCATCCACAAGAGCTTCTGTGGTGAGTTCAAAAAGTTTTTCCTTCCCCTGCGATCCATCCAACTTCTTGAGATATATGTATCTCTTTAAAGCTGGAGTATAAGTATATAATCGCTCATATCTCAGGTATTTATAATCCGATCTAGTTGAAATGGGACCTTTTTAATGGTGTTTCTATTCCCATAAATCAGTGCACAAACAAATTTATTTTTATTAACCCATTGGGGGCTAATAAAAAAAATTTTTAAGTTCACTTTTCTGACAAAACATTTATTTGTTTTTTCAAAAAATCTCCTATTGTACTTATTTTTTGGTAGGCTCCAATAATAGAAAAGACTTACCCTTTTTTGAAGGTATAATACTCACCAATACCCTTCAAAGACCGGAGATATTTACGTTGAAAATTTTGAAACACATTTGGCGCTATTTCAATCTTTCCAACACAAGCAAGTCCTTTTTTCTTTCTGCTTCATTTCCATAACACAAAGTAACAAAAATCCTCCCTCCTTTTAATTATGCCCTCTTGTCGTTTTGGTACAAAATATATTAATTATTTTTTACCGTATACACTTTTATTGTTTACTTGTAGAATTTATAAAATGTTTTTGGATCAACTCTCCGGCAAACAAAGCAGCTGTCACGCGCTGTTAGCTATTCTTCGCCAGATAATAGTTTTTGATACTTTTGTCACCAAAAAAATGTGTCAGAATGCCGATTTGTGACAATTGTCACATTGCTGTCAAATAGTAACCGTGGTGACTTTTGAAATCCTGCCAGAATAGGGCCGTTAGTATCTTTGAACGAAATTCGTTTTAGGACTTTTTAAGACGATTGAGTCATGTCCGTCTGTCTGTCTGGCTGGCAATAACTGCCGTAGACCTTTACCAATCACAATGAAATATTTCCATTTTCTATTTTTTGCCCAAACTTAGTTTGGGATTGCAACTGGTGGTCGTCCGGATGTCAATCCGATAAATCGCGTGAAACATTTCCGACCAATCACCGATTAAGACAAAAGTGATTTTTCCACGTCCATTTCTTTTAATCGCCCTTTTTACGGTTGTCGTCGTCGACGTCGTAGTCGTTGTTATGTCAACATCACTTCGTGTCAACATCACTTCATGTCAACATCATCGTCACATCAACGCTAGTTTGGTATTCTGTAACTGTCTAGAGAAGACGTCGACTGTTTATCGATAACCTACATATTAAAAACATAAACAAAATCGTGGTGAATGAAAGCAGGAAGAAGAAGAACATTTTACATTTGTAGGTCTATTATTTTATTTAATTTGGTAAAAGGTTTTCAAGTTCTTAAAAAGTGTTTAATTATCATAACCATATGGACTCCGATTTTGAAGTTATTGGATGTAGACGCCCTATATCACCAGGTTAGGCGAAAGGAAGCGGTGAATTGAGATGAGCTCTCCATGGAGGCACATGCAGCCTTTACTGGCCCCAGAGCTGCATGTATTGGAGACAAGGACGTAATGTAAAGCAAGAAATCTCATCAAATGACCGACCATTCGGCTATCTTAAAGGATTTGAACTGTACGTTTCGTTAGCGGTCTCTTGTTTGCAAGACATCAGACTAAAATGAAGACACCAATTGCATGACAGACAGCCCGCAGAGCAGACTTATATGTCACAACAAGAAAACAACCACTGTCTAGGCAATGCATATACTGATGGGCGCTTGACACTGAAGACAACGAAGTCTGTAGTTCTAAGGAACTCAATTCCAGCAGCTAATTTTGATTCAGGGCAGTGACCGTGTTAATAATACCCAATATTATTTTTCATTAAATGTTTGTATATGTTCAAATTATTAATAATAAGGCCAATAAATTAGCATTAAAATGAACTTCATTGCATTTACCGCCAGGCAGACAACAGCACTTGCATACGTATAAAGCGGATCCTGTTCTGGAACACCACTGCATACTCTCCTTGGGGGTTTCCGTCCTCCATTTTAATTTTAATTTGTTAAGCGATAATTCTAAAATAAAACTGGAAATTTCTTTAATTAAAAAAGAAATCCGAATTTTCTTCAAGTCGTTATCAAAAAATCTGTCGACAGAAATAGAGTCGTTTCAATTCAATGTCGACGCCAATTCTAGTTACAAAATACAAAATATTGATTTTCAACTGTCGTCACAAGACGACGTCGTTTCACGACGACAACCGTAATAAGGGTGTATATCTTTTAAATATCAGAACGAATCCCTTTCGAATCCGCGATAATTTATAAAACATTCAAAAAAAAAATTAATTTAAAAAACAACGAACCCGAAACGGATTCGAATATGAAGTTCGTTTCGAGTTCGAGACGGATACGAAATCGTAGGAAAAACGATCCACTTTTTCGAGAGGAATTTTATACGCAAACGGTTTCGTTATGTGTCCGTAACTGATGTCCGCGTCGGACAAAATCTACGAAGTGCGAGTCCGTTTCGAATTCGAAACGGATTCATATGGCACACTGGGTAAAATTCCAGGTATTTTTCCAACAAAAAATTTACCATTCCCATAACCTTCCACATTGACAACTAGAGATAAATCAATGTTGGTACGACTTATTCTCAGATCTACAAGTGTGGGGTCTATCATAAAATGTAAAATACACATTCTTATTTTCAAGGCATGCAATCAAGTTTTTATTACATTTCTATATTATTTTATTTACACTGAGCTTGGTCTGGTTCAACGCAGGTATTGGAAGCAGTATTGTACTTCAAATTAGCGGGGCAGTTGAAATAATGACGAATACCGCCGGAACAGCCATAGAAGCGACTGCAATCGTCTTCGACTACCCAGAAACCATCACCTTTAGGACAATCAGCTGTTAGTGGCGCAGGTTTAGGGCTGGTATCAGGTTTCTTGGTGGTCTGCTTGACGCCGGAATTGACACAGTTCGCTTCCTTGGGCCAAACACATGTGAACGTGTCAGTGTTGAATTTCAAACCATCGGCACACTTGAAGTCAAAACGACGACCCTCGACGCATTGATAGTATTTTTGGCAATCCTTTTCGTCCACATAGTAGCCATCGTCAGAGCAACCAGCACCAGCAACGGATGCGGCGTAAAGGCCGCACACAACCAAGAATAAAGCAGTTTTGAATTGTTGCATTTTCGCTTGACTTCGCCTATGAAATGTGTGGACGCTCTCATGAATTCAAGCCTTTTATAACCATAGAAAATATTTGATTCGTATTTGTATAACTGTATCTGCTGTTGAGTTGGTATTTTGACAAATTACCATGAACGTCATTTATCTGGAAATTTCTGGGTAGTTTCCAAGTGCTTAAGTGTCATTTAACACAAGCGTGAAACAATTATAATTGTGTTGCTTTCCTGGTAAAAAAAATAAACGTGGGTGCAGAATAAATAATAAAGGTGTTTTACTTTTAAATAAATTGAAAAATATGTTTTTTACTGTGGAAAGTTTCACGGCCAAATGTGTCATAAAGGCAAACAATACACACACGCGTAACTAGTTTTGCGTTTTTATAGAAATTTAATTTCGTGATCATAATTTTGATAACAAATTTGGAAATTTATATACATACTAACACATGCCCGGTATTTCGTGCGGGGATATACAGTAATATATGTACATACATAAAAGTATCTACTTCAATTTTACCACATTAAATTAGTATTTTCGATAAATATACTCTCGACAATATTATCAATTTTCCTTTAAAAAAACACAGAATTTACTATTGACATGTCTTCACTTCTTGCTGGTAAAATGTCAAATGTCGAAATAAATATAAAATCGTTGCTTAATCGATATTACTTTCGTTGGTCTACTTAGACCTAGTCGTTCAAAATTATTTAATCACGCGACTTTTCGATGCATGCAAAAATAGCTTCTTAGTTAACGTCTTCTTTATATATAGATGGTTTTTTTTTAATTTGCATTGGATTCTAATTTGCATTACTTTATCTAATGCAAATGCAAAAGAATTACCATTGTTCGCAATGGCAATTACAAAATTTTGAATTTGCATTTGCTCAGGCAATGCTAATGCAGGTTGTGGAATCGGATGCCAATTATAATGAAATGTGGGAATGCTTTTAATTGTTTTGAATTTGTTTGACTGCTGGCATGTCTGTTTTTAAGGTATTTTATATGTAGAGGTTTGTGTCTTTGATAGGTATTGCCTCGTAGGACTTTCAAATTCATAAACCTGTACTGTATAAAATATTTGAAAACCAAAGGTGCCAGATATGAAGGAAAGGCTTTGAAAATAAGTACAATTGCCAATGGTATTGAAGTTTATTTGAATTTGCATTTCGAAAGGTAATTCAAATTAAACCACAAATTATAATTGTCATATAATTAATTTTCCCCATATATGATTATAGCTCTACACTTTAAATTGAGATGAATAGTATTCTGCGAAACTCTCTAATAAACAACCCTAATAAATAACAAATATTATAACTTCACTATTTCCACTATTCGAATTTCGAAAATTTAGGTGGGTGGTCAAAATGTTGGTTACTTTGATCGAGTGCCGCGACTATTTCTACCGCACCAACGTCGGTTATTAAAATGCTGCAACTTCCATAGTTAGTTAGATAATTTGAATAGAGGGGTGCGAGGCACAGTATCAAAACAGCACTCTGATCCCTCCCATTTCCGTAGACATACAATTAAGACGCTGATTCGACCTGTTGTGCGTTCTCAATTTTCCCTACTAGGTCACTATACTGCTCATAGGAATGCGGTGTTATTCATGAAATTCCTTAAGATATTCCAGTCCATTCCCACAAAATTGGCCATGTCCGGTATTGTACTGTCAGAGAGATACCTGGATATATCTTGTGTGAAGGCCAGGCATTTTCACAGGAAATACTCCATCGTCCTCCATGCACACCCACTGCTCAGTATTCGCCCCAAGTCCAATACGGTACAGGTGAAGGCCAGGCATTTTCACAGGAAATACTCCATCGTCCTCCATGCACACCCACTGCTCAGTATTCGCCCCAAGTCCAATACGGTACAGGTGGGCTCGAGTCCATTTAAGACTTCCATCATTTAGCTCATTTCACGCTTACAGGTTTCAGCAAACCTTTTGTCCTCGACCCATCTGGGTCTCCCCATAGGATCTATGTCATCCTGCCTGGTTCCACAGGACTCTGTGGGCCGATTCCGCCCATTTACCCAACTTAGCCTTCGTCACCCCGAAAGGTTTTGCTCAACGTTTGAAGTTTCCTGGTTTTTGTTGGCCGAAGGTTTGCACGTTCGTTGTCGACTATTCCACTATGCCCCGGCATACCCAGATGATGTTAAGTCTGCCGGGCGTGAAATAAAGGTTAATTAACTTCTTCCAGTCAAGGACCGTTCTAGAGTTGACAATTTCCGATGATATTGGCCTAATTGCCATTTGATTATCCATGAAGGTATTCGCTTCTTCTGGGTTTGTATTATCGTCGAGCCATTTGATACACTCCGTAATCGCCCGAACTTCCACTTGGAAGTTCGTATTGTAATCCGGGTGGCATAGGTGGGTTTCGGTTGCCGGATTTTCAATAAAAAATCGTAGATCCGTCCTTTCCCCTAGCTTTGAGACATCCGTGTAACAGCTGGTTCAATTTGGTGTTTGTGCTAGGGTTTCATCCTGCCAGACGTGTCTCTAGATGGCGTCATGGTCGCACAATTCGCCTTAACTCGGGTATTAGGTCGGATTCACTCGCACCTTGTGTCTAACCGGCCAAAACCTCCTTTATCCGTAGGTGTTTCGCCTTAAGATCTCTGTTGATTCATTCACCTATTGCCTGTAGGTGTTTTGCCGGAAGAGCGACCTCGTATTTGACCCTAATCTCGATTGACTGGATACATAAAATAGCCTCCAATGACCTTGTAGACCTCTTTGCACCGCTAATACCAATGCAGCAAATTCGTTGAATCCTCTGCAGTATCGCAATATTGCATTTCATCTCAACTGCCGTCCACCATAGTACAGAAGCATATGTTAATTACGCATCTATAGAGCCAGTGTGTTATTTCCGGGTTGATGCCCCATTTGGATCCTATAGCCTTTCTATATAGCGACCAAGATCTGTAGACCTTATTGGGCCTGTCCTTTATGTGGTGCTTCCAATTCAATTTCCGATCTAAGATTACCCCTAAGTATTTAACCTTATCGGATATTTTCATCGTGTTTTCCAGGAATCGTGGGTGTTCAAACTCTGAGATTTTCATTTTCCTTCCGAATAAACATATTTCTCTTTTGTCCGAGTTCACATTTAAGCCCCTTGGCTGTGCCCAGTTGTTCGATATATTCGGTTCCCTCTCGGCCTGTCTGCCTAATTGATTAGGATCCTTTCTTCTAAGAAGTACTATAACGTCGTCTGCATAGCAGACTGGTTTAAGTCCTTCCTCGGTAAGCTACCTTAGGAGACCGTGTATTGTGAGGACCCATAAGAGTGGTGATATAAACCCCCTTGTGATTTTCCACGTTGTACCTTGTCTGTAATATTTGTCATGGGAACCTCAGTTTATCCATTTATTACTTAGCATATGATTGATCCAGTCTTTTAATGCGCGGTGCACCATAAACTGGTCTAAGGATTGGATGAGTGTTTCGGTTTTCGGTTGTTGAACGCTTCCTTTAATATCTATGCATACAGAGGGTGCACAAGTTGTCATTGAGAGATTTCTCTATATCGTGGGTTACCTTATGAAGTACGGTTTCCACTGATCGACCTTTGACATATGCATGTTGCTTGAACTTCAACATATCGTTCGGTATTCTACTTTTCACCATATCCTAAACTATTCTCGCCAGGGGTTTGAGTAGAAACGATGTACGGCTAATTGATCTGTAATCATTTGCGGGTGCATATCTTGCTTTTCCAGGTTTGGGTATAAATTCTACCCTAGCCTCCTGCCAATTGTTAGATGTATAGGCGAATTTTAAGTATGCGACGAAAATTCCCACCAAATGGGTTGTTATTTGGTCAACCTCATGTTGTAGAATAGCCTGAAAAATCCCATCCAGTCCCGCCGGTATATATGGGAAAAGCTTTTTATAGCTTTTCTGCCCATTTGGTGCATTGTGATTGGTGTCTGATGTACCAATAATAACTTCCATAAGTCTGGGGTCAAGCATTTGGCCAGAACTCTCATTAATATGTAGTTCCGATTTAAAAATTTTCGAAACAATTATTCTAAACCGAGGTCTACTCTGAGCAGAGTATGAACATTCCAAATGTGATAAGCCTTAATATTCGAGTCAATTTAAATTTCCAAAAATCGATTCTTATGCCCGTTATAGACTATTAGTGAAAATTGAACGATTCGCTGATAGAAAAATGGAATGAAACTCTCCTCTGCTTCCGATTTACTTACTTCTATTGACTATTTTACAACCTCATGAGGTCAGATGACTTACACATATTAATTAAACAAACAAATTTTAGCAAATTTCTCCAACTGGTTCTATCCTTTTCCTCCTATTTTCTCGACAGATAGTAACAATAAGGATTCGGAGGGATTGTTCGGCCTGGTCTTTCCAGCGTAGTCTTGGTCGTCCTCTTTCCTGCTTCCATGTTATCGAAACCCTTTCGCGCTGGCTCATCTTCAACCATTCTGATAACATGTCCTAGCCAACGCAATTGTCCTAGACATGTCCTCGTCAGAATACAGATGATATAGCTCGCCGTTTTCTTTAACAGGACCATATATTTTACGGAGAATTTTTCTCTCGAATACTCCCAGGTGTTTTATCATTCGCTTGCGATATGACCCAAGTTTCGGAGCCATATGTCAACACAGGTAAAATAAGAGTCTGGTGTAGCTGGACTTTTGTCTGTCGAGAGAGTGTTTTGTTCCTAAGCTACTTGCTGAGCCCAAAAAAACATCTATTTGCAAGCACAATTCTCCTAATTATCTCCAGGCTACATTGTTGTCCTTGTTCACAGCGGATAAAGGTAGATAAATTCAACTACCACTTAAAACTACAATCGATTGTTGACGTTCAAGTGCGGCCCAGGTCAAGAGGTTTCTCTAGTCATTGACACCATCAATTTTCTCTTTCCCTCATTAACAGCAAGACCCACATTCGCTGATTCTTTTTCGATTCTTGAAAATACTGCAGTAACCTCTTGCAAATTTCGCCCAATGAAGTCTATGTCGTCAGCATACGCCAGCAACATATGGCTTTTCGTGTTAATGGTCTTATTCGTATTTACTGCAGCTTTTCTCATTATTATCTCCATTAAGATGTGGAAGAGATTGCACGAAAGTGTGTCGCCTTGTCTAAGTCAAGCAGCTTTGTAATCGACTAAAAGGTGGTATGTATCGATTTGCTTTTCGTGGGTCTTTTACAGGCTTTGGCGTAGTGTGAATATTTGATCAGTCGTGGACTTCCCTGGTCTAAAATCTCACTAATAAGATCCAATCAGGTTTTTAACAATTGGCTTTAGTCTTTCACATAATACGCTCGACAAGACCTTTTACGCGATGGATAAAAGACTGATACCGCGATAGTTGGAACAGACACACGGGTCAACGTTTTTGAATACAGGATATAATACACTGAGACTCCAATCGTCAGGCATAGATTTCCCCAACAATATACCGTATATACGTTAAATCATGTGGGCTAGCAGTCCTTCGTCAGCTGCCTTAAAAAGTTCAGCGGGTAGCCCATCCATACCAGCGGCTTTATTATTCTTAAGCCGGGAGATTGCCGTTCTAATATCTCCTTGGTTGGGGGGTATAATCTACACTGTCTTCCACAGTCATTACCTCCTGATCTTCAGTGGAAGAATCTGAGTAGAGTAATGCTGAAAAGTGGTCTCTCCACATTTTAAGCACACACTGCTTATCAGTCACCAGGTTCCCATTCTCGCCCTTGCAGGAGGATTCAATCTTCTTACCCTCTGGAAAAATGTTCGGGATTCTCTCTCTGGTCGCACTGCAATTTTCCCCCCTTAACTAATTGGTTGTCTTCCCTTCTGAGCCTTTTGTACCGCTCGTTCACAGCACGCGTTGTAGCTGTCTGTGTCGTTGCCTTACGTGCAGCGTCTTTTTCATTAATTGCAATGCGACAATTTTCGTCATACCATGGCTTATCCTTCTGCGGTTTTTGATAACCAAATTCAGTCCTTGCAGCCGTTTTCAAAGAATGGTAGATGTGCTTCCACTGCACCTCTTGGTCCTCAGAAGGAGGAGTATTCTGCTCTATTATTCTGTTGATAGGCGTTGATATCTTCGGTATTTGCAGCATGTCGATATCTAGCTTTTCCCGTGTTCGGTTTCGTACGTTTTTCGCCCTGCTTAGTCTTGTGCGAACTTTCACAGCCACCAGGTAATGATCCGAGTCGATATCGGCAACTCGAATCACACGTACATCCATTATTACCAAGTTATCTATCTGGTTTTTCGTTCTCTGATCAGGAGATAACCAGGTTGCCTTATGTATGTCCTTATGCTGGAATCGTTACTAACTACCATGTGCTTTACAGCGGCGAAGTCTATCAGTCTTATTGCATTATCGGAGGTGGATTTTCGATTTATCTGTCTGCAAAGCGGCAAACTAAATACAACAGTTATAATATAAAAATAGAATACAGAAAACTGCAAACAGAAAACAGAAATTGTGAACAAACACTAAAATGTTGTACAAAGTAACGAAATAAAAGTTTTTATAGTCGTTTACTTTGTTTTTGAATGGTTGTTTCAAAATCCAACCCTGATCGCAAGATTTTTTAAGCAAAATCAAAAATGAGAGAAATCTAACAGGTCTGTCAAAAGTTTGTCTGCAAATCGTTCTCCTCAAGTGCACACTATTCCATCTTCGCTCACCAAATGCAAATTTTGACATGTCTAACGATTTATTTACGGTCTTTAGTTGAAGTCTACTTCGTTAATATTTTGGTATTAGTGGTTATTCAGAGGACTTAATAAACTTATTTAGTGTCATTCCGCATATTTACCGCCCACAGTTCGAATATGGAACAAATCCACTTAGATAACGAATAAGCCCGGTGCCAAATTTCGGAAGTCTAGCGCCTTATGTCTAGTCAAAACGTAAATGGCAAAGTAAAATATTTTTAACCTTTATGAAACCGTTCTGAGTTGTAACCACAAGTGGACATATTGTGATTAACGAGACTTGATATAATATGTGTGCAAAGTTTCGGACATGAATCTTCATTTGCAACGTAGTGGCGAACGCTCCAAGTTGAAAAATCAAAAAAAATCGGTTGAAACTATAATGGAATTTTTTGATGTTTCTAAACTTTTTGCGAAACGGGTTATTTTTCAGCATACACTTAAAGAAAATATGTTATAAGCACTCGACAGTGGTGAATTCGCCCATATGAGTTATTGCGCTAATTTCATTGCGCACTGTACTAAATGATACTAACATTTTGAAACCGAATTTAAACCGAAATAAAATGTAAATAGCCGCTGTCACTACGAATCTTTTGATACATATTTTGTTGATGTAGCTTTAACAGTGTCGATGTAGCACGGACGCAAAGTACAAAAAAAAGCGTGAATTTTGTAACAAAACATGTTTCTTGAGATGGGTTTTGACAGTTACTCTCCAATAGATACAAATACCTGCGTGAATCCAGTTTTTTCGCATTCTGTGTCATTTAAGCCAAATCCTGCTTCAAAAGGTCAACAGCAACCGAAGATATGGCAACGCCGTTTTCGATGTTTAGTAGCCGGAAGCCGCTGAATGAAATTGGATGATATGTATATCAATCGATAGGGGTTTTAATAGCGCATCGATAAATTGGAGGCGCGTTAAAAATGTTGACCGATGTCCATTTCATATGCATTTTTTGATTTTAATACCCGCAATTGCATGTAAAGTTACATCCAAGCCGCTGAATTAAATTGGATGAAATATACATCAATCGCTAGGGTTTTTAATAGCGCATCGATAAATGGGAGGCTCATTAATAAAAATTTTGACTGATGTCCATTTTATAAGCGATTTTTTGATTTTAGTACCCGAAATTGCATGTTATGTTACATCCAAGCCGCTGAATGAAATTAGATGAAATAGACATCAATCGATAGGGATTTTAAAAGCGCATCGATAAATCGGAGGCGCGTTAAAAAATTCTGTTACATCCAAGCCGCTGAATGAAATTGGATGAAATATACATCAATCGATAGGGATTTTAATAGCGCATCGATAAATCAGAGGCACGTTAAAAAATTTTGACCGATGTCCATTTTGTATGAATTTTTTGATTTTTAGTACCCTACATTGGAATGCACGTGTTTGTGTGTGAAAAAAGAAATCAGAACTTTATCAATCGGTTATTACCTCGAAGTCTTCTGTATTTAGTTGCTGCTAATGTATACTATTTAAATTTGTTTTCATTTTTTACAACTATATGATTTTTTTTATTATGCTCTACAAACACATTTTTTTTTCAGTGTATATTTTTTAAATTATACATGCACCAATAATATTGACATAAAATATTGAAAGCCTTTTGTAAGCGCATCGAATAATACATACATAGATAAACTTATTCTCTCATCTGACGTTTCATTTCACACTCTTCATCGTAGGTTTGTGGAAATGAGAGCAATTAAATTTAAAATTACCTTACACCAGGTGGAGTTACAAAATATCTTCACTTAACTTTTTCATGTCGTTTTAATGTAGAACTGAAAAATTTAAATATATTTTGCACTTTTTGTTGACTTTTATCGTTGGTATACATTTGTATTGTATTTAACACAACAAGTTTGCCACAAAAACACGAAATTCGGTTTTTGTTCCTTTGTTGATCGTGGTATACTATTGCCACTATCTGGTATTATTGAACCCATATTTTCCACCATCCAATGTTTACTTTCCATCGTACCTATGACGTTTAATTTATTGAGCGAATAAAAGCTTCTATGGTATGTATTATTCTATATGTAAGCGCAACAATTATATATGTTCATTTGTTCATTTAAAAACATAATGAATTTTAATTTTTTTTTTATAAAATTTCACTAAAAGTTCCTTAACTTTCGCGCCCCTCAACGAAAATCGAAAAGCGAAAAGTCGCGAATGTAGCTTTAAAAAAATCGCTATTTTTTTCAACCCCAAATATTAAAAAAATTGTACTTTTGCCCATATAAAAAACATAAATTCTACGTAATGACACTAACCAATTGGTTATGTTTGCACGGGAGTATATGCAGGTTTGGGGGAAACACGTCCGTTTGCCGATATCTTCTCCCCATTTTCACACCGTTTCATTTCGCTTATTCCAAGAATTGATACCTTAATCATTCGCATCTGTGCCTCAAGATGGGCTAGTCTTGTTGTTAGACTAAGGGTCCTCAGATTCCATTGTCCTATTATTATCCGTGTGTCTATGCCGAAGGTCGTTATCATATTTTGGGGGATTTCAGTGATTGCCCCATAAAAATTATTTTTTCGCTGTGTAATTATTTATGAGATTATAGGACGATAAATCATCTAACACTATCTACACTATCTAAATCCGGTTGTGACAACCTCTAGTTCGGCTGTGAAACCTCTAATTCGGTTGTAGCAACCTACAATTCAATTCATTTATTTTCTTCTGGTTGTGCAAACCTCCAAGACGGCTGTGACAACCTCAAATTTGGCTGTAACAACATCTAATTCGGCTGTGATGACCTCTAGTGTGGTTGTGACAACCTCTAAGTTTGGTTACGGCAAATTCGGCTGCCTCAACCGAATTTTTGCATGATTCAAGAGCGTGAATACTAAAAATTCCGGCCACGCACGACTACTCCCGCGATTGACATTTTGAAAAGTGTGTCATAAGTGCTTGAATTTAATTGTAATTCCGACCACGCATGACACGACAATTTCGCTCACGCGCTCACCTCTACTACGAACCAATCGTCGATTTGTCGTCGAAATACTTTAATATGAATATGAACCTACGGCGACAGTGTTAATAGACAACAACAGAAACAATTTTTTTATATTTTTATACATTTGAGTTCTGGGGTATGTAAACCATACATGGGTTCGTTTAATTTGCATTGGATTTTAATTTGTATTAGTTTATCTAATACACAATTTTTATCTACGAACAATTTTTATCTACGAAGAGGCACGTGGGGTGGAGCTCAACAACTTTTATCGGCCTTTTAACTGGAAGCTTTTTTCTGGACAATAATATAGATACTGCTGCTGAAATGATCGAGAAGATAATGCGGATTGGTATGAATTCATTCATCCCGACGAAAATTATTTCGGTTAAACCATCGGAGAAAAATTGGTGTAACCCGACATGCAGAAATGCTGTCAGATACAAAGAGGACGCGAGTTACATACAATCAAGTAGACAAAATATGTGTTTGTATAAACACATACTTTGTTACCTGTCTGTCTGTCACAGCAAACCCAAAGGTTTCGTATTGCCATCAAAACCATGGGAATGCTTTCCAACTCATTAGAGATAAGTTTATGCTGAATTGCAGAATAGCTGCAATTCATATTTTGTTAAGGTAGACTAAGAACAAAGAGAATGAAATAAATAAAGAGTAGTTTTAAAACTGAATTCAACGTCTTAAGTACGTAATTGGCGCAGTCGAAAAGGATATAAATATCTATAGATATTTAGTGAACCGAGACTCTAAAAAGTGAATAAAATATTTGATAATAAAGGAAAAAAGCATTTTATTGGTTGCAATTAATGTAAAGCAATTTGGTCACAAAAGGAAAATAACCAATTAACAAAAGTTAATAAAATATTTGAATAAAAAAAAAATAAATAAAATAAAAATGACTGAAGAAATAAGAAATAGAATCGAACACTTAGAGTGCATTGTTTTAAAACAAGAGGCATATATAAAGGACCAGCAACAAGCCCAGATAAGTTTACAACAAGAGCTGGCCCAAAGAGAAGCCATTTGGACGGAAACAAAACTGAGGTCTGACCAAGCTAGTATGATGATGGCTGAACTCCAACAACTGCAGGAACATCAGCAGCAACGAAATCAACCACAACAGCAACGGCAGACATTTGGTTTAGGACTTAGTCTCAATGAGGTCTTAAGCCAACTTAACCAGATCCAACCGTTTGGAAAAGGTCAACAGCTATTGCAGTTTATTAACAGTGTTGAGAATTTCTTCAAACTTTGCGGAAATAATATCGACATCATCAATTATAGCACTGGCATTATAAGAAATTCCAAAATTATTGGAAACCCTGGAAGATTAATAGGACTACTACCTGACGAAGCGAATTGGAATTCAATAAAGGACCAATTAAAAAAGGAGTATGGACCGAAAAAAACCTATGCAGATATATTTAACTATATAAGAAACATAAAAGTAAGTAGTCTTAGAGAACTCTTTAGCATTGTATTGGAGTCAAAGCTTAAAATAAATGAAATATATACCTATGACGATGATAAACCAGAACTGTACTCTCCGGACAATGTGGACAGAGACTTAACTCAAATTCTTATGACGAAAATCGATGGACAATTTAGGGGATGTATTGTGGGACAAACTCTAAGCATAGAATCCTTGCAAAATGTTTATTCACAGTTATATCTACTAGATGATAAAAGAACAATTGACAAAAGATGTAGAAAAGATAAAAAAACGGATACGGAAAGAGAAACTAATTTTCCAAAAAATCAATATGAAAATAGAAACACATATACAAATAGCTCTCGAGAAAAAACATTCACAAAACCCCAATCTGAATTATCTACAAGTAAAGCCACTCCAATGGATATAGATCATTTAAAAGAAGAATCAGATGACGAGGAAGTACATTTTCTCAAAAACCACTCAAAATCCAAATTACCCTTAATAGCACTTACGATAGGAAGTAAAATAGTTACTTGTCTCATTGATACAGGATCAGAAACTAGCATAATAAAAAATAATCTTTTCAAGGACGAATTTCTTGAAATAGATTTAATAAAACCTTTTAAATTTCGAACACTAAGTGGCACAGGTTCTACATCCACTGGCCTTATTACACCATTTCCTAGGGAATTTAATATACCAGGGACATTGTCTTGGAAAGTAATAAATATATCAAACCGCAACTATGATGCTATTATAGGTCAAAACTTTCTCATACCCCTTAAAGCAAAAATTGACTTAGAGAATAGATTTGTGGACATTTTTGGGAAAAAGATCCTTTTTGAAGAACAATCTCCGTATCATATCAATACAATTCAGACGATTGAAGATACAGATTTCAGTAAAATTAATCAACTTAATTTAAATCATTTAAATCGGGATGAAAATTGTAAATTAAGAAAATTATTGGAAGAATTTCAAGATTTATTTTATAAAGACGGAGATAAACTAACGGCAACTCATGAAGTACAACATGAAATTCCAACATCTATAGACAAATACCGATACCCACGAGATCATGAAAATGAAATCCAAAAACAAATTAATGAAATGCTTTCGCAAAATATCATTAAAGAAAGTACTTCCCCGAACAATAGCCCTCTTTGGATTGTACCCAAGAAAATTGACAATTCTGGTATAACAAAATGGAGGTTAGTCGTGGATTATAGGAAGCTCAACGAATACACCAAAACTGATAAATTTCCTATTCCTCATATGGAAGGAATTTTGGATAAACTCTGCAGAGCCCAATATTTTTCAACAGTCGACCTTGCAAAAGGGTTCCATCAAATTTTGGTGAAACAAAATGACAGGGAAAACTGCATGTATAATGTTAACATTATACTTATAAGAAGATAAAATTATATAAGAATATGAAACTGAATTACCTTAACATATAATCTAATGAATTTCTGTGAAACCACTATTTATCTATCTAAAGCTGAGTAAATGCAAAAAATGTACTATTGTTAGTACCTTTTCTTTTCAACCCTAAATAGTACTGTGTACTAAATTACAACCAAAAACTTATTGTGAATTGTTTTTTACCAAGATAACTGGATAAAGTAAAGAAAATGGATAAAAAGAAGTTTCCTATAACCAAAATGTATATTAAAAAGTATTCTGGCAGCAACAGTCTCAAGGTGAGCATCAGCCTCAAAAAATAAAATCTAAATTTTAAAACATCTTGGATCTAATCCATTTGGTTTTTTTTCTTTCTTTCACTAACCCTAATCCTACTTACATAAATTCTCAATCTCTGAGAATTTATGCAAGTGATAAAGAATTCCATCTCTCTCACTAGGAATTCTTAACATACAAAAAGCTAACTTACAGTCCACAGCATCCACAATCCCCAAGAGACGATTCAGCAAATCTCTCCCCATATAAGCAATACATGGTCCTTCGAAGAGAACAACCAGCAAAAGTAAAAGAAGAAAACAAGATCACCATCCACATGAGGTAACTAAGCAAGTGTAATGCAAGAAGCATATTAGTTACGCGGAATCGGTGAGTCTCCCACAACGTTTAGTGCAGTGTGTGTGCGGTGTTTTTTAAAAAAAAAAAAAAGAGTAAAGAAAGTGAACAAACAGTGAAATTAACAAATTAAAGATTTATTGAACAAACGTAGTAGGCGCAAATGTAAAAAAAAAAAACATCGAAAATACGAAACAGGAAAACATAAAGAAAAAGAGAAAATTAAAGTTAAAGAAATAGAAAAGTCAAAGAAATCATAAAAGGTTGGGAAAAATTGTTAATAACGAAACATGAAAAAACGGGATAAAAGAACAAATAAAAAAAAAAAATTTTAAAAATCAAGAAACAATTTTAATAAACGAAAGTTGATAACTGGTTAAAAAATTATACATAAAGGACGAAAAGAGCTAAGAACAACGAGAACAAATATCAAAAACCCGGATAATATCAATAAACCGGAGAAATTGTAAGTAAAACATATATGTATATCTAAAGTTTCGGATTATAATTTGTTTTGTACTAAAATTCTCTAAAATAACCTAAAAATTATAAAATAATTAATATTTTGCGGAAATTTTCTAAAAACAACCTAAAAATTTTGGATAAAATTCTCTAATATAACCAAATTTTGGAAAATTTACTAAACTAACCTACAAGTGTTGAACTAAAATTCTCTAAAATAATCTAAAATCTTTTCGAAAATTTTGGATTAAACAAAATTTTTGGATTAAAATTCTATAAAATAACCTAAAATCTTTTCAAAAATTTTCTAAAATAACCTAAAAATTTTGGATAAAATTCTCTAATATAACCAAATTTTGGAAAATTTACTAAACTAACCTACAAGTGTTGAACTAAAATTCTCTAAAATAACCTAAAATCTTTTCGAAAATTCTCTAAAATAACCTAAAATCTTTCCAAAAATTTTCTAAAATAACCTAAAAATTTTGGATAAAATTCTCTAATATAACCAAATTTTGGAAAATTTACTAAACTAACCTACAAGTGTTGAACTAAAATTCTCTAAAATAACCTAAAATCTTGTCGGAAATTTTGGATTAAAAAAATTTTTGGATTAAAATTCTATAAAATAACCTAAAATCTTTTCGAAAATTTACTAAAATAACCTAAAAAAAAAAAATTTTTTGGATTAAAATTCTCTAAAATAACCTAAAATCTTTCCAAAAATTTTCTAAAATAACCTAAAAATTTTGGATAAAATTCTCTAATATAACCAAATTTTGGAAAATTTACTAAACTAACCTACAAGTGTTGAACTAAAATTCTCTAAAATAACCTAAAATCTTGTCGGAAATTTTGGATTAAAAAATTTTGGATTAAAATTCTCTAAAATAACCTAAAATCTTTTCGAAAATTTTCCAAAATAACCTAAAAATTTTGGATAAAATTCTCTAATATAACTAAATTTTTGAAAATTTACTAAACTAACCTACAAGTGTTGAACTAAAATTCTCTAAAATAACCTAAAAATTATAAAATAATTAACATTTAGCGGAAATTTTCTAAAATAACCTAAAAATGTTGGATAAAATTCTCTAATATAACTAAAATTTTTCGGAAGTTTACTAAAATAACCTACAAATTTTGGATTAAAATTCTCTAAAATAACCTAAAATATTTCCGAAAATTTTCTAAAATAACCTACAAATTGTGGATAAAATTTTCAAAAATTTGGATAATTCTCGATAACAAACTACAAATTTTGCGAAAGTGATTTAAAAATTTAAAATATCCTACGGAATGTAGTTTAATTGGAAATTTGCTAAAATTGTTTGCTTATATTTTCAAACCATCTAAAATTACGAAAAGCACCTAATATACATTAAATCCGTTAAATCAACAAAGACGCTAAATCCCTTTGTACATAAGTATGTCCATACGTACATACTGATTGTTCCACAACAAACATGAAATATTTGTAAATAGATTCATATGTAAAAATTGTACTCTGTCGCTAACAATCTATTTAGTCACTGTGTTTTTTCATATTCTCCTTTCTGTCGTATTCGTTGCCAACGATACACAGCTTCTGTGTAAATAAGGTCGTTACCTTTAATGTTTACATAGTTCGCTAACATATGTTACAATCATATGCGGGAAAGACAGTGAATACAGTCGGTACAAAAAGACAGTGAATACAGTCGGTGCAAAAAGACAGTAAATGTAGAACGGGAAACAGGGACAACACACATATAGAAAGAAATATAGGCAAATAAATACGATCGGCAACAACGTGAAATGAAAATATATTATAAACCAAATTTTTTACCACATTAACGCGCATTTAACGGAATTATTAAAAAAGAGATAAGATTACATACTTATTACAAAAGTTGGAAATTTACTCAACTCAAACTAAAGCGGAAAAGATATCGTAGATCGATTATCATTCAGATTGATGATTGGGTAGACACAGTCACAATCAACTAAAATTTAAAGTTTGCGTTTGCTTTGTATACTTGTACGTTGATGTGAAAACAGTCACGCCATATTAAATTTTTTCTCCATATTGCATTTTATCTGTCCTCCATATCGATTACGATAATTAAGAAACAAGTTAAATAATTTCAAAAACAATTAAAATAAAACGAAAAGAAATTTAATTAAAAACCGTGTTTATAAACAATTGAAAAAGAAAAAAAAAATTAAATTAATCCAATAAATTTTATAAACAATTAATACAAACAAAAAAAAAATTAAATTTTTAAATAAATTGAATCGGGAAAATTTTACTAAAAACTGTTTAAATAAATATTATAAAAAAAAAAACAGGAAAAATTTTAATGCAACTTAAATAAATTTAATCGAAAACATTTAAAAAAAAAAAAAAAGAAATCAAACAATTTAAATACTTCTTCAGAAAGTTTGCAAACAATTAAAATAAACCCAAAGGGAGAAAATTTATAAGCAGTTTAAATCAATTTAATCGAAAAAAAAAAACAAATTTTATGAACACAAACAATGAACTTAATATAGCAATTTTTTTTTAATATATTTAAATAAATAAAAAGAAAAATATAACAAAATTTTCAAATAAATTTAATTGGGAAAATTTTTTTTGGGAATTTTGTAATCAAATTTAAAAATTCTACGGAAACAAATTAAATAAATTTAAAACCGAAAACAAAACTTATAAAACCAATTTAAATTTAAATTAAAACAGCATTTTTTAACTGAAGTAAAATATTTAAATAAAATCAACATAATTAGAATAAAAAATTAGCTACGTTTATTACAATTCAACGAAATCAAACATAAATTAAAATTTTAAGCAAATCACACACACACACACGCATCCATATACGCTCAAAACATTTGAAAAAAAAAAGTCAGACCTAAAAAAGATTTATAAATTTCTCACACACAAAGCGACTCTCAAAACAACAACACGAGTGATTTGTTAGATGTGGATTTTCGCTCAAAAAATAAGAATTTTGGAAAATCTGTACTCTCGATCAATATTGGGAACTAATCCCATCCTCACAAATCATTTAACGCACAATTCACATAATATCATCTGCGCATATTATCTCATATTACATCAGCAGCTATTTATTTACTTATTTGCACTAATCCTTTTTTCCCACAGCTATTAGTACCCAAAGTCTGCGACGAATTGTAGCAGGCTTTGATGAAAAACTAGTTGGCAAAGTCTTCGCCGAGTTGGAGAAGCTTTGCATACAGTTGGTGACAAAAGCCTGCGACGAAGTTTAGTGGACTTTTGTAATTCGATAGAATCTATTTCGTTGATGTCAAGTAAATAAATAAACAGAAAAAAAAAAAAAAATAAATAAAAAAATATTAAATAAAAACTTTAAACAATAACCGGCATATTTTAATAATACATCGTTATATTTCAAAAGAAAATCAAGGTTTTTGTTTCTCAGAAAGGGAAAATTAGTTTGGGAAAACACTCATCCTGCTAAATTTTCTTCGCATTGACAAATTTAGGGAAATTTTGTTAAATAATTCAAATTGGTTTGCCTTTAGGCGGTCGCTATCTTTGTCTGGACATTTCAACGTCCTCATTTCTCTCTAAACACACTGGATTGTTATATTGCGCTACTCACTTATTACGTTTCATAGCTTTCAACCCAATTTTTTTGTGAACATACACAATGTCGAATCCCACTGCAACTTCGGACAATTCTCATGTCGGCGGCGACAACATTTCCGTAGCTTCGGGCAACACTGGTTCAACGAGGCAAGGGGAAAGCAGGGGGATATCCACAGAACATGATCGCTATCTATTTGATTGTGACCATATCATTCACCTTTGCTCTAACATAGAAAAACTCAATATACAGGAGCAAACGGATTCAATGTTAGAAGTTCGTTTGAACGACTTGGACAACTGGTTTAAGAAGCTTCAAACTAGTTATGAAATACTCATATTATCACCCGCTACTTCTAACGCACGGGATTTCAAAGAAAACGCGAGACTGAACTACAATGTTTGTTCAGAAGCATACTATGTGGCTAGATCACATGTGCTTGATATGATGAAAATATCTCATGGATACAATGCTCCTAGTGACGTACCCAGATACTCTATTACGCCGAATTATTCTCCTCAACCCTTCTCACCCCAGCATACTTCTAATAATATGTCAGGAGTTTTTCTCAAAGTTCCTCCTTGTGATACAGAAGTTTTCAACGGGGGTTACGAAGAATGGCCGTCATTTCGTGACATGTTCACGGCGGTCTACGTAAATCATCCTAAACTCTCTTCCGCTCAAAAATTATATCACCTCAGGAACAAGACAAAAGGTGACGCAGGAGCAATTGTTAAAAGGTATCCACTCTGTGACGATAATTTCGAGTTAGCTTGGAATGCTCTGAAGTCTCGATACGACAACAAGCGCGTTTTAGTCGATAAACAACTCAAAGTCCTTTTTGATATACCCACAGAAGCGGTGGAAACCAGCGAATCACTTCACAAAATTCATGCCACAGTCGTTGACTGTCTTTCGTTGCTAAAATCGCTCGATGTCCCAACCGAAAGTGGGATCCCATCTTGATTCATTTGATTTCAACAAAACTTCCTGACAATACCTTATCCCTTTGGGAACAGTCCTTAAAATCTCATCGCGAGCTACCAAAGTGGTCGCAGATGGACGAATTCCTCTGCAACAGATTCGAAGTTGTTGAACGAATTACTAATGTTCGAACACATAAAAATCAAAGCAGCGGGGCAGTACCAAAGCATAAAGTTCAAACTTATTTATCTCAAGATAAGTTAAATGCGTTGTGTATATTGTGCGAAGCAGACCACAGCGTAAGAATTTGTCCCGAGTTCAGGAAGTTTTCACCACAACAGAGAATTGACTTTGTGTTTAAGAACAAGTTTTGCAATAACTGCCTGGCATCCAATCATACTAAAGGGAGTTGTAAAAGCAAAAACACTTGTCTCATTTGTAAGAAAAATCATCACACTCTACTGCATATCCAGTCCAAATTTGCAACTCCTCCTTCCGTTTCGGACAAAACTGGTGATAAAACCGTGGACATGCGAAAAGACTCTGTAAATACTTTCAAATCTCGAAATGAGCAAGCATCCACTTCATTCCAATCTAAGTCTCCTCAAATCCAAGCAAATTTCTCGACAAATGACGAACCAATTCTGCTCAGAACAGCTCTAGTACACATACGTCATCGTGGTGAACTCTACACTACAAGAGCGTTAATCGACCCGGGTTCTCAACGCACTTTTGTGTCGGAAAAACTTAGAAATATTTTAAAACTCCCATATCACAAATCTCATTTCCAAATTATTGGAATTGGAGGACAGAGTCAGACAGCTAACAAAGAATGCGAAGTTGAGATATTCTCCTCTCGACAGAACGTTTCATTTGTAATCAATGCTATTGTCTTACCTAAGGTGACAAGACGCATTCCATCTGCTTCATTCTCCATATGTAATCCAGAAGAGTTGGAACAACTGGATTTAGCAGATCCACATTTCAATCAGTCTTCTCAGATTGATTTAATTATCGGAAATGACTCAGAACGCCATATAAATTTGGATGGAGTAATCAAGAACATTTGTGGTGAAACATCGGCGTATAACACTATATTCGGATGGGTTCTCAGTGGGCCAATACGTGCTACAGAAATTCAGTCGTTCACCACCAATGTAGTCCCTTCAAACAACCTCGATCTTTCTGATCAAGTAAGAAAGTTTTGGGAGCAAGAGGAAATCCCAAACGTTTCCAAGGTCTCACCCGAAGATGATTTCTGTGAAGAATTTTATCAGAAGACAACTACACGTCAATCTGATGGTCGATATGTGGTAAGACTGCCCTTCAAGAGGGAATTTCCCGAAACTATACATCTCGGTTCGTCTCGTTTCCTAGCTTTAGGGCAATTTTCGCGAATGGAGCAAACACTGGCAAAAGATCCTAACCTTCAAGCTGAATACAAATCTGTTTTGAATGAGTATCTTGATCTAGGTCACATGACAGAATCTTCATCTGCCGAATTTTGTCAGGATGACAAATTCCGATCTTTCTACTTACCTCACCATGCTGTGGTGCGACCAGACCATAAAACTACGAAAGTTCGCGTCGTTTTCAACGCGTCTCGGAAGAGTAAATCTGGGTTCTCCCTCAACGATGTCTTGTATACAGGGCCCACTCTTCAAACGGATCTGATCGCCACAATTCTGAATTGGAGAATGTATGAGTACGTGTTCAGCGGCGATATTCAAAAAATGTACCGACAAATTCTCGTACACCCTGCGGATAGATCTTATCAGAAAATTTTGCACCAAAAAAATCAGTTCAGCCCAATTCAGGATTATGAATTGACAACCGTGACATTTGGTGTGAATTGCGCCCCGTTTCTTGCGATACGTACGCTTAAGCAGCTCGCGTCAGATTCGCAATCTCAATATCCCCTAGGTGCAGCAATCATAGCTACCGAATCGTATGTTGATGACATACTTTCTGGTGGGTTTTCCATTGAGGAGGCATCCATTAAACAGAGAGAACTAATTTCAGTCCTAAAATCTGCAGGATTTCCCTTGAAAAAGATTACTGCTAATGATACTCGACTTCTCACGAATTTGCCCACTGAAGATCTGTATGACCAAAACTTTTTACGCTTCCAAGAGTCTAGCTCAGTGAAAACACTGGGTATTAAATGGAATGCTGTAACAGACACATTTTCGTACTCATTTCCTATCCAACAAGCTGACGTAAAAGTATCCAGACGTAAGGTGCTGTCAGTGGTAGCTAGCCTTTATGACCCGATAGGATGGATATCTCCCATTGTCATTAGAGCAAAACTGTTAATGCAACAAATTTGGTTAGAAGGTGGAGGCTGGGATGAGGAAATCAGTTCAGACTCTCTTCGAATATGGAATGATTTTCTATCCGATCTCGCTCACATTGAACTTATTTCTATTCCGCGCTGGTTTCAGTATACCTCTTCAGACATAGTTCAAATTCACGGATTTTGCGATGCATCGAAAAGCGCCTATTGTGCATGCATTTATGTGCGGTGTCAGACTCAAAAATCGGTGGTTTTCTCAAATTTGCTGATGTCTAAGACCAAAGTTGCTCCACTTCAAACAGTCTCGTTACCCCGATTAGAGCTCAATGGTGCCGTTTTGCTCGCAAAGTTAGTTAAATATATTAAATCCATAATAAACTACCCAATTAGTGACACGTTCCTATGGACAGACGCGTCAATAGTATTAGGATGGCTCGCGAAGACACCTGGCACGTGGGAAACTTATGTCGCTAATAGAACTTCTCAAATTCACGAAATGGTCCCCAATGCAACATGGTGTCACGTACCAACACACGATAATCCAGCAGATCTTGGGACTAGAGGTTCCAGACCTCAAGATCTCTCATACAATATCCTATGGTGGAATGGACCAGCATGGATTTGTAACCCTCCAAGTACGTGGCCCAAAAAAAATCCTTTGATACCGACGGGAGGAGCTAAAACAGTTCAGTCGCTTCAAGTCTGCATAAAAGATCCTGACACGCTTCAGCGATTTTCCTCATATGCAAGAGCCTTGAGAGTTCTCTCCTATGTATTTCGTTTTTATCACAAGACTCATATCGTGCACAGAAATAACTGCGTTTTCAATTCTATGACTGTCGGTCATATGGAAATCCTCTTCGTAAAAAATCGTTTGATTTCGTTAGCTCAAATCCAATATTATAAAGATGAGTACGCCGCGCTCATAAATGCCAGACCGATACCAGATAACAGCCAACTTAAAAGTTTAAATCCATTTTTGGATTCCCAAAAAATTATGCGTGTTAACGGCCGTTTAGCGGAAGCACCGCTTCCTTACAATGAGAGCCACCCCATTATATTACCAGGCAATTCCAGATTTTGTCACTTATATTTATCACATTTACATCAGTTTCTCGTTCATGCCGAATGCAATCTCATGTGTCGTATGGTTCAAACAGAATTTTATGTATCTCGCCTAAAACGTAGAGTTAAAGGCATCATACGCAAATGCAAAACCTGCATTATATTCAAGCAAAGGCAATGTATTCAGATGATGGCCCCATTACCATCTGATAGATGTACTTTGTCTCCACCATTCCATACGACTGGTATCGATTTCGCTGGTCCCTTCGAACTAAAAAGTTCCTCTATACGCCAAGCTCCTATTCTAAAGGGCTACGTAAGTGTCTTTGTATGCTTCTCTACAAAGGCAATTCATTTGGAAGTTTGCTCAGAACTGTCTTCAGCGGCATTTGAAGCTGCATTTGCAAGATTCGTTGGTAGGCGAGGGCTACCTCATAGGGTAGTTACAGATAATGGTCGCAATTTTGTCGGATCTAGCCGAGCTTTACTCAGAGAGTTCGAAAGCTTTCTCAAAAATGTATCCAATGATATTTCCCAAAAATATGCTACCCATGGATTTCAGTGGAATTTCATACCACCTCATGCACCCCACATGGGCGGACTATGGGAAGCCGCCGTCAAAAGCTTTAAGTTTCATTTTAAACGAATAGCTGGATCACACAAATTTACCTTTGAGCAGTGTTCAACTGTACTCGCCCGAATCGAGGGAGTTTTAAACTCCCGCCCAATCTCCGCCATGTCGGAAGATCCCAACGACCTTACAGCTCTAACTCCAGGTCACTTTCTCAGGGGCGCTCCCATGCTGTCCTTACCTGACTCTAATTTTCAGAATATATCTCTTATCAACCGCTGGTTAAAGCTCAAAGCGCTCCATCATGAATTTTCTATTCGATGGAAGGAGGATTACCTCAAATCACTTCATAAGCGCTATAAATGGAAAAATTCCATTCCCAATTTAAATACTGGCGATTTAGTTGTAGTAATGGACGACTTGTTGCCACCCAGTGAATGGCGCCTGGGAAGAATAGTGAAGACGCACCAAGGGTCCGACTCAAGAGTGCGAATAGCAGACGTACGAACCAGCGCTGGCATATGTACTCGACCTATTGTCAAGCTCTGCTACCTACCATTCGACAATCTGGAAAATTCAACATCCTATTAAAACCTTAATAAACCAAGAATACCCCATATCTCACCTTAAATAATCAAGCACTCAAGTAACTCCACAAATTGGAGTGATCGTCTTCTAACCCTTTGTATTTTTTATGATTCCAGAACCAACACCAATAGACGTTCCTCACAGTCAGATGTGTACAAATGTATGTTGTGCAAATCCTATCACGCTCTGCGATTCTGCCAGAAATTTCTGGCCATGGACTCACAGGAAAGGAACAGGGTCGCGAGGAGATATGAGTACTGCATTAATTGTTTAGCGAAGAGCCATACCTTTAGGAAGTGCCTGTCCAAGAATACCTGCAACCGATGTCAACATTATCATCACACACTGCTACATCGAAGTACAAAACCGAGAATTACACCACCCAACCGTCAGAGTCAGGACTTACAATTATGGAAACGAACTCCAAAGCAACCGAAGAAATCATCGCCACAGAAGACATCCTCAAAAACCCTATCACCAAGCGCGACATCAAATAAAACCACACCAAGGCAACCGAAAGCCCAGCCAGTACCAAACCAGTTGATTTTATCGGAAGCCATAAAATCTTTGGCCACCGTTTTGTGTGCGACACATGCTCCGTCATAAATGCTGACCCGGCGGCATGTATAATGTTAACATTATACTTATAAGAAGATAAAATTATATAAGAATATGAAACTGAATTACCTTAACATATAATCTAATGAATTTCTGTGAAACCACTATTTATCTATCTAAAGCTGAGTAAATGCAAAAAATGTACTATTGTTAGTACCTTTTCTTTTCAACCCTAAATAGTACTGTGTACTAAATTACAACCAAAAACTTATTGTGAATTGTTTTTTACCAAGATAACTGGATAAAGTAAAGAAAATGGATAAAAAGAAGTTTCCTATAACCAAAATGTATATTAAAAAGTATTCTGGCAGCAACAGTCTCAAGGTGAGCATCAGCCTCAAAAAATAAAATCTAAATTTTAAAACATCTTGGATCTAATCCATTTGGTTTTTTTTCTTTCTTTCACTAACCCTAATCCTACTTACATAAATTCTCAATCTCTGAGAATTTATGCAAGTGATAAAGAATTCCATCTCTCTCACTAGGAATTCTTAACATACAAAAAGCTAACTTACAGTCCACAGCATCCACAATCCCCAAGAGACGATTCAGCAAATCTCTCCCCATATAAGCAATACACTGCATTTTCTACTCCATTTGGACACTACGAATTTATTCGTATGCCATTTGGATTAAAAAATGCTCCATCCACTTTCCAAAGACTCATGAACTCCGTACTAAGGGACTATGTAAATAAAATTTGTATTGTTTATTTGGATGATATTTTAATATTTAGCACATCTTTAGATGAGCATTTAATTAACTTGAAAAAAATATTCAAGCGGCTTCGGGAAGCCAAATTAAAAATCCAAATAGATAAATGCAATTTTTTACAAAACCAAACGGAATTTTTAGGTCAAACCAAAGGTGTCAAACCAAACCCAAGAAAAGTGGAAATAATTCAGAAGTTGAAGCTTCCAAACACACAAAAAAGGATAAAATCATTCCTAGGGATGACGGGATTTTACAGGAAATTTATAAAAGATTATGCAAAAATTGCATATCCTATGACAAAATATTTGAAAAGAAATTCAAATGTAAATTCAAATGATCCCAATTTTATTGCTGCTTTTGAACAATTAAAAGATATTCTGGTAAATCCACCCATCTTAAGATATCCAAACTTTAATAAAAAATTTAAGCTCATAACTGATGCTAGTAACTTTGCATTGGGTGCTGTTTTAACCCAAGAGGGTTACCCAATATGCTATGCCTCCAGAACACTAAATGTACATGAAAGAAATTATTCTACAACCGAAAAAGAACTGTTAGCCATTGTTTGGAGCACACAATATTTCCGACCATATCTCTACGGAGTAGAGTTTGATCTTAGCACAGATCATCAACCACTCAAGTGGTTACAAGCTAAGAATAACGGTAGAGATATAAACCCTAGACTGCAGCGTTGGCTTGTCATTTTAATGGACTATAACGCTAAAATAGATTATATTAAAGGTAAAGAAAATCACATAGCTGATTTCTTAAGCCGTATCGATGAAACCGAACCTTTAGTGGAAACTAGAAAACACTGAGGAGAATTTATTACAAGACGAAAACCTAAATGACAATATCCATATTCTCGATACAGTTGTCAATCGCTTCAAATTTCAAATAATAATTACGGAGAAGAAAGATATAGAATCTATAAATGTTTTCCGGAAAACCAGAGTATATATAGACAATGAAGATTTGGGCTCGCAAAATATAGGAGGTAAGCTTGCAGCCTACAATCTAAAAGGCCAAGTCGGTATTTATTTTTTTTGTAGATGAAAGCAAATTTTCTGAATATCAAAGTGCTATCAAAGAATATTATCAAAACCGAATAGATGTTAAATTCCACAAATGCACCTATTTTGCCACTGATGTTGAAAATATAGAGGAGTTGAAAAAGCAAATAGCGTTATATCACAAAAAAGAAACAGGTCACTCAGGAATTATTCCAACATATGAAGGAATTAAACACCGAATCTATAACCCAGAACTTAAAACTACAGTTCATAAAGTTATAAATAATTGCGATCACTGCACATCCGCTAAATACGATAGAAATCCTATAAAACCGAATCTTCTGCATACTGAAACCCCATCTATGCCAAATGAAATAATTCATGTTGACACATATGTCAATAGCAAGCAATCTTTTATAATTTTTATAGACAAATTCTCGAAATTCGCAGTACACTTCCACCTTCCAGAAAGGAATAACCAAAATATTATTCAGAAAATCAGAGAATTCTTAGCTATAAAAGGAAACATAAAGAAACTTGTTTTTGATAACGAATTTAATACAGTAAATGTCCGAAGGTTTTTAGAGGAGACAAATATTGAATACCATGCAACTAAACCTAATAGCCATACCGGAAACTCGGACATTGAAAGATTAAATAATACAATATCAGAAAAAATAAGGGTACTTAATCTTGAGGAAAACTTACCAATAATTATTCAAATGGCAAAATCAATAAAATTCTATAACAATACCTATCATTCAACTATTAAATGCACTCCGTTAGAAGCTGAACAGCAAAAAGTTGATCACAATACAATAAAAAATCGTATCGAATCAAAAAAACGTCAGATATTATGCAAGGAAAATAATAAACGTGACAATTATGTAGAACAAAGACAAGAAGGTTATATAAAAAATTATAGGAGTGTACGACATAAAGAACAACCCAAATTTATTAAAAGAAATTTAGAAAATGTACATCCTACCAACATTAAACGTCCATTGAAATTTGCAGATTGCCATAATAATATTGGTGACACTCATTAATATATATAATGACAGAAACAAGACGATTCAAGCTATTAAAGAATTGCAATCACAGAACGAATATATTGCCCAACATTTTCATTTTTCGGACATAATGTTCAAACTAAAATTCATAGAGAACAGAATCAACCAAATACAAGACAACATTGCTTCTGCCAAACATAATATACTTCACCCTAGTATTCTAACATCAGACGAAATCGAAACATTTAACATAGATTTTTACAAATTAAAATTAGTACAACAAGGTGTTATGTATTACAATAATAATATACTGGTATTTGCCATCAAAATACCTACTAACTTTGAAACAACTAATGTAAAATTAATATTACCTATACCAAATACAAATTTTTTAGAAATCGAAGAAGAACAACAATACTTTGTAAAAATAAGCAATATAAATTATTTATATAAAGAACATACAACCCTACAAAAATTAATTAAAAGTCCAAATTGTATTTTTCATAATAATTGTAAACTTAAAATTAATAAAGAACAATCAGTAACTTATGTTGATGAAGAAACCATAATAATTAAAAATGCAAAAAACAATTCTTTAATACACAATTGTGCTGACAGAAAACTAATAAATGTCAATGGAAACAACTTAATAGAATTTTATAATTGTTCAATAAAAATATTAAATAGTGAATACTCAAACAAGAAAATGTACACCTATGATAAATTTGCATATGATAACGATGAAACATTGTACAATTTCACAAAAAAAAACATGAAATTAACTTTAATCAACTAAAAGTAACCCAAGTAGAAAACATCAAAATGATTGAAGAATTGAAGTCAACCAGAAATATCTCATATGGCATAAATGCAACGTTAATCATAATTATGGCAGTCACATTGACTGTTATATTTATAATTGTAAGGAAAAATAATATACGAATCAAAATTCAAAAAAAAAATATTCAACACAAAGCAGTTGAAGAAATTGCGGAAAGATACGACAATATTTAATTACCTAATTCAGGAGAATTTTTCTACCAGGGATGGAGGAGTTACATACAATCAAGTAGACAAAATATGTGTTTGTATAAACACATACTTTGTTACCTGTCTGTCTGTCACAGCAAACCCAAAGGTTTCGCATTGCCATCAAAACCATGGGAATGCTTTCCAACTCATTAGAGATAAGTTTATGCTGAATTGCAAAAGAACAAAGAGAATGAAATAAATAAAGAGTAGTTTTAAAACTGAATTCAACGTCTTAAGTACGTAATTCGCGTTCAGAGACTGGCGTTCTAATAAAAAACGTTAATACTGAACTGCTACGCAAACAGGCAAGATCCAAGTGTGCCAAAATACTTCGACGCGAAAAGTTTCTTCACGAACAGCGTATTCGTTCTAAAGTCCTTCTTTTCCCTAGAGGAAGTAAGAGCTTTTGGTCATTTGCAAGAAGAATAAAGGATAGTTCTTCCTCTATCCCAACTCTTCTTAAGGATGGCATAACATTCACTGAACCAGTTGATAAAGCTAACCTCCTGGCTGAAATGTTTGCAAGGAACTCTTCCTTGCCGGATAGCAATCAACCACTCCCCGTAATCAATTACGTATCTTGTTCCATGCCCAAGAAATTTTTCGAACGCGTGGAGTTAAAAAGGTTCTTGCGAATGTCGTAGTAAATAAATCCCCGGGCCCGGATCGCATATCAGCACTGGTCTTGAGTAGGTGCTCTTCGACGCTGGCACGTCCACTGCGCAACCTTTTCAACCTTGCATACCGTGCGGGAGTCTTCCCGGCACGTTGGAAGTTTGCTAATGTCCAGCCAATCCCTAAAAAAGGTGATGCAAGTGACCCTGCAAATTACCGCCCAATTGCAATTTGGTCTGCGCTCTCGAAGGTTATGGAGAACATGGTTAACCACCATCTTGTGAAATATCTTGAGTCCAATGACCTTCTTAATGATCGGCAGTATGGCTTCCGTAGAATGAGATCTACTGGAGACTTGATGGTGTTCCTTTCGGAACAGTGGAGTCCATCCATCCACCGGCTTGGTGAGAGAAAGGTAGTGGCTCTTGATATTTCCAAGGCCTTTGACAGAGTTTGGCACGATGCACTCTTGTCAAAGCTCGCTGCTTTTGGTGTCGGTGATAACTTCACTCGATTTATATCGAGTTTTCTCAGAGATCGCACTATACGAGATGTTGTAGATGGGGTTTCATCCGACGAGCATAAATTGACTGCATGTGCACCACAGGGCTCTGTTCTTTCTCCTTCTCTTTATCTTATTTTCATTGACGATCTCCTGGGTCAGAGTGTGAATCCAATCTACTCTTTTGCCGGTGACAGTAATCTCTGTCATTCTTATTCATTTGATCGTATGCCAAGTCTTAAGATATTGAAGTCAAACGCCGGACAATGAATGGTGTCCATTGTTGAATGGGGTCGAAAGAATATAGTAGATTTTAATGCGGGTAAGACCCAGTGTTGTTTGTTGTCGCATAAACGTATTGCTGACCCAGGTGTGTCGTCATTGTCTATGGACGGTGTGGATATTGATGAATCAGACGCTCTTGATGTTCTGGGCATGAAAATACGATGCGATGTCCGTTGGGCAAAACATGTATTTGAAGTGTCGAAAGATGCATTCAAGTGTCTAGGCTTTTTAAAGCTGTTCAAAAAATACTTCACTCCATCTGATCTGCTCAATATCTACAACACCTACATCAGACCAAAGATGGAGTATAACTCCCACATATGGGTAGGTGCTCCTGGGACTTCTTTGGAGCTTCTCGACCGTGTCCAGAGGAGAGCGATGGTGTTAATAGGGGATAGAAGGGTATCCAACTATATTGCCTCCCTTGAGCATCGTCGAAATGTGGGTTGCGTGTCGCTGTTCTATCGATATTTCCACGGTATGTGTTCCTCGGACATCCGTCAACTTATGCCAGACGTGAGGATATTTAGCCGAAGTACGCGGCTTTCCAGGAACTCTCATCCGTTTTTTATCGAGTGGCCGATTGACCGCACTACACAATATAGAGAAAATTCGTTCTTCAGCCGTACAGTCCGTATGTGGAATAAACTTCCGGCTAGTGTATTTCCCACCAATTGTGACATACAAACATTCAAGGCAAATGTCAACAGACACTACTTCCTCTTTCCACCCTTCACTACCTCAATTTTCCTTCGCCTTTGATAAAAAAAAAAAAAATGCAAAAGAATTACCATTGTTCGCAATGGCAATTCAACAATTTTGAATTTCCATTGAATTGCATGTTCAGCCAATGCAAATGCAGGTTGTGGAATCGGATGCCAATTGTAATGAAATATGGGAATGCTTTTAATTATTTTGAATTTGTTTGACTGCTGGCAATTCTGTTCTTAAAGAATTGTATATGTTGAGGTTTATGACTTCGACTGGTATTGCCTCATAGTACTTTCAAATTCATAAACCTGTACTGTATAAAATATTTTGAAAACCAAAACTGTTAATATGAAGGAAATGCTTTGAAAATAAGTAAATTGTCAATGGTATTTAATGTTTATGAATTTTCATTTGTAGAGGTAATTCAAATTAAACTGCAAATTATAATTGGCATATAATTAATTTTCCCCATGTATGATGTAAACGAAAGACATATGTATATAATTCCTAAAAGTTGGTTTCCTTAAAATTTACCTGCCTTTATGAGTTTTCCGAATCTATTAAACTTTTTGGCTCATGCACCAGATTTTAAACAGTTTGAAAACTTTAAATCTAAAGGATGTTATCTGTAAGATGCTATCACTTTATTTTTATTATTGTATTGAATCGAATTTTGTGTTGTAGATTATATTAAAATTGATTACAATATTTTGTAAATCTACATTTAACACTCTACCAACTGTGAAAAATTACAACTTAAATTATTTAAATCGAAGAACAATGAGGACGGACATACAAAACTGTGAGCTACATCTTTGTCGCAGAAATAAAATTTGCCACAATCTTCCGAATCTCGAGAGTAACCTTCGATGCCATTGCATTTGAAAATATCGGATTGCGTTTGCATTGGAGATACCTGATGATTTATTGATTCTGCCACTTCAACCCCTTCAGACGCAGATTGTTGCGTTTCGCTGTATAAAATTTCATTGATTTTTGTTAATAAAGGATAACGTTTGGGGCCACAGTTACCACGGAAATCATCTGACTCTATAGACCACACCATGATACCGGCTAAATCTTCTTTTATAACATATTCCACTTTCATTGCAATGCTCTGCACATTGTCATAGCCAACCCAATTACGTCCATTGTATGCATACGGTGCCATTTGATCGTTATCCCATTCCACATGCCATAGAGACTTTTCGGTTTCCAATTTTTCACAGAGTTCATTGTAGCCAATGACACCAGGTTCGACTGAATATTGACCAGCCAAGCCGCGACCTATGTGTGGTGCACCGATCTGATGATTTTTCTCATTCTCTAGGGTAAAGGAACGACCATAGAAAGGGACGCCCATTACCAGTTTGTCTCGAGGAGCTCCTAAAATTAGAGGAATATTAATTAACATTGAATAAAATTAATTTGCCAAAAATCGCAAGAAAAACAATTTCAGCTTAATCGAAGTCTGTTACAGCAATAGAAAGAGCGCTGGAAAAAATCTAAAAATTTCATTCTGTTGTTATGAGGGCTGTGTAAATAAAATTGTCAACTTCCGCCAACAAGCAAGTATGGGCATATACCAATACATATGTAGATAGACACTTTTATTCTCTCATCTGACGTTTCATCCCAGCAGGAAAGTAAAGAATGCATTACATTGAGAATAAATTATATAATGCATTATAATAATTACATTATATAAGACATTCCAAAGAATCGAGGGGGTAATGTCATTTGACAAAATTGCGCATTGATTCCCCAGTGCATTCCCACATCTGCGAAGATGGAATGTGTTGTTTTTGAGTGTGACGATTGTTCTTTCATTCGGAATGCCGTTATCTGTCGCTCTCTTCATAGCTCGTACAAATTGTACGTTTACGTTTTGCTTTGTTGTTTTATTTCTTGACAATTTTGTCAAAGTGATTTCAATTACAGGGTTGCTAACTCGTTGCAAAACACACATTTTTTCACATGAAATCTTACCAATCCAGTTCTTTTTGAAGTTTGTCACAATACGTCATCTAACGGGAATTTTTTCTGATGGCTTAACATTTTATTTATAAACCTTGCATTCGTCGACATGTTCCTATTAGAATCGCGAAAATAAGTTAGTTTATGTTGCAACATTTAGAGGTAAAGATAGATAAATAGTTTATTTACATATGTAAATAGTTTATTTAATCCATGTATGTATGTCGGGGAAATGCATTATATAACAAATTATTAATTTATTAACAATACAATGTATTATAAATAATGTATTACAGAATTCATCCCTGATAACATGTTAACATAACATGTATAATGCATTCTCTGGACACATTAAAATAATTCATTCTTTTCCTAGGACATCCCTGTGTTAAGAATAATGCATTCTGGAATCAACGTTTAATACTCGCTACACATTACCTCATCGCTTCCTATTCATTACCTTTTCCTGCTGGGATTTCACACTCTTCGTCGTAGGTTTGTGGAAATGAGAGCAATTAAATTCAAAATTAACTTACACCAGGTGGTGTTACAAAATATCTTCACTTAACTTTTTCATGTTGTTTTGGTGTAGAACTGAAAAATTTAAATGTATTTTGCACTTTTTTGTTGACTTTTATCGTTGGTGTATACATTTGTATTGTATTTAACACAAACTAGTTTGCCACAAAAAAAAAACGAAATTCGGTTGTTGTTCCTTTGTTGAACGTTGTTTACTATTGCCTCTATCTGGTATTATTGAACCCATATTTTCCACCATCCAATGTTTACTTTCACCGTACCTATGACGTTTAATTTATTGAGGGAATAAAAGTATCTATGTATGTATTGGTCTATGGTATGGGTACTTGAAGTGCAATACAAAATTACCAACGATTTCAGTGGAGCCCCTGATTTTCCTCTACGATGTATGTATGTTAAGCATGTTAGACTCATTTAAGTTAGATATTGAAGCACAAGCATGTTATCGAAAACGTTAAATTCTGTTAAAATGTCTGAGTACTAGGGATGTACGATTACTCGATTAATTGAAATTTTGATTAATCGATATCACTTAATCTTAATAGAGAAATTAAAAATTCTGGTGAATCAAATCTATGATTAATCAATTAATTTTATTATATATCTTATTTGATTAAATTTAATCATCATTCAAATAATTTTTGGATAACATACAAATATTTGCTATATAAACAAAAGGCAACAATTGCAATTTTTCAGGAAAGAAGGTTGTTGAAAACTCAAACTGAAAAAACCAAAAAACATGAAGTGCTCAATTATTCAAATCATAGCAAATAAGTAAAGCAGCCCATACACGACACCAGCGTGTCGTGTATCAGTTAGAAGAAGTTGTCAACCAGCAAACATCGCGCAACTATGAATTCGAGAGAAAAATAATTTTTTTATTATTATAAATTTATTTTATTTTTATAAATTTAATTATTATTATAAATATTAAAATTATTTATAAATTCTTCTTTGTTTTTTAACCATTTCTTCATCCAAATACGCTTTTTTTCTATCACGCAGCACAAACTTTTTCATTATTCATTAAGACCTTTCCAGCACACTATTTGTAAACAATTGAATATTGTACCAGCATGCTGGTGTGTTGTATGCTGGTGTCGTGTAGGGGCCGCTTAAGGTAGAACCAGTAGGAATCGTAGATAAAGTAAACAAATAGATGAAGCACAAGTGTTGGGAAAATTTTAGTGTAATCGGTAATTTTCTAGATGTCGTTGAAAGCAATAAATGGAATTTTTTGTGTTTCCCATAGAATAACACATACTATAGAAGTTTTTATTCGCTCAATAAATTAAACGTCATAGGTACGATGGAAATTACACAGTGGAGGGTGGAAAATATGGGTTCAATAATACCAGATGGTGGCAATAGTATACAGCGATCCACAAAGGAACTACACCCGAATTTCGTGTTTTTGTGGCAAACTAGTTGTGTTAAATACAATACAAATGTATACCAACGATAAAAATCAACAAAAAAGTGCAAACTACTTTTAAATTTTTCAGTACTACACCAAAACGACAGGAAATAGTTAAGTGAACATATTTTGTAACTCCACCTGGTGTATGTAAATTTTAAATTTAATTTGCTCTCACTTCCACAAACCTACGATGAGAGTGTGAAATGAAACGTCAGATGAGAGAATAAGTTTATCTAGGTATGTGTTATTCTATGGTGTTTCCAAAAACAAGTCAAAAAATATGACATTAAAATTCTAAAATTTCATATCAACAGAAAAAATAATTTTCAACAAAAATATTGCTTTGAAACAAAACTACAACACCTTACTTAAAGTAGAATATCTGATGACCATTGAATTGTAAAGCCATGTCACCACCGATTATGTCCTAATAAATTTGTTCTTCCTCCAGTTCAGCTATCATTCCTTGTTAGGAGTCCTCAGATACTCTAACGGTTTTGGCATCTGCGGCCACAGAAGTTGCTACAGTTTTATGGCGGGGAAGTTTTTAGATTAAAAAGGTTTCTCTTATTGATATCCGAACACCGGCCTCATGGCTTTGAAATAGTTTTTGTCACCGAGTAATACTATAAGACTGTGCACTAGTTGCTTTTTGTACTAACGAGTTCCGAGACCTACGAGGAACACATATAGAGAATGCGAGCAATCTTTAATTGTAACAATTTTCGTGTTAATTGGAATCTACACAAATAACTTTACTCTAACACTTCATTACATTTAGATTTTTTTCACTCAATATCCCTTTTTGATGTGTTAACATCTATACGCGCGCCTCTAGGGCAGTAAACTATAAATTTAATACATACGCAAGTGTTAGGTTTGGAAGAGTAAATCATCGTTTGTTTGTTCGTTGCTTGGCAGTCGGTATTGAAAGTGATTATTGGGCGATTTTCATATAATTTTCCCCCGCGATTTTCTCCGGAAATTCATAGCCGATTTTATTAATTTTTGGATTAAAAAGCTAGTGCGGGTTTCGACGAAGAGTTTAGGCCAAAAATTAAGGCGATCCGATATCGGAGAGCCGAGATTGAAGTGTTTTAATTTGGAGTATTAATTTGGAGTAATATTAAAAAAGTATTTTATGTTGATCTTAGGTTATATCGTACGAATATAACAATGTACGTATGTATGTACAAGTGTCTGTTGCTTTGCATTCTTTGACTTTTGTGGGAATAAAACAAAAAGTATTGAGCAAGAAAATAATGACACATGTGCTTGCACTGGGTCTTTAAATAATTTTAAGTATTAATATTATTTAACTGTAACGTCACCATATGATTGAAAACTGTTTTTTATTTTCCAATGTATCATTTACGAATGTGTCCATAGAAATCGAACAGGTACCGTGTAGCAAAAAGGTGTTAACACATCGCCCGTGAGTTCGAACACTCACTGGATTTTTTTAGTCGATATAGTTGGCAAAATTGACTCCCAGTTGATGTGTTTTGTACTTTTGGCTTGACACTCGGCAGCAGAAGTTTGAAAATCACACCACGCAACCCAGTCCCTATCAACGAGTCTTCTTTGATAGCACATTCTCTATTTGTTCTCCAAGTACTAACTTGATCAGCTGTCTCATCGGTACCTCTTGGTTTTTGTATAAGAAATAAATGCTATTATATAAAATCATTTAAATTTTGTCACATTTTCCCTTGTTTAAATTACTTTCACAAAAATTTCCCACAATTTTGAATAAACGTCAATGAGAATTATGGGAAACTTCAATGAAAGTGACAGTAGTACATGACAGCACCTAGTGAACATAGTTGACAATGAGCGCGCTATATCTATTATTTCCTTTATCTATGGTAGGAATTGGAGGAATTTTGTTTTTATTTCCTCCTCAAATGCAGCTGATCGAAATTGCCAAGATGTATTCATTTCAGGTTATAGCAGGAGGAATTTTTGTAATTTTCGGCACCAACCACAAGGACAAGAAAAAATTTAATGTGCTATTTTAACGCTTCCACCTGTACTAGATATGTAGATCATGGAAATTGGTATTAACAAAATTTTACAAGGTCGGACCACAACGACAAGAAAAGATTTAAATCGGCTGTTCTAATGTTTCCACCTGTAATAGATAAATCTTGAATCAAATAATCAAATTTTTGATTAATCAATTAATTATTAATATTGATTAATCAAAATGAAGACTAGTCGATTAATCGTAAATATGATTAATCAAAATGTATGATTAATCAATTATTCGATTAATCAGAAAGTCTATTAATCAGGTTGCCTCATTAATCAATTAATATCACTTCCCTAATGAGTACCCGATTAAAAGGAAATTTTGCACGTAGGAAGTTGTATTACCTAAACAAACTATGTCGAAGCCGCGAACTCGGTGTTGAACCTACTTAGAGAAGAAACTCCCTTAAGCGGGCCGCTGGCCGATCACCCAAAAAGTTTTATTACACACAAATCCAAGACGAAGCCGAGAAGCACATTTTGGTATCTACAATATATAATTAAGATAAATACTTTCCCAATACATTCCACGAAGTGACAGGGGATAGCATTTCATAGTTAGTAAGATATGAGTTTTCCAGTTTTACACAGACTGATTGGAACCTATAGTTTTACAACGGAGAAAGTCCCAGAAAAGAAAGTTCATTAGAAACGCCACAAGCCGACCAGTCAGAAGGGTGTATAACAGAAGACGCGAATCGTGTGTAGGATCTACACTGAAAGAAAATCTTTACATCAAATCGATGATAAATGTTCATCAATTGTTCTTCATTGAATTGATGACAAATTTGATCAATTCAATGAAAAAGTTATTCAATTTGAAGAATGTGAGTTTCTTCGCCTTTTTCAGCTTCATTGAATTGATGATCTTCTTTACATCAATCTTTATCATTGGAATTTGGAAATAGTTAGTGGGATCGATTCGAAGAATAGACGTAGTATTGAAAAATTAGAAAATTTCAAATAACCACATAATATCGTATAAAATAGTGGAGTGGACAGAAAATATTATCTACGCTGTGAGCATTTTTATGTGGTCTTATTTTCCCTGTTCTTGTGATTTTTTTACAATGAAAAATGGGCCAACGATTTTGGTTACTCATTAACAAACAATTTACATAAAAATTATTACCAATTTACATCAAATTTATGACAAACTTACATCAAATTGATGACAACCTAGCATCTAAATAATGAAAAATTTACTGCAAATTGATGAACAATTTACATGAAAATTGTGAAAACTTTACTTCAACTTGGTAGCAAACTTATATCAAATTGATGGAAAATTAACATCAGCTTGATGTAACATTGTCATTGAATCAACGTAAACTATTGATGAAATATGCATGAAAGATTGATGAATGAAATGTGTCGTGTCGTGTCGTAATGAGGAAATGTTCAATCAAATTGATGAATGGATTCATAAATTGAAGGAATTCATAAATTTGATGAAGCTTTTTCTTTCAGTGTACCCATAGGAGAAATTTCTATCCCGAGCGGAAAGGCATAAAACTTTATAACATAAAAAATATCCCCAAGCCAGGCTACCGGTTTTGGAACTACCCAGAAATTCCATAATGCCAGCACCAGGTCACCGCTTTCTAGCAGAAGCCGCGAATCAGGTTTTCGATCTACCCAGATGAGAAATTCTCTAAGGCCGGCTGCTCCGAAAGCTTTAATATACAAAGTTTTGGTTAAGTAGAAGTGGCTGTCAATATTTGCAAACTTAGTCCAAAATGGAACCCTTGTTATACCACAGAACGTCACATTCCGTTCCCATCTCTATATTCGAGGATATGGTTGAAGAATAGATGTTCATTAGTCTCTGGCGAATATATTCGTGATCTCCAAAGATACCATAATATCAGTCAGATTAACTCCCTTAGTGTCTGTTAGAGCCAACAGAAAATCCTAGATATGGTCTCCTACTCAGGCCGGTCAGTACCATTCGAGACGTACGAAGCTCTCGTCCATCTTTTCATCCCAATCGCTTCTGCAGTAATTATGAGCTGATATGCCAAGCCTAGACGGGTGTCTGCTTATTAAATAGTGTCCAGTGATCACAGCTACTAACGTAAACATATCCTGTTTAGTACTGGATATTAAGTTTAGCATACAATTCAGGATATAACTGGGTTATACTTGCCTGATGTTCTTAAAGTTTGCGCCTCCAGACCATCTACTATTCGAATATCTGAGAGTTTGGGTTTTAAGAAAGAGATTGCTGGCAGAGGGTAGCATACCCATCTGCTCCGTATTCAGGAGAACAGTTAAAGTATTCCTTAATATCGCCAACTCATCTGCTCTATTGGTCCCTGGAATGTTCCTGTGCCCTGGCATCTATATAAAGTGAATATCGAACTGCTCGGCC
This sequence comes from Phaonia tiefii, assembly GCA_963931995.1. NCBI lineage: Eukaryota > Metazoa > Arthropoda > Insecta > Diptera > Muscidae > Phaonia > Phaonia tiefii. Next base: position 122,275,025 of record OZ008371.1, read on the forward strand.
ATCACATATAGAGATGCGCGGCAGTTGTGTGCAGTTCTATACAGATTGTAGGGATTCTATAACAGTAAGAGTAGATGTTGATACCCTAGGTGGGGACATAGAGTAAATATGGGTAGAGAAAATCTTTCACTCACCAAATTTCTGACATTTGTCCTCGTGTGATGTATACGTTTGATGTTGAAAAGAATTGCTTTACTAATACCAGATAGAGGCAATGGTTCAAAACAACGAACAAAATAACAACAACGGCATTTCGTTTTGTGTGTTAAAATTATTGTGTTAAATACAACACAAATGTATGCTAACAATAACAGTCAATAAAAAGTTTAAAACACATTTAAATTTCACAGTTTTGCACCAAAATGGCATGAAAAATTAAAGCAAGAAGTTATGGTAATTCCACCTGGTGTATATCACTTTTCGTCAAACATCTCCCTATCACACCGACCGCATCACGAAGAGTGTGAAAGGAAACGTCAGATGAGACAAATGGCGGCTCTACTATAAATTTACTCTATGGGTGGGGATGGCGTTTTGTCCCAGTCAAACGGCAACTTCTCCTACTGTCATGACGTGCGTCTGAAAGACACAACAATAGACTGGTAGCCTTTGTGGAAGATCAAACCCCACATCTTTAGAAGTGACTCCAAATCTAGTTGCCATCTAGTTTTGAGCCATCCGTGTAGAATCCTAAATACCTTCTATCACTTGGTATGCGTCGCTTCCAGTCCTGCCTGCCTGGAATATGGGTAAAGAGGTGTTTCCGTTTAAAAGTGGATGTCAGGTACTCCACTTATATTGTGAATTGCCACGGACCCCTAAAAATCGCCACATGACCGTATGGGATTTTGGTCCATCACGAATAATTGCTATCATTTGCCTGCCCATCAAATGTAGTGATAACAGGTGAAAGCTAACCCCCAAACCCTCGATAGGGGTTGTACGAAGAGCATTCGTGATACACACCATTTCCATTCTCTGGACTATTGATAACACACGTAGGTAAATATATCCAAAAAAATATTTTCGGGGATATGCACCGTGGCTCTATTGATCCTTTCCATAGCGTTTGGCTTGAAACTATGCTTTCTGCCGAGAATAATATCAAGACATCTTGCATTATCCTGTCAGCAAATGTCTCTACCACACAGAGATAATGACTGAATATGAGAAAGGTTTTCTCCGGATTTATACCCAGCCCATTCTCTGTGGCCCACTTAGAGTGTTTCTTGATTAAGCCCTGGAGCACATCTCTGCATGGGGAAGAGTATTTTCATTGTATTGCAATTGCCATATCGTCATCCTATGCTTCGACTGTGCAACCTGACCGCTCAAGCTCAAGATAAGACTCCCCGTTCGAGGGTTCGTCTATTCACATTTCTAATTAAAGTCCTTTCACCCAGGGACGAGGTGATGTGCCTTCCCGTAAGTAGTTCATTGATCAAATTAATTATCCCCTGGTGCCTATACAACTGATTTGATCGATCCCTCCATATATGTAGATAAAGACGACAAGAGTGTAGATACGACAAGAGTGCATGAAGCTCACTAGAGCGTGCAGAGAAGTGTCGGTAGGATTTCCCTTGCTAGAGACATGCTGGCATGTGAACAGCTGAGAAGTACCTATGGTCGTGCGTATATATATGTCAATCCTCCTTTCCAACGCGTTCAGAAGGAAGATAAGAGAGTGATTGGTCTAAAGATGTTTGGCCCAAAAAAAGTGGTTCCACTCGCTGCTTAGGACCTACAATTTTACACCGGTTCCGAAATGTATTTTTAGAAGCTTTTCATGGCTAAATACCCCATAGTGTCACCGTCACTAAGCGAGGTGACCGCCATCGAAAGAAATGTAAGGCGGCCAGAGCAGGGATCGAACCTACGTTTTCATTTGCAAGAGCCACAAATACTACCTTTGCACCACCGACGGCCACGGTCAGTAGTTTGGTCTGGCATGTGTTGATTTAGCCGATTTCGGAATGAATAAGACCTTCGATTCCCTCCATCTAACGGGAGTATATAATAGCATAATGCAGGAGCTCGGGAGCCAAAATGATTAGTCTACTTGAAACTTCACTGGTGCTGTGTTGCCAAAACCAGGTGAGAAAGTATCTGCTTTCGAACTAAAGTGGGTCTAGCACGTAGAAGAAAATCAAGTACGCCTTTCGTTTGAGTACCCACACTTACCCGTCACAACGTTGCTCCATTTTTCGATTTTTAAGTCCATATGGTCAACTTTCCCCCTCTGTGCCCGTACATTAAGATTCTATTATTACATATTTACCTTGATTTATCCAATACTTGACAATAGCATCAAAATTCATCTGCTTCGCCAGATCCGTATTATCTGCTGGCCCTGGATACAAGGGAGCATTTAGTCCTACCACAGGATCCCATGGACCATGCAAATCGTATGCCATAACATTTATCAAATCCAAATGTTTTACCATTTCAGGAATGTCATACGATAAATCGGCAGAGAACTTGGCAGAACCTACAGCAGCAGATAACATATAACCAAATGGCTGCAATCTATAAAATACAAATTATGAAGTTAATAGGGTTAATATTCATGTTAATAGGGTTAATATTCATACAAATGACCCCCAACATACCCTTCTTTCAGTTCTTTGATCAATAGCAAAAAGTTTGTTCTATCATCATTTGCCAATGTATGACGTTGATTTGGATACTCCCAATCTAAATCAAGACCATCAAAGCTGTGCCTCTGTATAAACTGGACCACTGCCTGAACGAACTTGGCACGTTTTACTGGATCAGCAGCAACGATGGAAAACTTTTTGGATCCTTCATTCCAACCACCTACAGCGACGAATGTCTTCAGTGTGGGATTTTTCAATTTCAATGCATTGAATTTTCGTATATTTCCTCGACCATAATTCTCTTCCAAATCCAAGTAGGGATCAATTATTCTCAAATCGCCCGTTTCCTCAATGCCAAAGAATGCATACATCAGATGAGTACACAGGGATGGATCTAAGTCAGAACTAACATCGAATTTTCCCAACGACTGCCGATAGGTGGACCAGGTTCCGTGATAACAGACGATGTGTTCTACAAAAATACAGGACATATAATAAAATGAATAAGTCTTTCCAGCAACTTTTTTGGAACTCGTACTGAAAGAATGAATACTAGAATTATTTGCCATGGAAAAGATAGTATCGGCATCCACTACAATCATATAAAGATCAAATCACAACCAAGGTATGCCCCAAACCAATGCAGCTGACGTGCGGTAATTGTGTGGGGGTATCCAACAGCGGATCAACTATGTACTAGGAAAATGATAGAGAACAGAGTGGATAGGCGAGAGAGCGATAAGCAACCTGCAGCAAACTAAGTTTATATAGTGTTTGATTGATATTAATAACAGCTAAAATATGTTTTATGTTGGTTGCATCGAGCGAAAATACGCATAACCGTTTGTTTCTGTCCGTTTTATGTCCAACCAAAGAATAAAATTCAACAGCAACTCGAACTCGATGAAATGGCATACTACCTCGTCGTCATTGAGGGATAGAAACTCTTGTATATTTCCCTATGGTCTCACCCAAATCGCAAAATATTTGGTTGTAACAGCAATACGACTTACGCACGGCAGCTGCATTGGTTTGGAGTGGTGCTTAAATCCTAAACCAAAAGGCATTTTCATTCATGTTTAATGCGTTTTGAAGTTTGTTGGCTGTCTGTAAAAGATACGCTCAATTTAATAGCAGTGTTCATTTTGTTTATTCAAGATCAAGACCATTCTATAGCTCAATTAAATAAGGATATAGTTTTTATCATAGAGGAAATTAGAATAGAGTATTTTATTCTCTCATCTGACGTTTCATTTCACACTCTTCCTCGTAGGTTTGTGCAAATCAGAGATATTCGACGAAATTAACCATAGATTAATACTTATAGTAGATCTACTAGTTCTCCCACCAAATTTATGACATTTGGCCTGGTGTGATATTTACGTTTGATGTTGAAAAGAATTGCTTTACTAATACCAGATAGAGGCAATGGTTCAAAACAACGAACAAAATAACAACAACGGCATTTCGTTTTGTGTGTTAAAATTATTGTGTTAAATACAACACAAATGTATGCTGACAACAACAGTCAATAAAAAAGTTTAAAACATATTTAAATTTCAGTTTTTCACCAAAATGGCATGAAAAATTAAAGCAAAAAGTTATTGTAATTCCACCTGGTGTATGTCACTTTTCGTCAAGCATCTCTCTATCACACCGACCGCATCACGAAGAGTGTGAAAGGAAACGTTAGATGAGCCAAATATTATCTCTAGTCTGAGATTACTCTATGAAATTAACTTACACCAAGTGGAGTTACAAGCAGTGTTGCCAGTTTAGCACTTTAAGTGCAATTCTAGCTCTATTTTTGTGGCTTCTGCACTATTTTTTTAAAAATATGCTAAATGCATTTTAGCACTTTTTTGGGAATTTTTTCACACTTTTGACTCCATTTTTAGCATTTTTTGTCGATAAATTGCACTTTTTTAAAATGTATACCTGTTTTTCGGAACTCTGATATAATTAGGGTTTTCACAAGCTCTCATATGTCGTAATGTTGTACTGGATTGTCGTGCCTAAGTACGATGGTTGTGAACAACCATTATTGTATTTTTTGTTGTATGCCGTACGTATCCAGCTGATTGCATAAACAACTGATTGAAGAAAAACATTTTTTGAAACTAAAATGAGGAAAATAAACGAAAAGGATAAAATAACAACATCAATAACGTAATAAATATTAGGTCTGTCTGTTTACTGCAATATTGTACAATATTGTATAAAATGTTACAAAATGTTGTCTGTTTACTGCAAAACTTTTGCAACGAGAGAGCCAAAGAGAGAATTTTTTGACAGTTGGATGATAGAGAACTTGCAAAATGTTACTGGAGGAATTTCTTCTATCAAGATTTTGCAAGTTCGATCAGCTGTTTTTTTATTTACATTTTGATTGCAATATTTTTGTGTGAAAAAGAAGAATAAAGTTGAAATTTAACAATGGCAGCGGTAAGTAGTTAGAATTGTGTTGATTTTTAACGTTTATAATAAATTATAATAAACAAAACATTTTACTTCATGCTAGAAACGTGCAAATACACAGTGCGACCGTGCGACACATATGCTAAAATTCTTTTGCTTTGTTATTTCAATTGTTTACACACCGATCAGCTGTTTTCTTGCAATGTTTCACAAAATGTTGTCTGTTTACTTTTTGGAATAGAGAAAAAAAAGAGCGTAACATTTTTTTTACTCTCTGCAAAAAGTTACTGGATAAATCTTGCTGGAAAAGTAAACAGACAATGCTATTAACAACAGCTCTTATTGTAGTTATGTTACTTATCAAATGTATTCGGTAATAACAAACTCGGTACAAGACGAACAGCACTAGTAAAGTACGACAATCAGTAAACATACCTTCGATGTTGTACTTGTCGTAAGTTAGTTTTATATGAAAGCCAACAACAAAATTCGTACAACTGTTGTGAGAAGTTACAACAGTACGACAAGTACGAGACCTTGTGAAATACCTAAATGCTTATTTCCACCCAGGAATTGTAACACATATAGAATTATCACGGGTGTCGATGTTAAATATGCACGTTAGTTGGCATTTAAAAAATCCGATACTGCAAAAGTATTTTGGTTCAAACTTCTTAATAATTTCATTATTAAAACACACTAAAAAAAACAAAAATAAGTTTGTCGGTTTGTGAATTTTGCCTCAAGTTTAGTACTGGTCAAAATGGAATAGACGATTCAACCGCCTAATTACTTTAATGAGTTTAAGAAACGGAAACAGCTTTATTACAGCGGTTACTTGGTGACAAATTATTTACGTTTTCTAATTTAGGTATGCTTTTCGTATATGAAATTTTATACAAAAACGTGCCACCAAATCTAAAATATGAATTTAAAAGTTTTATTTTTCAAAATTTGAAAAAAAAATTATTTTAAATAAGATTTATTTAAAATAAAGATAAAATTTTAGTACGTGGAAAAATTGTAATACACATAGTATTATCCGATAACGTTTTTATAAGCCAATTCTACAAACGAATTTAAGGAAACAAAATTCACTCGGGTGAACCGACTTAAACATTGCCGCACCCTTAGTTATCCTTTGGGTCCGAGTTCCATTAAAAAATGCTCATATTTTTGTTTTGGCAGCCGAGCAATCTTCATTTACCCTTAGCAAATTTGCACGTAAATGGGTGTAGCAAAATCATCATTGATTGAATGAGTGAGTGGCGGTTTACGAAATGAAGCTTAATAAAAATTTCACTAAGTTTGGAAGTATTTATATCGAAAACCCGGACGACCGCCCAGTTATGTACAAATTTACAGCCAGACTGGCAGGCTTAAAGTCTTAAAATTTCCGAAAACGAATTTGGTCAAAAGATGCCTTAAGTCTAATATGACCTTAAGTCTAAAAAATTGTTATAGGATGTTCTCCGTATACACCAAAAAGCCAGTAACGAGAGAGCAAAAGAGAGAGTGGTTTGTCAGTTCGCTGATAGAGCATTTACAAGTTTTTGGCTGGAGATATACATATTTGCCAGTAAGAATATATTAGGAAATATGAACAACATAAATAACAATGTAATCAATAACAAAGACCCAATAACTGCAGTTCGAATAAAACATTCAAAATTACCAAAACTATTCTCTTTAAAAAAAAAGATAGAATTTAAGTGCTGAGCATTAAAAAATCATTTTTACGCTTAAAAAGTAAAATTACAATGAGCCTGTTTTTTTATTCCTGCTAAACTAATTTTTCGACGAATTTGTATGGGGAGCCGCTTAAAATCGCTTAGCTCCCCATACAAAGTGGTCGAAAAATTAGTTTAGCAGGAATAAAAAAATAGGCTCATTGTAATTTTACTTTTTAAGCGTAAAAATGATTTTTTAATGCTCAGCACTTAAATTCTATCTTTTTTTAAAGAGAATAGTTTTGGTAATTTTGAATGTTTTATTCGAACTGCAGTTATTGGGTCTTCCAATTTTTTACATTGCAAATCAACTGTTTACACACAAAAGTTCTTATTTCTTGAAAGTTGTTACTGGATGTCCTCTGTGTACTATTTGTGATATTTTCTGCTGGGAGAGTAAAAACCGTAGAGTATTACATATATAGAGGGGTATTTCTCCCATCTTACAATTAATTTCACACTCTTCCGGGTTAGGTCGGTGCAGGGGGTTTCGATGACACGGCTGGTCGACCTCCTAGTTCCAAATTTGATACAGGATACGATTTCAAAGAGAACGAGCGATAGACAAATTGAAAAAACTGATTTTACATTTGATTTTATCGGCACTTATTACTTTAAAATAACTTTATATACAATGAATTAGTTTTGATTTGAAGAACACAAAAATTTTCATTAAATTTTACTTTTATTACATCCACATTCTCTTTGGTTTATTAAAGTTTGCAAAATTTCTAAAAAATATTTACAAATTAAAACGTCATTGCGTTACAATGAAAAAAATTAAGTCATAATTACAAAATAAAAGACGGAATCAACTTCAACTAATATATGTACATATGTGTGTTCGCATATGTAAATCTAACTTGATTTCATGTTCTTTTTTTTCAGCAAATAAAAATTACCATACGATGTATAATTGTCTGTAAAGAATGGTATGTATAATGCTCTGTAGAAACGGTGTGATTTCTCTTGAATCAAAAATGGTAAACTCTTCATAATAGTCCAATCTTTTGTTCTCTTTGAATACCTCGGTTCCAATGGCGTGTATTTGCCCTCGTCAAAATCAATCAGAAAATTGCAATCCTCATACGGAAAGTACATGCGATCGTCTCCTTTATTCATATCATTGAAGTAGGGATGAACAATTTGGGTTGCATTCTCCCCCTCGGCATAGTAGGCCGGCAGCATGGCTTTGAATTCAGATTTCAGAAATCTTAATCGGAAATTCTGCGCTGGAAAGAAAAAACTTCCCGGATAGCGATACCAATCTTTACCAATGCAAACATTGTAGATTTGATCTGCTCTATACTGAGGCGACGTTTTGAACTGTGTCAGTTCCATCATAAGATCCAACGGTGCGTGGTAATTGCGATAGAGAACAAACACACGTGATAAACCAGTGACAGTACTAACAATCATTATAAAAATAGCTATGAACATCGTGTGATCTAAATAATGTGTTGCATTTGTTGCTGAGGTTCTCAACTGTACAATTAAAGTTTTAAGCCGGAAGAAAATACGCTGAAATACATCAACGGTAATGGCACCACATAGAGATATCAATGGGTACACAGGGAACAAGAAACGTTCTTCTTTATGTGGCTGGGCGAAGAATACCAATAGCCAGAGGTAGAATGGCGCTAGGGTTATGTACCGAGGAAAGTTCAAAGTTGAACTGGATTTAGCTGGGACCACAAAATAATCGACGACAAGCATAATAGGTGTAATAATAGGTTTGTGGCAGAAAAAAACTGGTAAAAAAAATGTATCAAAACTGTCGTTAGTCCAGTGGCTTTCAACGGGAATGTGGTGAAAGTGAAACACTCAGGGCTACTCTTTAGTATTTCTCTGTGTCGCTGCAGGGGGTTTCGATGACAGAACAGAATGTGAAAGAGAGTGAGCGACAGGCGAATTGAAACAAACTGAATTTAAATTTGATTTTATTGGCACTTACGACTTTTAAAATAACTTTATATGTAATAAATAAGTTTTGATTTGAAGAACACCACAATTTTCATTCATTCTATTTGTATTACGTTCAAATTCTGGCATAAAAAAACTATCAAAACTGTCGTTAGCCCAGTGACTTTCGATGAGAATTTGGTGGAACTGAAATACTCATGGCTTCACTTTAATATTTCTCAATGTGTCGGTGTGATAGAGAGATGTTCGACTTACACCAGATGGAGTTACAAGAACTGTTGACTCAACTTTTTCATGCAGTTTTGCTTTAGAGTTGTGAAAATTAAATATATTTTCAACTTGTTTATTATCTTTTATTATTAGTATAAATTTGTTTTGTATTTAAGACAACTGTTTTAATACACAAACAGAAAATGCTGTTGTTTTTTTGTTGGATGTTTTGTTTTAAGCCTTCATCTGCTATTATTAAAGCAATTGTTTTCAGCATCCAACGCTCATATCACACCAGGACTAATGTCATAAATTTCCTGAGAGAGATGTTTAATCTAGGCATGTATTACTCTAACTTATGCTCAGTTTCACAGTTGAAAATTCTTCAGGTAAATTGAATTTAAATGCCCGATGTCTGTCATTTAATAAGAAAATTTTCTGTCAGCTTTTAAATGACGAGTGTGAAACTCACCCTTAATCTCTCAAAAATAGTTAGTGGATATTTTTTACTGGAAAGTACCCAGGCAGACCGAATTTTATACCACTGAAGGTGACCGCCATAGAATAATACATACCATAGAAGCTTTTCTTCGCTCAATAAATTAAACGTCATAGGTACGATAGAAAGTAAACATTGGATGGTGGAAAATAAGGGTTCAATAATACCAGATAGTGGCAATAGTATACAGCAATCAACAAAGGAACAACAACCGAATTTCGTGTTTTTGTGGCAAACTAGTTGTGTTAAATACAATACAAATGTATACCAACGATAAAAGTCAACAAAAAGTGTAAAATAAATTTAAATTTTTCAGTTCTACACCAAAACGACAGGAAAAAGTTAAGTGAACATATTTTGTAACTCCACCTGGTGTAAGGTATGTATGTATCTATGTATGTATTCGTCTATGCTCAACCTGCTGTAAGTTAATTTTCGTCGAATTTCTCTCATTTGCACAAACCTACGACGAAGAGTATGAAATTAAATGGCAGATGAGAGAATAAAATACTCTACCCTAAATTCCTCTATTAACAAAGCAAATAATAGCGGCATTCATGCAAACGTGAAAGCCGAGAACTTTTGCTCAGCGCAAGTTTCCCTCGCACCGTTGCATGAGGCACCAGGTAAAGTTGCTCAGCGTAGTTGTGCTCAAACCCATATCAGCTGACCAAGATGGATACATAAGGTGGTAGCAATAGCAATTGCATGTATTATGTATGTGTACTTTTTCTACAGTTCTAGTGCTATCACCTTATTTATCCATCCTAGTCAGATGCCAACGAAATGTCAAAAGTTTACACGTTTCTCCATCCCACGTTTGCGCAGCAAATTTGCCTCGAAAACATTTCCACTTTTGAGCAAGTCGCTTTGTATGGGAAATTTGTTTGTTTTGACGTTTGCTGTGCAAGTTTACGATGTTTTCGAGTTTACGAGGTTCTTTCGAGCTTTCATGAAGACCACTATTGAGAAAAGAAACAAAACAAAATTTGACAGCTAGAACATGGAAACAAAAAAACTCAAATCAGCAGACCTTATGCGGTTACCTCCTCTTATTGTATCATTACTCTATGGGTCTCAAAGAGTAAAACATTAAGATATGTATTCGCTCATCTGACGTTTCATTTCACAACTCTTCGTACCTCTTCGTGGGAATTTAATTTAATTTTGCTTTAAAAAAATACTAATAGGCATTTTTTAAAAATTATGATTTTTTGGTCAGGCCTTCCATCATTGAACACAACATGGTTCAAAAGGCTTACATGACTTGTTTTACAGTATTTCAACCGATCTACTGAATTATTCAGTACATTTTCGATTGTTGGGGCCTCTATATACTGAACGATAACGTCGATTTCGTATTTTGTCTCAATGGACGACGTTTGGATTTGCCGAGCCCCAAATGCGACAAGATTGTTTGTTAACGTAGCCCCCGAGGGGAAATTAGTTTCATCGGAAAATATGATTTGTAGGTAAAAATGGTAATCTTCAGACTAAGAACCTTGGAAGAAAGTTTATAATATTTCCCAATTTTCTTCAAGCGTAATTTCGTAAATTTCTAACCTTTAACTACTAATATGGTTGTTTTTTTATTTCAGTTTTTATTCCATGGTAGCAGTCATAAGGTAAATCTTAGTAGAGAAAATATTTAGCTCATCTGACGTTTCCTTTCACACTCTTCGTGATGCGGTCGATTTGATAGAGAGATGTTTGACGAAAAGTGACATACACCAGGTGGAATTACAATAACTTCTTGCTTTAATTTCTCATGTCGTTTTGGTGAAAAACTGTGAACTGTAAATGTGTTTTAAACCTTTTTATTGACTGGTATTATTAGCATACATTTGTGCTGTATTTAACACAATAATTTTAACACACAAAACGAAATGCCGTTGTTGTTATTTTGTTCGTTGTTTTGAACCATTGCCTCTATCTGGTGTTAGTAAAGCAATTCTTTTCAACATCGAACGTAAATATCACACCATGCCAAATGTCATAAATTTGGTGAGAGAACTATTAGATCTACTATAAGTCTATGGTAGCAGTAGATGTGGTTGTAGTTGTAGACAGCAACAACAGACATTTTATTTTTGTTCAGTCGTTTCAGTTGTCATACTCTACACAAATATATACAAACAATACAAGAAATATGTTATTTTTACCCCGCTTAAGTTAATTATAGCTTAATTTGTACGGGACACCTAAGCCATATAAAGTGGCATTTCAATTTCCCACTTACACTCCGACTTGAGCAATGACAATGTTGCCATATGTTCAATTTCAAGAAATGGCAACAAAAAGTTATCTTAGATAAATTTTGTCCCCACTTCTTGCGACTGAAAATGTTATTAAGGAGGAACTCAAAAGCAGAAATTTGCAAAATAGCTTGCACATTTTAAGTTGATTAAAATAATTATATTTAATGGAAGACTACGTATACTTTTATATATCTAAATTTGAAGGATAGATTTTTATTTGCGATTGAAAACAAAATTGGAACTAAATTGTTCACAAAAACGGGCGGTAAATATTATACATATTGATCATGGTTTAATTACGTATCAGGTATAGTCCTTTAAACATGTGATACAATTTGTTCCATGCCACTTATCGCTACACTTGTGAAAATCATAGTATTTTGTTTTTATACTCTTTTGTACTCTAGTAATGTTGGTATATATTTGGTTAGAGTTTGATAAGTGAAGCCAATGAACGAAAATAAAATGCCTGTTGTTGCTGCTTACAACTACAACAACATCTGCTGCTACCATATATTTGTTGGCACTGGCTACAAACGTGTTGCCGTATCGTTTTTTTTTCACCCATTAAAGCAAATGTTGCCACATTTCGTAGTATTAAGTGTGGATCGTTTTATTTGGAAAATCGTAAGTGGCGATAGCTTAATGGAATAAAAACCTTATTATTGGTTGGTTGGTTCACGTGGTTGCTAAAGATACTATTTATAAGTAGCATCAGTTAGTACCTTGAGACACCTATTTGCATATCACATCACTTCGGACAGTCTAATTTACAGTATCTAGATCCAACCTGTTAATCGGAGATACCTCATTAGATCCCTTAGATCTATCTCTTGTATCTCAGTGAGGTTATGTAGGAAGGGACGACCTATAGTCTTTAGGCGATCATTAGAGCCGGGCGACAGTAGAGGAGATAATCCATCGTCTCCTCCTCTTCTGCGTTTTCGCAGGCACGTCAGTGGTCATTATGTGGAAGATTCAACGGTCTTGCGTGATTATCGATTTGTCAGTGCCCGGTAAGCACGTTCACAACAGAGGCATTCATAAAAGGTATTATAACTACATCACAGATAAGAGTTTTTTTGGATATTGGCAACCCTGTTTCATGTATTGCCAAGTTGCTTGTGATGTACAAATAGAGTAGTCAATATCCGATATATCGAATTTTAAAAAGTATAATTACAATTCTCCACAAATATTGTAAACATCAATGAAAACAAATATTCAATATACGGAACTCTTAATGATTTTTTCACAAAAAGTTTAGAAAAATGTTGAGAAAAAAATGTTGAATTTGTTTCTATTTTTGAGTAATCAATTATAAATCTTGATAATAAGGTGCTGCTCCAATGTTTCGATTTTATTTGCATCACTATGTAAACAAAAGATTATTTTATTTAAAAAATTGTAAAAGTTGGAATAAAAATTAATAGCATGAGGGAGTCATTGGTTATTGGTTTTCTATATTAATTTTTTTAAACGTCATACACAAGAGGACGAATGGAAACACATGAAACTTATTTGTGTACATTTCCGGCTAAAACTGAAAATTGCAGGCATACATGAGGCAAATTATTTACATGACTATTACAGTTTAATTTGAATTACCTCTACAAATGCATAATTAAAAAAAATACCATTGAAAAATACTTTAAAAACATTTGTTTGAAAACTGACTACTGGGATTTCAAGTATTTCATATGTACAGTCTTGGCAGAATAAGTAAAGTAGACGCAGGCGGCGTTGTTGTATATGAGGACAACAAACAACAGATAATTTGTTTTTTTTTCGGAGGGCCGATTTGGTCAAATTCAACACAATGTTCTATTTACCAACAATAAAACCGAACAAACAAGTACACAAACAAAATACATTTAAATTTGACAAGGTCGGACCACAACGACAAGGAAAAAATGGAATCAGCTGATCTAACACTTCCACCTGTATTAGATACATCTACAGGTTTATAGATTTGAAAATTCTATGAGGCAACACTACTAAAACAAAATTTTCACCAGTCATACAAATTGAAAATATTAAAAACGTTTCATATTTCATAACAATCGGCATCCGAATCGGCCCCCAAAGCTTTGTGTCTTCGGTGTCATTTTTGCAAAAAAAAGTGATAATTTTGTCGCTCATATCTTCCAAACCGTCTGGAATTTTGATTTACTCTCTGAGGGAATGTTGTAGCCCTTGTCATAAAGAACAAAAATTGTGATCATATAAGATCAAAACAACTTCATCTTCAAGGTCAAAATCGCAAAAAAAAACTGTACAAAATTGGATTTTTTACCTTTTTTCCCCTGTTCAGGTCCATAGATAGCAAACCGTTCAAAATTCAAGGAAACAATCAACAACAAAAATTTACCCAAGATGAAAATCATTTAACGAGCGATAAAAAATGTCCAGTGTACCTAAACATATTCAACCTAAAAAAGAAACGCCTAGGATTAGTGGATTAACAACGAAAGAACATACGTGCAATATATACAAACATACAAGGCTTAATAAATAATTTCAATCAAGTAGAAATACTTGCGGCAACAGAACGAAGTGAATTTTTAATTTTTTCTGAGACACATCTGACAAATGATGTTGAAGAAGATGAAATAAACCTGCAAAATTATAATCAAATAGTATCATACTCTAATTCAACAAGAACCGGAGGTGTCATTATGTATTTTAAAACGCATTGGAATATAAATAAAAAAATGGAAAAAGTTTGTGTCTCGAAATATTGGATTCTCACCTGCGTAGCAGAATACGGGGAAAATAAGTTGATAATAGTAGCGGTATATAGATCACCAAGTAGCTTGGAATCTGAGTTTTGTGCAATATTTAACGATACACTAGAGGAGTTATCTGAAGAAAACTGTGATATTATTATAACGGGAGACTTTAATATAGACTGGAATAAAAATAGCTTCTATAAAAATAAAATAGAAATGTCATTAAATGATAACGGACTTAAACAACTCGTAACAAAATATACAAGAGTGACAAAAACATCAAGTACGATAATTGATTATGTAATATCGAACAGCTATAATGTTATAGTGCAAAATAATAACCACGATAAAATATCAGATCATGAAATTATAAATATACAAATTGAGACTAAAAGAGAGAATACAAAACTTAATCAGAAAGTAAATACCAGTAAGGCTGTGGACCTTTTTAAATATAATAACGCAATATTTAGCAGAGAACTGTGCAATAATTTAAAACCTGACACAAATGAAGATATCAATCAAACTGCAATAAATATAGACTTAAGTTTTGCCGAAACAGTAAAAAAACTCACGAAGACTAAAAATATAAAGGAGCATAACAACGTGAATTATTGGTTCAATAAAAAATTGAAAAATATGAAGAAAGTTAAAAATAACTTATATAAGCGGGCAAAGTATATATATACTGATGAAGCGTGGTCAGAATACAAAGAAGCTCGTAACCAGTATAAAGTAGACACAGAAAACGAAAAGTTCAAATATATAAATGACAGAATAAATAATGCCACAGATCAAAAACAAATATGGAAAGAAATTAAAAGCCTTGTGATGAGAAAAACAAAAACTGTGGTTAAAACTGTGATATTTAACCAAGTAGAATATAAATAAATTATACAAATAGCTAATAAATTTAATAATTATTTCGTGGATAGTATTAAGGAAATCAGAGACTCGATTGATGAAGTGCAATATGTAAATAATATACCAATAAAGGAAACGGTATTCAAATTTCGTGCAATAAACATTTTAGAACTTAAGAGAATCGTAAAAGAATTGAAAAATAAATCTGATTTTAATAAAATATCAAACATTATGATCCTTGACAACTGGAACGAAGTT
Source organism: Phaonia tiefii (assembly GCA_963931995.1). NCBI lineage: Eukaryota > Metazoa > Arthropoda > Insecta > Diptera > Muscidae > Phaonia > Phaonia tiefii. Next base: position 122,290,517 of record OZ008371.1, read on the forward strand.
GGACAAATTATTCTAAATATTGTCTCTGCAAAATGGCGAATTCCCAGAAACTTGGAAGGAAGCAATGGTCACTCCTATAGAAAAAATAGCAAAAGCCAAAAAATGTGAAGATTATCGTCCAATAAACTCGCTAAACACTTTTGAGAAAATTCTAGAAAAAGTGGTAAAAGAACAATTGGAAAAATATATTGAAAATAATGATATCTTGTCAAAATATCAATCGGGGTTCCGGAAAAACTTTTCATGTGAAACAACAGTAAATTATGTTTTAAATCGTTGGAAAAAAGTTGACAAAAATAAAAAGATAAAAGATAAAACGTGCATAAAAAACTGTATACTTACGGAATCCGAGGAAATGAACTGGAGTGGTTTAAATCATATTTGACAAATAGAAAGCAATTCACAAGCATTAATGGCATAAAATCCGAGAAAATCGACAATGACTTCGGCGTTCCACAAGGATCAATACTGGGAGCACTATTGTTTATTATATATATAAATGATATGCCAGATATCATTGAAAAAGTGAAATTGTACTATATGCAGATGATACCTTAATATTTACGGAATGCGATAATGATGAACAGTGCATAAGTAATATGAATCACGATATACAAATACTAAACACTTGGTTAAAAATAAACAAGCTTAAACTAAATGAAAGCAAAACAAAGATAATGGAGATAAATATGACAAGCGACGAAAATTTTGAAATAAACAGAAATAATATAGAGAAAGTAACAAATTTAAAATATCTTGGTTTTATAATTGATAAAAAAATTAAATTTAAAGAACATATCGATTACATATGTAAAAAAATTGGAAAAAAATCGGATTTTTTAAAAGAATAAGAAAGAAAATTTCGACTATAACCGCGATACACATATACAATACAATGCTACAACCACACTTCGAATATGGTTCGACAATAATATACACCTGTTGCAATGAATCTCAACTAGAGAGACTACAAAAACTGAATTTTAAACAATTTTAAAATGCAACCGTTATACACCAATACAATTTATGTTAGATACTCTAAAATGGTTGAACGTTAAACAATGCCTGGCACTTAATACATTACAATTCATATTTAAATTGCAACAAGGGAAAGCCCCGGAATACCTATGCAACGAAATTAAATATGTGGGAGAGTCACAGCCGTATGGTCTGAGAAATGTCGCAGACTTTAGGATCCAGAGAGCAACAACTACAACAATGCAACGGACTTTATTTTTTAAAGGTCTTAAACTTTTTAATAATTTGCCAAATATTGTTAAAACAGACACAAACCTGTATACATTTAAGAGAAACTGTGTATTATTTATCCGAGATAATTACCTACAGTTTATATAATATAGAGAATGAGCAAAACAAAGAATAATAATAATGATGATGTTATGTCGTTGATGTAAATTGTTATATACGGAAAGTATTTGAAGTACTAATAAAGAATTTAACTAACTAACATTGCAATCTCAATAAACAACTTTCTAGAACATATGAACTTCCTAGGACTGATTATTAACACCGTAATATCTCACCGACCGCAGCAGCACAGGCAAAGCAGTAAGCTCAGCACACGCAACAAAGGACGCAGCACACAATATAAGACAAGGGCTTCAACTTTACATCAGAGAATAAATCAAAATTCCGAACTACATATTTGAAAGATATGAGCCTGACGAAATGATCACTTTTTTCACGAATGACACCGAGGCCCCAAATCTTTGGTGGCTCATAAAAAAAAGTGCATGACTTTGGGCAAAACTGGGAGACACGGGTCTTTTTGGTTATATTTCCATGACTTAAAAAATTACACACAGTGTAGTTCGCTTGCATTTACATAAGATAAAGTAATGCAAGTTAAAATCAAATGCAAATTTAAAAACCAATACTGATTTCAAGTAATACATAATACGTTTTAATATGTATATGGTTTTGACGTAGAATACGTCTTACCTTACGGTATGAGGAGTCATGTCAGGTTTTTATTGTTGTAATCTTTATTTCATTGAATTTGAGGAAACGGCTAGATGAATTTTTTTAAAATTTTTTTTGTAGGTAAATGAAGATGTTATCTTTCGTTTGATATACATTTCATATTGGTTGATATATTTCTAGTATTTTAATTTCTCAAATGAAAATTATTTAAACACATACACTCAAACATATGTGTGGTGTTTGGTTGAGTGTTTTTGGTTGCTCAACATTGCTTTGGAACATGTATCTAGTAAAAGGTGAAACGAACAACAAGCTAATGTTGCTTGGCAACATGTATCTAGTAAAAAGTGAAACAAACAGTAAGCTAACGTAATAAAGCTTTTTTGCGAAAGCTTCAATAAAGCTGTTGTAACATTAATTTTGAATTGTAAAGCGTAAAGCTTTCGCACAACGCTCGAATGCTAATGCGAAGACTCGATAAGGTAAACCTTTTTTAATATTAGGGCGGCTCTCTCAACATTCGCAGAACTTATTTCAATAAAAATATTAATTAAAATACATAAATTAAATTAAGTTTAAAAAATTGAACATACATAATATTTTTTTTTTTTAAACGGACTTGAATCAAATGCCGTTGGTAAATATAAAAATTACAGCAGACAGTTGTCCGAGGCCTTCGGCCAGAATAGGGCTGTTAATATTAGATTTAAATATACATACATACATACACAAAGTTTAATATAAATCACAAATATCATAGTGCGCATCCGCGTATGAGTAATATCTATTTAACTTTGCAAATCGTAATAAAACTTATACGCGCCTGGTACTAAAGTCCGAGGCACTAAAACTGAAAGGTTAATAGGAGGAGGTGTTTCCAAATGTAAGCCTGGGGTAATGATGAGTTACATTACACATGAACCAATATTTTACATAGATCAAACAAAGTCTGTCGAACGAACGAACTTAACGCACAGTGGTGTTCTGACAATCAATATATGGTTTACAAATTACCTTTTACTTCTTTCCTAGTTTTGTTCACTGTTAATATTAAATCAGTAACAAATAAGAAAGTTACACTACATGTGCAGCTGAAATTCAGCAATTCGATGTTTTAAGTGAATAAATGTATAAATATTTATGAACATATTAGCAAACAGCTGTTTGTCTAAATAAAATCTACTATCACGAGATTTCGAGTGCAATGTGAACATGGCCTTATGGTCGGTCAATCACTTTAATATTTAGTACATACAATTTGGTTCTAGATTTAAACCATAAGGTCCAACGTTGAATATGTTACAACAACATTAATTAGTTAAAATGTCTTTTCTAATCCGCTTTTAAAGGAAACCCCAATTTATTGTTTACTTTGTTTCTACGAGGGCGTTCCCCAAACAAGCCGACCTGAAGTATCCAGTAGTTTTAAAAAAAATATTTTGGTGAAAAGTGACAACTGTATAAAACATATGGTAGTCGCTACAATTTGGTAGTCGCTGCAACGAAGAATGTCATACTTGACTTCTTTGACAATTTTTCATTTCGTTACTGCAACAACTTGTAGTTCCTGCAACAATTTCATTTAATTTGAATTTTGTAGAAAAATGGGTTGAAAATTAAAACAAAAAAGTAAAGGCGTGAGTTTCAAACTACTGATATTTAGTTTATCTCTTTCTTTTATGGTTTATATTTATTATTTAGTTATTTTGGAGGGTTGTCAACATTTTTAGTTGACGAAACAATTTCGTTATTGTAAAGAAACTAATTTTTATGAAGGTATAGAGAGAGAAGCAGTCAAAAAACGAGCGAGAGTAAAAAAGAGGCCAGCAAGAGAAAATGGTGAGCGTCTGTGGTGGGTCACGTACACATCTTAAATCAGTTCCATTGCAACAGTCGAAAGTGGTAGACATATTTCCCCGCCGGAATAATTTAAATAAATTTGTTAAAACAGACTAATTAGTTATACTTAGTAATAATCTTTTATTGTGACAAATAAATTGTGTGAATTTATGTGTTTGTTGTGATCGTTCGTGTAACTTGCGAATCTAATATATAAATAAACCGAATGCAAGGAGCAACACGACAGCAAAGAAAGTGACGCATCGATAGCAGAAAAACTATCCCGAAAAGTGTAACTGAACTTTTGTGTGTGTGTATGCGCGTGACGGTACAAGTCGCAACAAAATGTTCGTGTTTTTGTGGTTTAATCGTAATTCGGTTGCGCCTGTTTCGTTGGTTGGTATTTGGATTCAGAAAAAACGGAGCAATCGAAGTCAATGAAAACGAAGAAGTCAAAGAAACAAAGTGTTTCAAGTACGACCAACATAAAATATAACAATTCAACGTAAATAAAAGAACAGTTAAAGAAACTAGTCGAAGCGATCACTGGCTTAATGACGGAGAGATTTGGCGCTAAAATTGAATATCAAAACCCTCAACACAACAACAATTGCATGATTTAACAAAACAATGATGTGGTTCTATGTTAAAGGAGTAGAGCATAGGGGAGTAGGGCTTATGTTCACGGTAAGTACAGCCATAGATATCTTAAATATAAATATTAACAATAAATTCCACGTATGTATGTATATTAAACCGACTCATTTTGTATGGGGCCAAAAAAGGTGTTTTTGTTCCACCCCCTGAAATGTTCCTTGACTTGTTTTTTTATGATTCGCAAAATATTTCGCGTCTAGGATTAAAACCCCGTGAGCTGAGCCGTTTTTAAAAAAAGGCTTTTTTGCAGAATATCTTTGAAAAAAGGCCTTGGCAGAACATTTTTATACCGTTGGATGCGTCTTTAAAAATGCTTTCCTATGATACTAATATTGCACATATTATCTTTAGTTAACTATCAAAAATCTTTGAAAAACTCAAAAAAAAACCTTTTTTTAAAAACGTTCCAGCTCACGGGGTTTTAATCCTAGACGCGAAATATTTTGGGAATCATCAAAAACAAGTCAAGGTACATTTCAGGGGGTGGAACAAAACACTTTTTTTTTGTGAGTCAGTCTAATGTATATGTTTTTAATTGCATGACCTGAATATGACGGCCACAATAACACTCAACCCCTCTACTACCTCAATCTTCTCCAGACGAGTGTTTCAACATGGAATGAATATAATCTATTTAGCAAATAGATTTTCGAAAACAAAGATTTAAAAAAATGTTATCAAAACACCTGCAAAGTAATACTAACAGCATATTTATGTACAATTGCCAATAAATAATTTCGAACACACTTCAAAACATTCATCGCAACAATGACACAAAATCATTGTAGTAATGAAACATATTCATTACAACAATGACTCAAATTCTTTGCACTAATGAAACAAATTCATAGCAGCTATGAACAAATTCATTGCAGCAATGAAGCAAATTCTTTGCAAGAACGATACCTATTAATTGCAACGATGAAACAAATTCATTGCAGCGACGAAACAAATTCGTTGTAATAATGAAGCAAATTCATTGCAGCAACAACCATACTTTCACCACAGTAACGAACATTTTGCTGTTGATGAACACATTTTCATAGCGGGAATGAAACGTTACGTTAGCTCACTTTCGATGACAAGTTGTTGAGGTGATGAACATTTTCATTCGTGTGACGATGCTTTTCCGTTCAGTGTACCAGATCTTAAACGAGACCGTACGAGCTATCAAGACGAAACACCGTAGTGGTCGACCAATTGAGGGGTCCGTACCAGACACGATTAAGAAAATCCACAAAATGGCTGAAATGATGATGACGAAAGTGCTATACATCGTATATTGACCGAAGATTGGAAGATGGGAAATCTGTGCGAAAGATGGGTGCCGCGCTTGCTCCGAGTGTTCCTCCAGTTCACACATCCAATATTGTGATGGCCAAAATTAATGAATTAAAGTTCGAATTACTTATTCGCCAGATTTAGCTCCCTCGGACTATTTTTTATTTCCAAACAAAAAGATTTGCCAACAATGAAGAGGGGGAGTCTGCGGCTGATGGCTTTATTTAAGGAGTTTGACAGTTCTTATAATAAACAGGCGATCGAAGCTATTGAATGTCGCTGGAAAAAGTGTATCGTGCTAAAAGGAGATAATGTTGAAAAATAAAGAACATTTTCCCCAACTTCTTTGTTAGGTCGGCTAATTTTGGGACCGCTCTCGTAAAGGGGTTTATTGAAATTATTGTCGTCATCCTGCCACACGGACCTGCATTCTTCATTGATCAAAGTTCTTAGTACATCCAAATTAGCGGTGAAATATTCCCTTGTAGGGATTCCAAGAATGTCGCGTAATTGAGACATAAGTTGCGGATAGGCTTAGTCCGAAAGTAAGGTCAACTCTTGCCGTGAAAAAAAAAACATACTCTATAAAAATTTGTAAAATATATTTTCTGCTTACGCTCGTCATGACACGTCGTTTGATCGCCAAATTGATCAAAACATTTACCCCAATACACTAGGAATCGAAATTTTAACGGCCGGTAGGGGATTACAAAAATATAGACGCAATCAACTATTAAAGACGCATCTTTTGATACAACAATTTTCAATATACCCTAATGTACAGGTATGCAACTTTATTGATGTTGTTTCATAGTTTTAAAATGAAGTGCTTTCTTTGTAGAAGATTCTTCTTCGTGGTGGCAAAATTGTTTGCCAATTTTAGATTCCAACTGGAAATTCGGCTGAAGAAGTGGAAAATTCACTAAAAATGTGGTAGAATTAAATCGAGTACTGATCAAATTCTGGAGATTATTAATTCATTCATTTTTATTCTTCCATCATATCTTAATTATATAACATAATTATATATATAAACATTTCAGAGGTACATATGTTCGATTATATTAATTCAAAGCAATCCGTTATTATATCAGAAGAAGAGTTTATAATTTTATTATAATTTTTAATTTTATTGTTCAAGCTCGAGGCCATTCTATAGCTCTATTAATATAGATATAGTTTTTTTTAAAAAAGGAGTTTTGCGAATGGATTCCTATGATTCCTTGCAAACCGTATAGCTATTTCAGATCTAGCCACAGATCTTAATCAGCGGTTGTTTGGAATGATGCTATTGAAAAATTCATCAAACTAAATGCAAACGAAATCTCATTTGTATTGAGAATGCACTATAATGCAAATGTTCAACAAATATCGCAAGCAAACCACACAAGAAAACATTTGCAGAAACTTCTTTCCATCTCCAGAGAACCATCGGTCCCCATTAGACATATTTTTTGTTGTTGCCTAACAGACAACACATTTTTTTTTTACATACAATAACAATTGCATGCAGTTTCGTCGCGCTCCACGTTATTCATATTCATCAGGGATGATTTTTATTTATTCGGCCTTTTTATTGGTACTTTTTGATTTTACTGTTCAAGCTCAAGGCCATTCTATTATCTCTATTAATAGAGACATCGTTTTTTTTAAAAAAGAATGCAATATCAGCATTCCAAACAACCGCTGATGAAGATCTGTGGCTAGATCTGAAATAGCTATACGGTTTGCCAGGAATCATAGGAATACATTTGACAAACTCCTTTTAAAAAAAAACTATATCTCTATTAATAGAGATATAGAATGGCCTCGAGCTTGAACAATAAAATTAAAAAGTACCAAAAAAAGGCTGAATAAATAAAAATCATGCCTGATGAATTTATTATAATTATTATAATTTTTTTATTCAGAAGAAAAGGTCTGAAGAAGTGAAAAAATCGCTGAAAATGTGGCAGAATTAAATGGAGCACTGATCATATTCACAACCAAAAGAAGCCCTTAAAATGAGAAGAGGGAAGGAGAAGAAGAGTCGTGGACTAGTCCCTGGCGAACCAATTAGCACTCTGCAAATCGGTACTAAGATCATTCAGCCCACACACATGGAAAAGATTAGTTGAGAATCAATTCAGGCATTGGAAATTCCATGTTAAAGTCTATATTTTGATTAGAATTCATAATTGTCATACATCAGAATTATTTGCCGATGATATTGATAGATTAAAACTAGGTTTTACTAAATACAAATTGCTACTACCGAACTTAGGTTGTATTAACTAATTTGAGTATTTCAAAAACCTCATTCAGACACAACTAGTAAAAAGTACAATATTAGAATTCGTGTTCAAATATTAGTTACTGTAATCATAATTTAGTTTCTGTTACAAAAACACTTGTTACAAAATTATGTATTCGATTTTTCACAAAAGGCCTTGATGTTCAAGAAAAACTACATATATTGGAATGTTACACGAGGAATTTACAGAAAAACTAGTATTTTAAAGTGATAAACAAAGTTGTGAAAATGCAATAATGTGTAGATATCATCCACCGAAGAATATGGTAAGTATACATATTCACATTTTACGTCGCATACACCCAGAATTTTATATGCTTTGGACAAAAACAATGGTTGACATACATATATTTTTCCGTTTTTCATCGAAGTCCATTTATTCGACAAGACGAATATACCAGGGCACACTAATCACGGTAGTAGCAGTAAATATGTGTGTGATCATGTGCAAAATCGCACTTGGCTTCTGTCAAACTCGGCTGATAAAAATGTAATCAAAATGTGCATTTTTGAATCAGTTGTGATATAATTGGAAAGAAATATAAGCCAAATTAATGAAGATTGAAATTAATAATTGAAATTGTGTGATGCTGCAGTTGAATTGGTTTTTCCCGGTGTGAAACTCTAACTCGTATTCGCGTCTGTTGTTTAATTCCGCGTCTGTAAACAACTTATAACCAACAAATGTAAACAAATTTGACATTTCCCAAGTGCGTCAAATGAAACAAATCAAATCAGCTGTTCTAACGATACAACCTTGTCTTTCAACCATGGAATATACCCAGTTGATATGTATATCTCACCACACTAGTCTCTGAATCGCATGTATTTTTTTTATTTTACTAGTATTACCATAAAATGAGGTGAAGTGAGACTTTTAAACGTAATGGTTGAATCTGACGCCACTGCTGACGCCTTCACAAACACATGCAACCAATTGTGGACACTTGGCTGGCGGAACTATTATTGTGGATGACACAAATTAACTTAAACATACATTTTTGATCGAAAATACGAAAAATTTTGAGAAAATGTCGAAATGTCTCGAAAACTAAGCGTCCAATCGAAAAAATAATAATTTTTTACGGATTCCTAGGGGGGGTTTCTCACAAAGTGTTTCGCATCAAATATTTTTTTTCAAAAAATCGCAAAAATAAGAAAATTGCTAAAATAAAAACAAAGGCTATAACTCGGAAACGGTGCGTCCAATCGCAAAAATAATAAATTCTTTACCTTTCACCTATGGATGTCTTCAATATGGCATCACTTTTATTTTTTAAATATCGCTAAAACTAAAATTTTTGGAATCAAAAATCGCTACAACGCCCCTATGCCAATATCTCGGAAACAGAGCGTCCAATCGAAAAAAATATATATTTTACGAGTTTCTAAGGGGTTTTCATAAAGTGGTCCAATCGTATCGAAGAAATTTTCTTACAAAATCGTCAAAATATGGAAATGGCTTATACCTATTATTTTATTTTAGCGATTTACTTATTTTGGCGATTTTTAGAAGAAAAAAAGTTCATACGAATTGAACCACTTTATCGAAAACCCTTAGAAAGCCGAAAAAATTAGTTTATTTCGATTGAACGCTCCGTTTGCGAAATATATACATAATAAAAATAAATAAATGGTTTCCCATTAAATCCCATGAAGGGACTGGGGAGAACTTCTCACAATCACTGAGCTGTGCGCTTTCCAGTTTTCACTCACTGATTGGGACCTACAGTTTTACACCGATTCCGAACGGTAATTTGGGAAGCTTTTTCATGGCTAGATACTCGATAGTGTCGCCGTCACTATGCGAGGTGACCGCCGCCGAAAGAAAATTTGAAGGTGGTCAGAGCCGCGTTCGAACCCAGGATCTCATGTACAAGAGCCGCGCACACTAACCATTGCACCACCGACGGAAATATATACACACATAATATATAATATGGCGGTTTAGCGACTTTTTATTCGAACAAATTTAGTTTTAGCGATTTGTTGATGCCGTAGTAAAGATGTCTATTGGTTACAGCCTCCTAGGGAGGTAAAAAATGTATTATTTTTGCGATTGGTGCGTTCCGAGTTATAGCCATTTTGTTATTTTTTGTCGATTTAAAAAAATCATACGAATTGGAGCACTTTAAGGAAAACCCTTAGAAAAATTAGTTATTATTTTCGATTGTGGCCGTCGGTGGTGCAATGGTTAGTGTGCGCGGCTCTTGTACATGAGATCCTGGGTTCGAACCCGGCTCTGACCACCTTCAAATTTTCTTTCGGCGGCGGTCACCTCGCATAGTGACGGCGACACTATCGAGTATCTAGCCATGAAAAAGCTTCTCAAAATACCGTTCGGAATCGGTGTAAAACTGTAGGTCCCAATCAGTGAGTGAAAACTGGAAAGCGCGCAGCTCAGTGATTGTGAGAAGTTCTCCCCAGTCCCTTTATGGGATGTAATGGGAAACTATTTATTTATTTTTATTTTTTATTTTCGATTCGACGCTCCGTTTCTGAGATATAGAAAATTTTCAAAACGGGAAGGGGTTACCCATTACTCACGAAATACGAACCCTTGTTACAAACAATAAATATAAAATACACAATTTTAGTAAAAAAAAACATATTTTTTGCTATAAAATGCTTAAGGGGTTAAAGCATCATAAAATGGTTGTAACAGCCATCAAATTCAAGTAATTACTTTAGTTTAGCATACCAATATTGTATTTGGTACAACCGAATTAGTTTTTACATTTTTCGTTCATCCAACTAATAGAATATTCACCACTACAGGATAATTTGATTGCTACAACTAAAACTCGATTGGCAGATTACATTTATTTCTTGTTTCTGTGGCTTCAACTAAATAATTCAGTTCTGAAAAAACTGAATTGCAAACATTTAGTGCTATTGAACACAATTATTGGTAATCACAACTGAATAATGTGATAGTCCAAGGAACCGCCAAATTTTAGTTGGCTGTAAATATAGATGAGGACATGGGACTGTCCTTGTAGGTGGAAAGTTTCTGATAGCCATTCACTTGGGAGTGGCCGGAAATGATTCCTTCATTGGGCAGTCCAAGCAGCTCACTACTTCCAAGCAGTATGTCCTGGGCAATGGCTTTATCGGAAACCTCCGTTAGCTAGCTAAAGTGAGAAGGCGAAACGAATGAACAACCTGAGTGGTAATGCGATCACTGATACGTCTCAGGCTTATTAGGTGACCCTGTCACTGAAGCTCTTCGAAGTAATGGACATATTCTTCTGTCCTTTGAAGGCGGATGAGCCAACGACCAACGGCGGATAAAAATTGAAGAAACCAAAATCCGGTTTCGACACACTGCATTCTGGTCAGCGTCTGATCCGTAATGGGCGACTGAAACATAATCATCCTGGCAGTAGGTAAAATGCAAACCACGGTGGGCTGGGTTTGCCTCCCGCCACCGTTATATTGGCAATGAAAATACACAATGAAGATAATAAGCAAAGAAACCCCACAACTGTTGACGATCCTCGCACACGTTATTAGGACCATGATTTGGGGATATGTACCTGGAATGTTCGAACGCTATACAGGACTGGTGCCACTTTCCAACTGGCGGATGTCCTCGGAAAATATAAAGCTGACATTACAGCGATCCAGGAAATGCGATGGACTGAATATGCTTGCACCAGAAAGAAAAACTTCGATATTTACTACATGGGCGAAAGCACGAATTTGGGAGCGGATTTATAGTTGGCAAGAGACTGCGACACCTAGTTTCAAGGTTCAACCCAGTGAGTGACCACATAGCCACAATTCGTATCAAAACGAAATATTTCAACATCTCGTTAATTTGTGTGCACGCACCGACAGAGGATAAAGATGATGAGGTCAAAGAAACATTTTATGAGCGTCTGGGGGTAGTATATGAACGCTGCCCTGACCACGACATTAAGATTATTCTGGACGATTTTAATGCCAAATTGGGAAAGGGAAGTGTCTTTCGACCAACCATTGGTAATCACTGTCTACATGATACCACCTCCGATAATGGAATAATAGATAGACTTCGCCGCTGCAAAGAACATGGTAGTTAATAGCACACGATTTCAGCATAAGGACATTCATAAGGCGACGTGGGTATCTCCTGATCAACGGACGAAGAACCAGATTGATCACTTGGTAATAGATGGCAGACACTCTTCTAGTGTAATGGATGTACGTGTGATTCGAGGTGCCAATATCGACTCGGAGGGCGGAAAACGTACGAGGCCGAACACGGGAAAAGCTGGATATTGACAAGCCACAAATACCGGAGATATCAATGTCCTATCGACAGAAGCTCTCTCTCTCCTGCTGGGGCAGAATACCCCCCTCCCGAAGAACCACATGCGCAGTGGAAGCACATCTCCCATTCTTTGGAAACCGCTGCAAGGACTTAACTTGGCTATCAAAAACCGCGGGAGGATAAGCCATGGTACGACGAAGAATGTCGCATTACAACTGATGAAGAAGACGCTGCACGTATGGCAGCGGAACAGTCAGTTACAACGCGTGCTGTGAGTGAGCGGTACGGGAAGCTGAGAAGGGAGGAAGCTAACAATTTCGGCGGGGAAAATGGCAGTGGGAGCTGAGAGAGAGTGGAGGAACCGAAATGTGCAGGATGAATAATGGGCTGCCCTCCTGCAAGGACGAGAATGGGAATCTGGTGACTGAGAAGCAGTGTGTGCTCAAAATGTGGAGAGACCACTTTTCAGCACTACTCCACTCGGATTGTTTCACTGAAGATCAGGAGGTAATGATAGTGGAAGATAGTCTAGATTGTAACACACCGTCTGGTGTGGATCGCCTACCCGCTGAACTTTTTGGGGCAGGTGACGAAGGACTTGTAGCCGACATGCATCGACTTATATGCGGTATATGGCTGGGGGAATCTATGCCCGACGATTGGAGTCTCAGTGTATTATGTCCTGTATTCGAAAAGGGTGATCCGTGTGTCTGTTCCGACTATCGCGGTATCAGTCTTTTATCCATCGCGTATAAAGTCTTGTCGAGCGTATTATGTGAAAGACTAAAGCCAATTATTGAAAACCTGATTGGACCTTATCAGTGTGGTTTTAGACCAGGCAAGTCCACGACTGGCCAAATATTCACGCTACGACAAATCCTGGAAAAGACCCACGAAAAGCAAATCGATACATACCACATTTTTTTCGATTACAAAGCTGCTTTCGATAGCCCCATACGGGGCAAACTGTACACTCAGAGAACTAATTGTTTGAAAAGAGGTCGTAGCAACCATAAATTCGGCTGTTACCACCGAATTGAGGTTGCCACAACCGAATTGAGGTTGTTACGACCGAATTTAGTCCCCACAACCGATATTCGGTTGAAGCAACCCCGTTTCTTATTTGATTCGGTTGTGACAACTGAATCTTCAATTATATTCGTTCAGTCAACTAAATTTTCTAAAATTTCGGTTGGAACAACCGAATTTGAAATAAATACGGATGAAAGAACCGAAATTGGTACCAAATTCAGTTGGAGTAACCGAATCTGGCATTAATTCGGTTGTAGTAACCGAATTTGGCATCAATTCGGTTGTAACTATCGAATTTGGTATCAATTCGGTCGCAGTAACGGAATCTAGCTTTAATTCGGTTGCAACGACCGAATTTGGCGTCAATTCCGTTGCTGTAACCGAATTTCTCATGTATTCTGTGGGTACAACCGAATTCATATTCAATTCGGTTACCACGACCTAATGCCATGTATTTAACATATGACGTTTAAAATTCTATAATCAAATGTTATTTTATAAAGAATTAACAAATTCCAAAATTGTTTGCTGAAATTATTGAAGCAGAAATCACGTTTCAAGTTTTTCATGGTCGGTCATGTGAGATGTGCTGCAATCGTCTGTATACAAAATTGTTTAGGACCTAAATCACTGATACTTCAGCCGAATGTCAGAATTAGTGCGGTGTCCCGTGATGGCCGGGACTTGAAAAAGGTCGGAAGAGGCATGTAAAACAAATTTATTATTATATAGATTAACCAATATGTATGACTTTATTTTCTCGCTTTTTGAATTTTTAATAGGAATACAGGAAAATAAATCATCATTTAATAATAAAAAACGTTAATAATTAATTTGTGACACTATCTAAATTCGGTTGTAACAACCTCTAATTCGGCTGTGATAACCTATAATGAGGTTGTGTCAACCTCTAATGAGGTTGTGTCAACCTCTAATGAGGTTGTGTCAACCTCTAATGAGGTTGTGTCAACCTTTAATGAGGTTGTGTCAACCTCTAATGAGGTTGTGTCAACCTCTAATGAGGTTGTGTCAACCTCTAATTCGGCTGTGACAACCTCTAATGAGGTTGTGTTAACCTCTAATGAGGTTGTGTCAACCTCTACTGAGGTTATGTCAACCTGTAATTCGGTTGTGTCAACCTCCAATTCGGTTGAGACAACCTCTTAATTCGGTTACGGCTAATTCGGCTGTCTCAACCGAATTTTTCTGTGAGTGTACGAAGCTATGTCTGAACTTGGGATTCCGGCAAAAGTGATCCGCCTCTGTAGAATGACGCTGACCAACACCAAATCAGCAGTGAAAGTGGGGAAAGGCCTCACTGAACCATTCTGTACCAAGCGAGGACTTGTGTAAGGCGACACGCTTTCGTGCAATCTCTTCAACATCTTAATGGAGATAATAATGAGAAAGGCTGTAGTGAATACGAACAAGACCCTAAACACGAAAATCCATATGTTGCTGTCGTATGCTGACGACGTAGACATCATTGGGCGAAATTTGCGAGAGGTTCGAAAGAAGAAAGAAGAGGAATCGAAAAGGAATCAGCGAAGGTGGGTCTTGCTGTTAATGAGGGCAGGACAAAATTGATGGTGTCAACGACTGGGGAAACCTCTCGACTTTGTCCGCACTTGAACGTTGACAACCGATTTGATTTTGAAGTGGTAGATGCATTTGTCTACCTTGGATTCGCCGTGAACAGGGACAACAACGTCAGCCTGAAGATAGATAGGAGAATTGTGCTTGCAAATATATGCTATTTTGGGCTCAGCAAGCAGTTTGGGGACAAAGCCCTCTCTTGACGGACAAAGGTCCAGCTATATCAGACTCTCATTTTACCTGTCTTGACATATGGCTCCGAAACTTGGGTCATATCGCAAGCCGATGAAGAACACCTGGGAGTTTTCGAGAAAAAAATTATCCGTAAAATATATGGTCGTGTTAGGGGAAACGGCGAGTACCGACGTCGCTGGAACGCAGAGCTATATAATCTATACTCTGACGTGGACATAGCTGGACGAATCAAATTGGGCCAATTGCGTTGGCTAGGCCATGTTATCAGACTGGATGAGGATGAGCCAGCGCTAAAGTTTTTTAATAACGTACCCGATGGAAGCAGGAAAAGAGGACGACCAAGATTCCGCTGGAAAGACTGGCAGAAGAATCCCTCCGTATCCTTGGTGTTGCCAACTGGCGGGAGCCAGTTGGAAGAGTATATTTAGATTTGTTTAATGTATTTGTTTAATTAATATGTGTAAGACGTCTGACCTCATGAGGTTGTAAAATAGTTAATAAAAGGAAGTAAATATAGATGTGAACAACGAATATCTTCTCTGTGTGTAAGAGGTCTTGGCGATTTATCGTGACTATCAGCCAACATTTGTATGAGAGGTACAAAAATTTGCATGGCGAATCTGTTCATTTGTAATTACCAACCGGAAAGCCATCCCACATTTGTATGGGAGGTACAAAAACGGTAGTGACACAGTAGTCTATTCTCAATTACAAAGTGGTTTTTGACAAAACATTACCCAGTATCAAATTTCATTAAGTTCGGTTGTGGTTTACGAAAGATATCGTGTCGATCAATCGGACACCCGCCCAACTTTTGTATGGGAGGTACCAGAAACAACTCATTTTCCATAGATGAGTGTCATTTGACTAAATATTGTGATACCCAATTTTAATACAGATTGGTTCGGTTTCGCGGGAGTTATCTTGCCCAATAACCAACCGGCCACACAACTTTTGTATGAGAGGTAAAAAAATCTGTGTGCCAAAATCGCCCTTGTTTAAATAAAATAAAGCCTAATACCTAATTTCGGAAGTGTTTTACGTGTAACGAGAGCAAGAGAGAGATTATGTTGACAGTTCGATGATAGAAAACTTACAAGTCTCCACTGGAGAAATTTTTGCCAGTAGAGCCAAATAACGACATTTTCAGAAAATAACGAAAATTTCGTGAACCGAAAATTTCGCTCACTTTTCATTTGCTAGGTACTCAGATCTTTGCCAACATTTCGCAGGCAAAATCAATTACAGGGCTGTTACGCCAAAGTTATTGCGTACGAAAATAATTGTTTGGGACCGGAATTTTGACATTTCGATAATTTTAACAATCAAAAGTAACACTACATGCGTTAAAAATAAAACGGAGTGAGTAGGGGAAATATAAATGAAATATTTGCAAGGTAATTCAAAGATAGGTGGTAACTTTCCGCAACTAAATTTTCCGTTTAGAGACAAAAGACAAAATTTCTTACGAAAATTTCGCAAGAACTGAATACGGGGCTTAAGCACTTGCAAGAAATAACATATGTTTTACGTAAGTAATCATTGGAATTTTATGTTTTTAGAAGAAAAATTATTTTGAATGCTCTGCAATGAACTTTTAACTATTTATTTAAAAAAAAAAATCAGTTTTGGTGATTTGTAATGTTTTGTTCGAACTTCGGTTTTCGGGTTTTCAAATGATTACATTGCAAATCAGCTGTTTACATACAAAGGTTATTATTTCTTGAAAGTTTTTACAGGATGTCGTCTGTGTACTTTTGTGATATTTTTTACTGGGAGAGTAAAATCAAGCTTACTCTCTCAAAAATAGTTACTATATACGGACATGGGACTGTCCGTGGAGGTGGAAAGTTTCTGATTGCCATTCACTTGGGAGTGGCCAGAAATGATTCCTTCATTGGGCAGTCCAAGCAGCTCACTACTTCCACGCAGTATGTCCTGGGCAATGGCTTTTCGGAAACCTCCGTTAGCTAGCTAGAGTGAGAAGGCGAAACAAATGAGCATCAAATCAGGTATAGTAGGTGACTGATGTCACTGAAGCTCATCAAACAATCGGGCATATTCTTTTGTCCTTAGAAGGCGGATGAGCCAAACATACGGGCCAACGGCGGATAGAAACTAAAAGAAGAAAATCCAGGTTCAACATATCGCATCCTGGTCAGCGTCTGATCCATAATGGGCGGCTGCAATCAAATATCCTGGCAGTAGGTAAAATGCAAAAACCCGGTGGGCTGGGTTTGCCTCCCGCCACCGTTCATAATGGCAGTGAAAATACAAAAACGAAACAGAAAACATAAACAACCCCTATTTGTTGACGACCCCCGCAAACGTTATAAGGACCACGATTTACGGATATGCACTTGGAATGTAAGAACTCTATATAGATCCGGTGCAAGTATCCAACTGGCAGATGTCCTCGAAAGTTATAAGGCTGACATTACCGCTATCCAGGAAATGCGATGGACAGGACATGGCTGCACAAGAAAAAGAAACTGCGATATATACTACAGTTGCCATGAAAAAAAACATGAATTTGGTTGTGGATTTGTAGTTGGCAAAAGACTGCGACATCTAGTATCTAGGTTCAATCCTGTGAGTGAACGAATAGCCACAATCCGCATAAAAGCGAAATATTTTTATATTTCCCTAATTTGTGTGCATGCCCCGACAGAAGAGAAAGATGATGATGCCAAAGACATATTCTATGAGCTCCTAGAGGAAACGTATGACCGCTGCCCTGGCCATGACATTAAGATTGTACTAGGAGATTTTAATGCCAAAGTAGGAAGGGAGAATGTGTTTAATCCAACTATTGGCAATTTCAGTCTTCATGCTGACAGTTCCGACAACGGTATGAGACTGATTGACTTTGCCGCGGCAAAAAACATGGTCATCAGTGGCACAAGATTCCAGCATAAAGACATCCACAAGGCTACTTGGGTATCCCCTGATCAAAGAACTAGGAACCAAATTGATCACGTGGTAATTGATGGAAGGCACTCATCCAGTGTAATGGACGTACGAGTGATCAGAGGAGCTAACATCGATTCTGATCACTACCTGGTAGAGCGAAAATCGTACGAAACCAGACGCAGAGGAAGCTGGACATCGGAAAGCTGCAATTACCAGAGGTAGCCACAGCCTACTCAAGGAAGCTCTCGCAACTTTTGGCACAGAACCCACCCCCTCCCGATGACGATCCTGATGCGCAGTGGAAATCCATTTCCGACTCTATAAAAACTGCCGCAACAACCGTACTTGGTTTCGAAAAACCGCTTCGCAATAAACCGTGGTACGATGAAGAGTGTCGCATAGCAAATGACGAAAAGAACGCTGCACGTATGGTAATGCTTCAGTCAATTGCAACGCGAGCTGCAACTGAGCGGTATAGGGAGAAGAGAAAGGAGGTAAACCGTCTCTTTAGGCGTAAGAAACGGCAGTGGAGAAAACGCGAGAGTTAGAAAATTGAGACATACAGAAGGAAGAACGAAGCCCGAAAATTCTACCAAAAAGTTAAAAACGGAACTAATGGACATGGTTCAGGGCCCCCCTTCTGTAAAGACAAGGACGGAAATCTCGTCGCAGATGTGCAGAGCATGTTGGGAATATGGAGAGAGCATTTCTCCGCGCTACTAGTACTTGAGAGTTAGATGAATGCATGCCCGGCGATTGGAGTCTCTGTGTACTATGTCCCATATTTAAAAAAGGTGACCCGAGTATTTGTGCCAACTACCGTGGAATAAGCCTTTTATCCATAGCATATAAGGTTCTATCAAGTATAATGTGCGAAAGACTAAAACCAATTATCGCTGACCTGATTGGACCATACCAGTGTGGCTTTAGGCCTGGAAAATCGACAACTGACCAGATTTTCACGCTACGCCAAATCCTGGAGAAGACACACGAAAAACAAATCGACACCTATCACCTATTTATCGATTATAAAGCAGCCTTCGATAGTCCGATACGGGAGAAACTCTATGAAGCAATGTCTGAGCTTGGTATTCCTGCAAAACTCATACGCCTTTGCAGGATGACCTTGACGAACACCAAATCCGCAGTGAAAGTTGGTAAGGATCTTACCGAACCTTTCGAAACTAAGCGAGGCCTCAGGCAAGGCGACACCCTATCGTGCGATCTCTTTAACATCTTAATGGAGATCATTATGAGAAAAGCTCCAGTCAATATGAATAAAACCATCAGCAGCAAAAGTCACATGCTGCTCGCGTATGCTGATGATATAGATATCATTGGGCGCACAATTAGAGAAGTTACTGCAGTTTTTTCGAGAATTGAGAAGGAGTCAGCAAAAGTGGGTCTGACGGTGAATGAGGACAAGACAAAATTAATGGTTTCAACGAACAGGGCCTCCACGGGATTAGACCAAAGCGTGAACGTTGATAACCGTTATAACTTCGAGGTAGTGGACGAATTTATATACCTCGGATCTGCCGTGAACAAAAACAACAACATCCGCCTTGAGATCAAACGGAGAATTGTGCTTGCGAATAGATGTTATTTTGGGCTAAGCAAGCACTTTAGAGATAAAGCCCTCTCTCGAGTAACAAAAGTCCAGCTGTACCAGACTCTCATTCAACCTGTCTTGCAAGCAGACGAAACATCTGTAGGAGTCTTCGAGAGAAAAATACACCGAAAAATTTATGGCCCTATAGTGCACAACGGCGAGTATCGGCGACGCATGAATCATGAGCTGTATGAGCTTTATCCTGACATTGACATAGTTAAGCGGATCAAGATAACGCGATTGCGCTGGCTAGGCCATGTCAGTAGAATGGATGAAGATGAACCAGCGCGAAGGCTTTTCGAAACCGAACTCGAAGGAAGACGAAAAATAGGAAGACCAAGACTCCGCTGGAGGGATCAGGTTGACGAATCCCTGCGTACACTTGGTATTGCCAACTGGAGAGATAAAGCAAAAGATCGAACTGGTTGGCGAAATATGTTATCTTCGTTTTGTAAAGTCCCTGACCCCCCGGGGTTGTCCGAGACCGGATAAGTAAGTATATATTTTTTTACTGGAAAAGTACGCAGACAGATCTACTGTTAACGATTATGGCAACACTTGTATTCTTACTGGACTAACCCTCTGTTTTGGGCTAAATACCAAAACAACAAAGAGGAACAACCAAAATGGAATTATGTAAAATTAGAAATAAATGCATAATTCTGAAGTCATTTTAATAAAAAAATTTTAAAAACCTATGTAAAAATTATTAAAAAATTATAATGTGTACAAGCAGTCAAAACAGAAACATGTACATATTTTAGAGTTGTTATATAATTGTTAACCATTGACTGAAAAACACATTTCGATGTTTAACCGCATTTTAACTAAAAAACGAATATGATAACTGTCTGAAAAACTGGTTATAAGGGTATTAAATGTTATACACCCCCATTCCTATGGGTGAGGGTATAAAAAGTCGAAACAAATGGAAGAAACCCCGAAACTTCTGCATGAAAGTTCAAAGTCAAACCAATTGCAATGATACGTTGTACTTTCAAAACGTTAAACCTCAGTTAAGAAGGTGCATGGAAGTAAAGGTCGCCACAATATCCAATAAACACTTGGTTATAAAACTACGTTAAAGGAACTGTTTTTGCCCACTGTTGATGTTGATCTCTCCATCTCATAAATCGGGACCACGGTCAATATTTCTTCAATTTTGCATGACATCGAAGACATTTAACAAATCAATATATTATTAAGGGCTTTGAAGATATTTATGTATCCCTCGTTTTTAAACGCATTTAAAAGTTTAGGTCTCGCTCAGTGAGAAAAAAATAGAAAGCACACAAAAAACCCTTCATGGAATGTAATGGGAAGCAATTCTAAACTCGAACTATCATCAGAAATACTCGTAGTTTAAAGCTAAAAAATACAAAAACCACATGAGGTGTCAGGGGACACCCGGTTGGAATAAAGTTCCTTTCGCTATATACTTATATTATATACTAGTTAGTTCCAAACACGCCTAAGGCGCCCGTTGAAAAATACGATAATTTAAATTGATCTTTATGAAAATATACTTTTTGTAAAATTATAAACTTTTTTTAAGAAATTTTTTTTTATAGGATGTATTTTTTAAAAAAAATATATATTTTTAGGTCCTTTTTGTAAGAATATGTATTATATTTTCCCGAAACGTTCCTTTTTTAAAGAGATGTACTTGTTTTATATTATTTATTAAGAATATTATTTTTAAGAAGAAGTACTTTCTGTAACAAAGAGACATTAGAGTATGCATTTTTTTTTACAAAGAGTACTTTTTTAAGAACAGTTACTTTTTGTACTCTTTTTAGGAAAATGTTATTTTTTTTAAGAAAATGTACTTATTTTCCGAAAGGCTACTTATCTTAAGAAAACAAAAGAAGGTATTATTTTATTTTTTAGAAAATGAGCTTTTGTAAGAAAATTTATTTTCTTTAAGAGAAGGTATTTTTTTGAAGAAAATGTAGTTTTTTAAGAAACGGCAATTTGTTGTAAGAAAATTTACTTTTTTATGAAAGGATACTTATTTAAAAAAAAATAGTTTTTTTAAGAAAATGTACTTTTTGTAAGAAAAACTTGTTTTAAGCAAAGGTACTTCTTTAAGATAAATTATTTTTTTTAACAAAAGGTACTTCGTTTAAGAATATGAATATGTATTTTTTTGAGAACATTTACTTTTTTAAGAAAGATCACTTATTTAAGAAAATGTTGTTTTTTAATCTTCTTTCTAAATTTACTCTTACTTTACCTTTTACTACAAAAAAAATGGTGTCCCATAACATCCCATGAAGGGATTGAGGAGAGCTTCTCACAATCAGCGAGATGTGCGCTGTCTAGTTTTTACACACACTGATTGGGACCTACAGTTTTACTCCGGTTCCGGACGGTATTTTGAGAAGCTGTTTCATGGCTAAGTACTTGATAGTGTCGCCATCACAAAAAGCGAGTTGGCCGTCGTCGAAAGAAATGTAAGGTGTTCTGAGCAGGGATCGAACCCACGTTCTCATGTACAAGAGCCGCTCACACTAGCCATTGCACCACCGACGGCAAAGGATATCAATTTTAATTATAAGTCACACATATCGGATATGATCAGTGGAATAAATCTACATATGTAAATATGCGTCCCATTTATTTAAATGTAATTTTCATAAAACCTTCTCAAATACTGTTAACATAATAATGTAAATAATTTTTTCATGATTTTGAAGTTGTTGGTAAAATATAAAACAGTATAATTATTTTTAAATTGTTTTAGAAATTAATACGTAGTATATGGTTTATACAACACTTTATTATATTCGGATCCACATACTTCTTTGTTTAGCCACCACAGCGACCTGACGCCATGCCATTATTAATAATGCTGTCCATATTATAGATTTCAAAATCATTGTATTCCTTTCAAATGCACTGCCACTCCGTTATTGCGTTTTCCGTGTTTCCGAAGTTGCGATCGATGAGTTCAACTGAAGTAAAGAAAGTGCAAAAACTTGTATTTATAGGTCCGGCTTGGGATCTCCCACTCCTTTAAAAGAAACCCACATATTTACCCAGTGCGTAAACAAACAAGAAGATATGTTATCGGGACAAACAAAAATCAAAATACAAACTAATTTCTTAGATAAGAGAAAATGTAAAAGTAAAAACGAAAATCAACGTAATGATGCATCTTCGACACTTTTATTATACATGTACAAGTATTTTTAACAAGATATTGACCTACAATTTTGCGCACACCCTGATTTCATAAGAAATCAATCTATTCAGACGAATCTTGTCGAAATCACAAAGATGACCAATGTCATTAACATTATTAAAAACAAAAAAATATATATATGATAAGATAAAGTCTTCACAATTTATGTGCAAGGGAAAAAATAAGAGTTATTTATTGTCAATATTTACTGAGCGAACTGGCAACTGTCTTGCATTTGTGGAATTCATTTGAGTTATTACATTTATGGCGTGCATTCATTCACATATCTTAGTTAATTAATTAAAACAAATGTATTTACAATTTAAAATTAATTTTTATTAAGAACAAAACAGGTTCGCATAGTTGTGCGAAACTTATTTTAACAATTTTTAGGAATTAGAATTTTTTAAGCTTCGCTAGTTTGTTATTGCGCCGCAATCCCATTCGTCTGATGCGTCTCCAATATTGTTTTGAATTTGGATCCATTTCTTCTAGTGGGATAACACGATCAATATTTAATGTCCATAGCCAATCTGGATACTCAGAATCAGGTTTTAACTACAATTGCAGAGAAAATACATTTTTATATAAATTTGTACAGAAATTTATCAATAATTAAAAAATTGTAAGAACTCTAAGCAATAAATCAATTTAATATTATTTTTTGTGGATTAACATACTATTCATTATCAGGTCTGTTTGCGGATGTTGTCTGTTTACACCGAAGATTAATTTATACATAGATTTGTTATCCGTCTCATCTGACGTTTCTCTTTCCACTTCTTCAATGAGGAAACAAACTTCTGTCAGCAACGTCGAACAAAATCATCCATTTTTGTATTGCGCATTGACGATGCTCATATATTTACATATTTTTAACATTCTCAGTAACAATTTCAACTGCGTTTGTCAAACCTCAGCGACAGAATTCTTCTCCTGACGTTCAAACACACATTCGCTTCCCTTCAATCATTAAACCTATGAGCGAGTTAACAAATCTATGTATAAATTAACCTATGGTTTACACCGAAAAGCCAGTAGCAAGAGAGATGATTTTGACAGTTCGATGATAGAGAACTTACAAGTTTTTACTGGAGAAAGTTTTGCCCATAGAGTAAATATGGGTAGAGAAAATCTTTCACTCACCAAATTTCTGACATTTGTCCCCGTGTGATGTATACATTTGATGTTGAAAAGAATTGCTTTACTAATACCAGATAGAGACAATGGTTCAAAACAACGAACAAAATAACAACAACGGCATTTCGTTTTGTGTGTTAAAATTAATGTGTTAAATACAACACAAATGTATGCTAACAATAACAGTCAATAAAAAAGTTTAAAACACATTTAAATTTCACAGTTTTTCACCAAAATGGCATGAAAAATTAAAGCAAGAAGTTATTGTAATTCCACCTGGTGTATATCACTTTTCGTCAAACATCTCTCTATCACACCGACCGCATCACGAAGAGTGTGAAATGAAACGTCAGATGAGAGAATAAGTTTATCTAGGTATGTATTAGTCTATGGTTTTGCCAGTAAGAATTTGCAAGAAAGAAATAACATAAACATATGTTTCTGCAAACAAACCAAATTAGGAAATGTAAAAAAATATAAAATAACAAATAATCATTGTAATTTTATGTTTTTAGACAATGTAATGAATCTTTTTAACTATTTATTAAAAAAATAAGACAGGTTTAGTGATTTGTAAAGTTTTGTTCAAACTGCGGTTGTTGGTTCTTCAATGTTTACATTGCAAATCAGCTGTTTACATACAAATGTTCTTATTTCGTTTACGAGTCGAAACATGAATCAAACAGGCTACATAAAGCAACTGTGTATAGAGGAGAGTTTTTGGAGGAGAAAATGTACTCATGGAGTGGACTACCAACAAAGAAAACGAGTGAAGCGCGTCGTTCCTCTGCTCTCTCTCTCTCTCTCTATCTTACTCTCTTCGTTGAATATTTCAATACACGAGCAGTTTTCTGATGATGTTACTGTATCTAACTATAGAAATTTCAACCACATTTAAATAAAATTACATAAAGTATGGAAAAGTATGAAATAATCAAGTTTTGACGCGGGAAAGGAATGCGTTTGAGTGAATCGCATCGACTTTTTTGGCTCTCTTCTACTAGGGTTGCCAAATTGAGCCGGTTTTTTCTTCTCTACTTGTACATCCTTTTGCACGCCAAACAGAAACGATGTACGTGCCGGTCAAAAAAATAGCACCAACGTCGAAAACTATTGTCATTCCAATAAAAAAAATAAATTCTGTGCTTATTATCTTTCTAAGATAAGTTTCTTTCCTCAAGATAGTTAACGGTTCTCTAGAAATGATCGGTCATTTACAAAAGGATCTACTTCAGTGCAGTCAATTAAATAGCAGCAGCAGTCTATTTTAAATTTGTTTTGCAAAATTTTGTGAAAAAAAGTGAAAACAAAAGGTAATAAAAATTTTTTAATATGCTTTCTTCAAAATCAGGTAATAATTTTATAAAAATTGTATAGTTATGGGTCGCGGAAAGCATTGTTCGCCGGAAAAACGTGAACTAATAAAAAAAATTTGCGTCCGAGGGTAAATCTTATTCCCAAATAAGGAATTTGCTGGGCTGTTCGAATAAAATGATAATAAATGCCCTAAGATATGAACAAAAAGTTGAATCTCGTGGTAGGAAGCCAGTTTTGTCACCCTTAATGGTAAAGCGTTTAGTACGGACGACTAAAGCAAATCCCTTTATGACAGCCACGGAGCTCAAAAAAACATTGGATGTGCCGGCAAGCGTGGAAACTATTCGCCGCAAACTGCGAGACAACAACCTCAATGCCTGTAGTCCTCGAAAAGTGCCGCTCTAAGCATGTTGCTAAAAGGATATCTTTTGCTAAAGCACATCAAAATTGGCCAAAGGAAAAGTGGAGAAATGTGCTTTGGACTGACGAATCCAAAATTGTCCTTTTTGGTGGAAAGGGTTCCAGATCTTTTGTCCGTAGGCCACCTAACAGTGAATACATGCCAAAATTCACATCAAAAACTATAAAACATGGAGGTCATAGTATTATGGTATGGCGTTGCTTTTCATATCAAGGTGTGGGTTCCATATATTGCATCAAAACCGTTATGGATGCATCGGTTTATGTAAAAATCCTTGATGAAATTATGCTGCCGTATACTTCCTACGAAATGCCGCTGGTGTGGGTCTTCCAGCAAGACAATGACCCCAAACACACCAACAAAATGGCAAAAAAATGGTTCAACGATAACTCTATCAATGTAATGGAGTCGCCTGCACTGTCCCCAGATTTGAACCCTATTGAAAATCTGTGGACGGATATAAAGAAGGGTGTATCTACAATAAAACCAACAAGCGTTGAAGGGCTCTGGGAGGCTGTGCAGAAAATTTGGAGTTCCATCAAAGTTGAAAGATGCCAGCATTTAGTCGATTCCATGGGAAGGCGTTGTGCCGCGGTAATAGCAAACAAAGGTCACGCGACAAAGTATTAAAACAATACAATTAATTTATCAACAAGATATCTGAGTACAATTTTTGATTTATTTTAAGAAAGACCACTATTTTTTGTTAAAAACGAAATGAAGTGCTATTATTTTGACTGGGTAGTTTTTAAGTTTTTTGTTTAAATTAATTAGCAAATTATAAACTGTTGAAAAAACCAAATAATTTTCTTATGATAATAAACCATTAACATCAAAGAATTTATTATCTTGTTTTGAGTTAAATTGGCCCAACTGTTAAACAGATGTAAACGGACTCAATATAAATTTGTGCACAAAAACGATGTACAAGTAGACAGTCAAAATTTCTCTTCACTCAAATGCCAACAATCAAAATGAGTGAAACCCTAGTACTTCTCTACTCTCTCTCTTACTCTCTTCATTGAATATTTCAATACACGAGCAGCGTTTTGATAGTGTAATTGTACCAGAAGATGTGCGCAACTTGGCAACCCTGGTAAAAGAGAACCAAAAATTGCTAGGAGTTCACTCAAACGCATTTCTCTCTCGCATCATATCTAGCTTATTTCATACTTTTTGCTTAGTTTATGTAATTTTACTTCAACATGGTTGGAATTTGTATAGTTATATACAATAACACTATCAAAACGCTGCTCGTGTATTGAAATATTCAATGAAGAGAGTAAGAGAGAGAGTAGAGAAGTACTAGGGATTCACTCATTTTGATTGTTGGCATTTGAGTGAAGAGAAATTTTGACTGTCTACTTGTACATCGTTTTTGTGCACACTGCAGACGACGGCGTTTTTTCTACATAGGTTTCTTATGGCAGGGAACACTTGTCTCGAAAATGCTCTGCGGCTGACGACTCGCCGCTAGAATAGAACATAGACGAATATAGTATAGACACATTTATTCTCTCAATAAATTAAACGTCATAGGTACGGTAGAAAGTAAACATTGGATGGTGGAAAACATGGGTTCAATAATACCAGATAGAGGCAATAGTAAACAACGTTCAACAAAAGAACAACAACAGAATTTCGTGTTTTTGTGGCAAACTAGTTTGTGTTAGTGTTAAATACAATACAAATGTATACCAACGATAAAAGTCAACAAAAAAGTGCAAAATACATTTAATTTGTCAGTTCAATTAAATGAAGATATTTTGTAACTCCACCTGGTGTAAATTAATTTTTGTCGAATTTCTCTCATTTCCACAAACTTACGGCGAAGAGTGTGAAATTATAAGTCAGATGGGAGAATAAATGTGTCTATACTATACATGTCGATACCAAAGAATATTAAAGAAAGCGTTTCAAATTAATTTATTTTTAAACACAACACTAAGAAGCGAATATAACATTTTTAAAAGAAGTAAAAGCAATTTAATTCCTATACAACTATATTATTTTTCTAAACTTCCAAACAAATTCCAGAACAGCCGTAAAAATATACGACGCAGAGAGAAAAAGATCAACCGAAGTCGCCAGACGTTCTCTCTCTCTCTCTCTCTCTAATTTCGTTTAGACGCTAAAGACTTTTTCCGTCGTCGTCTGCAGCAGCGTGTCTTGTTCTGTTTGGGCTCTACTGTGTACTTTTGTGTTATTTTTACTGGGAGAGTAAACTCTATCGTACTCTCTCAAAAATAGTTAATGCAGCTTAAAAGTCAGTGGAATTTTGTGCGTAGTAAGCATTGTACACCACTAGTGTACAATAATACACGTATGTATGCAGATTTACTGCAGTGTGTCGAGGCATCATCACCTGGGGGTTATAATAAAGCTGTATCGGCTGAAAAAGTCGTCTGGTATGAATGGGACAGCTATTTTAAACCACTGTACAAGTCACTTGTTGGAATAACGCAATTCCATCATTTCATAATCTCTACAGATTGTGTAAAAACAAAGAAATTCGCAGACAGTGAAGAAGTGCAGTCCTTTAAGCTTCTGTTAAAACCTATCGATCCTGAAATGCCGAAAGTTATACAACCAGCCGGTTTATCTTTGGAACGTCAGTGGTACATCTAACACAATCTTCGCAGCTTAGTTTCGGATATATCTAAAGTAGATATTGTGGCTCCAATGCCGACAGATTTGCCATCGAAGAAACGGAAGGCAAAAACTAGTGAAGATGTTCTCAAACCAGACGAGGAACCAGCTCCATCTTCCTCAGGATCAACACGTAAAAAGATCTGAAGGAAAACGACAACAAAGAAAAATACATAAACTACTCAGCATTATTATTTTTGGCCCATAATACGTTTTTCTACTGTATAATCATGTCTTTATAGCTTATAATTCAATGTATTTTGTTCATTACCAATAAATTATATTTTGTCGTATTTTTACTCTTCTTTCTCTACATTTTTAGTACACTTCTAAGCAAGTTAGGATTTTCTGCTTTTCACCACGTGAAAAAGCATCTCATCTTCCATCCGAATCAACCAAAAAGTGAAAATTGATTTTTTGACACCTAAGCCCCCTTTCCTTAGACCAGGTCACATATATAGCATTTTCAGATTAAATGAAACCGATTTCACATTAAATGCAACCTTTTTCAAATTAAACGAAACTTTTTTCAAATTAAACGAAAACTTTTTCAAATTAAACTGTTTCACAAATTTGAAACCTTTCCAACGGAAATGCAACTGGTTTTGTTTGAGTTGAAACTGTTTCAAACTAAAATTAAACTATTTTCAAATTGAATGAAACCTTATTTAAAACACATTATATTGGTAGTGCACAAGGGCAGGGAAAGTTCCTGCCAAGACCGTAGTGCGTGGTAATAGAAACATCCTGCTCGAGATGCCCCTGCTGTTTAGTAAACTCTACGGATCAAGACTGGAAGTCGATAAAAAAAATACCTCCCTAATACAGTGTGTATACCTTCCTAGAGGGTGTTGGCAGCCCCAGCACTAGGATCGGATGCGGTGATCTAATGAATCACTCGTCTTAAATTTAATTCATTATAGAACCGTCAATAAATTTAAAGAAACAACGTAAGGAGATCTGCATCGTTAAAAACTAATGATGGCACGAAGATATCATCACAAGATCAGCAAGTCGAGCGATAGCGTGAATTCTTTACAACACAATCTAGACTTCCGAATGATGAAGGAAAAATTAATGATCAAAAAAGTTCTGGTCCAGTTAATACTTCAGCAGAACTGTTGAAATATGGTACATCAGCATGTGCAGATGCTATTACGCCGGTCTTCAGAAGGTCATGTATAGACAACAAAATCCCTACAGAGTGGAAATATGAAGTGGTTATCATTATCCCGAAAAAGGTGATCTAACGCTGTGCAGAAACTGGAGAGATATTACATGGTTCAATGCAATAGGCAGAGCAATGGCTATCCTTATAATTCAGCTGATCCCGCCGAAGGTGTATCAAATGGTGAGGTAGGAGCAAGCGGGTTTCAGGCCTGATCGTTCGTGTGCCGGCCACGTGAACACACTTCGTATTATCATAGAACAAACAATTGAACTACACTCGCGTCTGTATCTACTTTTCGTAGGCTCTAAGAAGCGTTTGATTGTGTACACCGTTACTCAATTTGGCCCACATTGATCAAAAAGTTGACAGTGTCCATGATCCGTGGACTGTACAGGGATGCAGCGTATAAAGTTCGTTTTAATGGAAAGGAAATCCAATCTTTCACCGCATCTGCGGGAGTTAGATAAGGATGTGTCTTGTACCCCACATCATTTCTTCTACTTATGGACGAATTAATGGTAGCAACTGATGTAGAAGCACCGTTCGGCATTCGGTGGAGTATGTATGAACATACCCATGATATCGACTACGCAGATGACATATGTATTATGGCCAAGAAATTTGACGACACCGAGGCTACGTTAAACAGTCACTCCGAAAATGCGAAAGAATCGTAGGATGGAGAATAAATATAAAGAAGGCTAATGAAGAAGTACTAACAGTAGACGGTTCGATAATTGAAGATGTGGATTCAATGAACTATTAAGGATGCAATATTACCAACTATGGTGGCTCCGGGGCGGATGTATGTGATCGAATAAATAAGGCTTCATTCCTAAACCTGCACAAAATCTGGCGCATTAAGAGGATATCGGAAAAGACGAAATTGCGAATATTCAATTGCACAGCGATATCTGTACTGTTTGGTACGGTTGTACACTTGGAGGTTGACGAAGCTGACTATGAAGAAGGTCCAAACGTTTGGCAATCGTTGTCTGAGACAAATAATACGTATCTACTTACCCAGGACAATTTCTAATGAACTACTCTGGCAGCGTACATGTAACAGTCTATTATTTATACATCAGATATTACTAGAGCGGCACTTACAATCAAACCAAATACATTCAAACGGCACCTGGAAAAGGAATACGAATAAACTCGACTATCATGGAACCAAACTAAATCCCTTGCCAGAGACAAAAATCGATGGAGAGAATTCAATGACGCTCTATGTTCTTCATGCAACTTTTATTTAAACTTTGTGTTGTAATATTGTTTTCTTTAAATAAAGGACGTATATACATATATATATTCTACTTGGCCCGTAGAACGATTTTTTTGCTAACCAAATCCTGTACCTTCGACTTTTTTCGACTGACCTATTACACAATCGTTTCAATTACTTCTCAAATCATTTTAAAAGACAAATACACTATCAATCAGTTGCCTAAAGTCTGGAGTAGGCAACAATACTGTACCTTCTGCATTTCTACGAATAATTCAGTGACTTTGAAGTCATTTGTTGTAAGGTTTTGGATAATTAATTTCCGATTAATAATATGGAGTGTACATCGTTTGCAGACCAAGAGGAATAATATTAAAATGTTTCAAATATTGTTGCAAAGAACATATTAGCCACAAGACCACATGCGTTAGCGGGCATGGTAAAATAGCAGTGAGACAAAAATATAATATGATCACAATTTACATTCAAATATAGAGCTGAGGCACACGGGACCTTTAGGACAAATAAAATTAAACGGTTCCATGTAAGAGCATAGAAACGAAACCCATTTTCTCGCAACCCCAAATATGTTATTCCCTTCAAAACTGACTTTATAAATTAACGCACTTGGCGATAGTCATTTCATCCTTCTATGTACAAAGGTATTATGTATGTACAAAGGTGATTCTTACCTTCATATCCTCACCAGTTTTCATTATATTACTGCCACACAGGTAATTAACTAATTTATTTACATCCGTCTCAACGGGAATTTCCTTCTTTTCCATAGTTGGACCCAGCTTCCCCTGCTTCTTTATCATTTTTTTGCCAGAAGGGGCTTCAAAAGAAAAACAATAGATATTGTTACAACAAATACTCTCCTTCCGTGCTGGACACTGACTTACCCACGGCATAAGTTCGCACCATTACGGCGGACGTAAATATTTTTTGCCTCATCACATTTAATGAAAAACTTAAAGTATTTATTAGACTCATTGTAATAATTCTTTACTTAAAAGAAAATATTTGCAAATTTTTATTTAACAAAATCTTTTATTGAAATTCCGACCAAATAGAATCAAAAGGTGTAAAACATAACCTTAATGTTGAAAAATGTCATAATACGAATTTTGTCAACAGCTGATTTTATGCTCCACGGATATAGAGGGTGTGCACATTTTAGTGTGTACTCTTTAGTGCAAACATTAGGAATCTTTAAAGCCAATTTTATTGTAAATATATTTCGGTATTTAGTGCAAGTTAAGCGAAATGCGTTTTTCTTCCTTTTTTGCATTTTAAGGGCTTGGACGTGCAGTAAATGCCAGTATTTTTGAGTTTTAAACCTCGAAGTACCTAAAAGTACACAAATGTGTACCGTCTTTGTAAGATTAGTTGTCATATGTACATAGGTATGTACGTTGATATGTTTCTGAGAAATCTGATGCAGCAGCTGTTTTGTTTATTGTGTTGCTTTTTTTTCTTTGTAGTTAGTAGAAAGACAAAAGCCGGTGTTATTTGTGCTCTTGGTTTTTATAAATAAAAAATAAAAGAAATTATGCTGCCGTATACTTCCTACGAAATGCCGCTGGTGTGGGTCTTCCAGCAAGACAATGACCCCAAACACACCAACAAAATGGCAAAAAAATGGTTCAACGATAACTCTATCAATGTAATGGAGTCGCCTGCACTGTCCCCAGATTTGAACCCTATTGAAAATCTGTGGACGGATATAAAGAAGGGTGTATCTACAATAAAACCAACAAGCGTTGAAGGGCTCTGGGAGGCTGTGCAGAAAATTTGGAGTTCCATCAAAGTTGAAAGATGCCAGCATTTAGTCGATTCCATGGGAAGGCGTTGTGCCGCGGTAATAGCAAACAAAGGTCACGCGACAAAGTATTAAAACAATACAATTAATTTATCAACAAGATATCTGAGTACAATTTTTGATTTATTTTAAGAAAGACCACTATTTTTTGTTAAAAACGAAATGAAGTGCTATTATTTTGACTGGGTAGTTTTTAAGTTTTTTGTTTAAATTAATTAGCAAATTATAAA
This sequence comes from Phaonia tiefii, assembly GCA_963931995.1. Taxonomy (NCBI): domain Eukaryota; kingdom Metazoa; phylum Arthropoda; class Insecta; order Diptera; family Muscidae; genus Phaonia; species Phaonia tiefii. The sequence continues at coordinate 122,323,305 of OZ008371.1, forward strand.
CTGTTGAAAAAACCAAATAATTTTCTTATGATAATAAACCATTAACATCAAAGAATTTATTATCTTGTTTTGAGTTAAATTGGCCCAACTGTTAAACAGATGTAAACGGACTCAATATAAATTTGTGCACAAAAACGATGTACAAGTAGACAGTCAAAATTTCTCTTCACTCAAATGCCAACAATCAAAATGAGTGAAACCCTAGTACTTCTCTACTCTCTCTCTTACTCTCTTCATTGAATATTTCAATACACGAGCAGCGTTTTGATAGTGTAATTGTACCAGAAGATGTGCGCAACTTGGCAACCCTGGTAAAAGAGAACCAAAAATTGCTAGGAGTTCACTCAAACGCATTTCTCTCTCGCATCATATCTAGCTTATTTCATACTTTTTGCTTAGTTTATGTAATTTTACTTCAACATGGTTGGAATTTGTATAGTTATATACAATAACACTATCAAAACGCTGCTCGTGTATTGAAATATTCAATGAAGAGAGTAAGAGAGAGAGTAGAGAAGTACTAGGGATTCACTCATTTTGATTGTTGGCATTTGAGTGAAGAGAAATTTTGACTGTCTACTTGTACATCGTTTTTGTGCACACTGCAGACGACGGCGTTTTTTCTACATAGGTTTCTTATGGCAGGGAACACTTGTCTCGAAAATGCTCTGCGGCTGACGACTCGCCGCTAGAATAGAACATAGACGAATATAGTATAGACACATTTATTCTCTCAATAAATTAAACGTCATAGGTACGGTAGAAAGTAAACATTGGATGGTGGAAAACATGGGTTCAATAATACCAGATAGAGGCAATAGTAAACAACGTTCAACAAAAGAACAACAACAGAATTTCGTGTTTTTGTGGCAAACTAGTTTGTGTTAGTGTTAAATACAATACAAATGTATACCAACGATAAAAGTCAACAAAAAAGTGCAAAATACATTTAATTTGTCAGTTCAATTAAATGAAGATATTTTGTAACTCCACCTGGTGTAAATTAATTTTTGTCGAATTTCTCTCATTTCCACAAACTTACGGCGAAGAGTGTGAAATTATAAGTCAGATGGGAGAATAAATGTGTCTATACTATACATGTCGATACCAAAGAATATTAAAGAAAGCGTTTCAAATTAATTTATTTTTAAACACAACACTAAGAAGCGAATATAACATTTTTAAAAGAAGTAAAAGCAATTTAATTCCTATACAACTATATTATTTTTCTAAACTTCCAAACAAATTCCAGAACAGCCGTAAAAATATACGACGCAGAGAGAAAAAGATCAACCGAAGTCGCCAGACGTTCTCTCTCTCTCTCTCTCTCTAATTTCGTTTAGACGCTAAAGACTTTTTCCGTCGTCGTCTGCAGCAGCGTGTCTTGTTCTGTTTGGGCTCTACTGTGTACTTTTGTGTTATTTTTACTGGGAGAGTAAACTCTATCGTACTCTCTCAAAAATAGTTAATGCAGCTTAAAAGTCAGTGGAATTTTGTGCGTAGTAAGCATTGTACACCACTAGTGTACAATAATACACGTATGTATGCAGATTTACTGCAGTGTGTCGAGGCATCATCACCTGGGGGTTATAATAAAGCTGTATCGGCTGAAAAAGTCGTCTGGTATGAATGGGACAGCTATTTTAAACCACTGTACAAGTCACTTGTTGGAATAACGCAATTCCATCATTTCATAATCTCTACAGATTGTGTAAAAACAAAGAAATTCGCAGACAGTGAAGAAGTGCAGTCCTTTAAGCTTCTGTTAAAACCTATCGATCCTGAAATGCCGAAAGTTATACAACCAGCCGGTTTATCTTTGGAACGTCAGTGGTACATCTAACACAATCTTCGCAGCTTAGTTTCGGATATATCTAAAGTAGATATTGTGGCTCCAATGCCGACAGATTTGCCATCGAAGAAACGGAAGGCAAAAACTAGTGAAGATGTTCTCAAACCAGACGAGGAACCAGCTCCATCTTCCTCAGGATCAACACGTAAAAAGATCTGAAGGAAAACGACAACAAAGAAAAATACATAAACTACTCAGCATTATTATTTTTGGCCCATAATACGTTTTTCTACTGTATAATCATGTCTTTATAGCTTATAATTCAATGTATTTTGTTCATTACCAATAAATTATATTTTGTCGTATTTTTACTCTTCTTTCTCTACATTTTTAGTACACTTCTAAGCAAGTTAGGATTTTCTGCTTTTCACCACGTGAAAAAGCATCTCATCTTCCATCCGAATCAACCAAAAAGTGAAAATTGATTTTTTGACACCTAAGCCCCCTTTCCTTAGACCAGGTCACATATATAGCATTTTCAGATTAAATGAAACCGATTTCACATTAAATGCAACCTTTTTCAAATTAAACGAAACTTTTTTCAAATTAAACGAAAACTTTTTCAAATTAAACTGTTTCACAAATTTGAAACCTTTCCAACGGAAATGCAACTGGTTTTGTTTGAGTTGAAACTGTTTCAAACTAAAATTAAACTATTTTCAAATTGAATGAAACCTTATTTAAAACACATTATATTGGTAGTGCACAAGGGCAGGGAAAGTTCCTGCCAAGACCGTAGTGCGTGGTAATAGAAACATCCTGCTCGAGATGCCCCTGCTGTTTAGTAAACTCTACGGATCAAGACTGGAAGTCGATAAAAAAAATACCTCCCTAATACAGTGTGTATACCTTCCTAGAGGGTGTTGGCAGCCCCAGCACTAGGATCGGATGCGGTGATCTAATGAATCACTCGTCTTAAATTTAATTCATTATAGAACCGTCAATAAATTTAAAGAAACAACGTAAGGAGATCTGCATCGTTAAAAACTAATGATGGCACGAAGATATCATCACAAGATCAGCAAGTCGAGCGATAGCGTGAATTCTTTACAACACAATCTAGACTTCCGAATGATGAAGGAAAAATTAATGATCAAAAAAGTTCTGGTCCAGTTAATACTTCAGCAGAACTGTTGAAATATGGTACATCAGCATGTGCAGATGCTATTACGCCGGTCTTCAGAAGGTCATGTATAGACAACAAAATCCCTACAGAGTGGAAATATGAAGTGGTTATCATTATCCCGAAAAAGGTGATCTAACGCTGTGCAGAAACTGGAGAGATATTACATGGTTCAATGCAATAGGCAGAGCAATGGCTATCCTTATAATTCAGCTGATCCCGCCGAAGGTGTATCAAATGGTGAGGTAGGAGCAAGCGGGTTTCAGGCCTGATCGTTCGTGTGCCGGCCACGTGAACACACTTCGTATTATCATAGAACAAACAATTGAACTACACTCGCGTCTGTATCTACTTTTCGTAGGCTCTAAGAAGCGTTTGATTGTGTACACCGTTACTCAATTTGGCCCACATTGATCAAAAAGTTGACAGTGTCCATGATCCGTGGACTGTACAGGGATGCAGCGTATAAAGTTCGTTTTAATGGAAAGGAAATCCAATCTTTCACCGCATCTGCGGGAGTTAGATAAGGATGTGTCTTGTACCCCACATCATTTCTTCTACTTATGGACGAATTAATGGTAGCAACTGATGTAGAAGCACCGTTCGGCATTCGGTGGAGTATGTATGAACATACCCATGATATCGACTACGCAGATGACATATGTATTATGGCCAAGAAATTTGACGACACCGAGGCTACGTTAAACAGTCACTCCGAAAATGCGAAAGAATCGTAGGATGGAGAATAAATATAAAGAAGGCTAATGAAGAAGTACTAACAGTAGACGGTTCGATAATTGAAGATGTGGATTCAATGAACTATTAAGGATGCAATATTACCAACTATGGTGGCTCCGGGGCGGATGTATGTGATCGAATAAATAAGGCTTCATTCCTAAACCTGCACAAAATCTGGCGCATTAAGAGGATATCGGAAAAGACGAAATTGCGAATATTCAATTGCACAGCGATATCTGTACTGTTTGGTACGGTTGTACACTTGGAGGTTGACGAAGCTGACTATGAAGAAGGTCCAAACGTTTGGCAATCGTTGTCTGAGACAAATAATACGTATCTACTTACCCAGGACAATTTCTAATGAACTACTCTGGCAGCGTACATGTAACAGTCTATTATTTATACATCAGATATTACTAGAGCGGCACTTACAATCAAACCAAATACATTCAAACGGCACCTGGAAAAGGAATACGAATAAACTCGACTATCATGGAACCAAACTAAATCCCTTGCCAGAGACAAAAATCGATGGAGAGAATTCAATGACGCTCTATGTTCTTCATGCAACTTTTATTTAAACTTTGTGTTGTAATATTGTTTTCTTTAAATAAAGGACGTATATACATATATATATTCTACTTGGCCCGTAGAACGATTTTTTTGCTAACCAAATCCTGTACCTTCGACTTTTTTCGACTGACCTATTACACAATCGTTTCAATTACTTCTCAAATCATTTTAAAAGACAAATACACTATCAATCAGTTGCCTAAAGTCTGGAGTAGGCAACAATACTGTACCTTCTGCATTTCTACGAATAATTCAGTGACTTTGAAGTCATTTGTTGTAAGGTTTTGGATAATTAATTTCCGATTAATAATATGGAGTGTACATCGTTTGCAGACCAAGAGGAATAATATTAAAATGTTTCAAATATTGTTGCAAAGAACATATTAGCCACAAGACCACATGCGTTAGCGGGCATGGTAAAATAGCAGTGAGACAAAAATATAATATGATCACAATTTACATTCAAATATAGAGCTGAGGCACACGGGACCTTTAGGACAAATAAAATTAAACGGTTCCATGTAAGAGCATAGAAACGAAACCCATTTTCTCGCAACCCCAAATATGTTATTCCCTTCAAAACTGACTTTATAAATTAACGCACTTGGCGATAGTCATTTCATCCTTCTATGTACAAAGGTATTATGTATGTACAAAGGTGATTCTTACCTTCATATCCTCACCAGTTTTCATTATATTACTGCCACACAGGTAATTAACTAATTTATTTACATCCGTCTCAACGGGAATTTCCTTCTTTTCCATAGTTGGACCCAGCTTCCCCTGCTTCTTTATCATTTTTTTGCCAGAAGGGGCTTCAAAAGAAAAACAATAGATATTGTTACAACAAATACTCTCCTTCCGTGCTGGACACTGACTTACCCACGGCATAAGTTCGCACCATTACGGCGGACGTAAATATTTTTTGCCTCATCACATTTAATGAAAAACTTAAAGTATTTATTAGACTCATTGTAATAATTCTTTACTTAAAAGAAAATATTTGCAAATTTTTATTTAACAAAATCTTTTATTGAAATTCCGACCAAATAGAATCAAAAGGTGTAAAACATAACCTTAATGTTGAAAAATGTCATAATACGAATTTTGTCAACAGCTGATTTTATGCTCCACGGATATAGAGGGTGTGCACATTTTAGTGTGTACTCTTTAGTGCAAACATTAGGAATCTTTAAAGCCAATTTTATTGTAAATATATTTCGGTATTTAGTGCAAGTTAAGCGAAATGCGTTTTTCTTCCTTTTTTGCATTTTAAGGGCTTGGACGTGCAGTAAATGCCAGTATTTTTGAGTTTTAAACCTCGAAGTACCTAAAAGTACACAAATGTGTACCGTCTTTGTAAGATTAGTTGTCATATGTACATAGGTATGTACGTTGATATGTTTCTGAGAAATCTGATGCAGCAGCTGTTTTGTTTATTGTGTTGCTTTTTTTTCTTTGTAGTTAGTAGAAAGACAAAAGCCGGTGTTATTTGTGCTCTTGGTTTTTATAAATAAAAAAGATAACTTAAAACATTTGAAGACATTGAATATGCGTTTCCCTTCGAACCGGACTTTGGCTAAAGTTGCTGTGTATATAAGTGTCGGCGGTGTGTCCAGCATAATGTATCTGCGCTGGAAAGTAGAAGATCGTATACGTAATACCGAATATTTTCGTGCTGCATTTCAGTTACTGAGGAAGACTAAAGGTAACTTGGTGCTACAGCCTTTATTAAGGTATCTTTTTAGTTAGATTGCTTTATCTTATTCCTTAGGTGCTGTTAATTTGCTGGGTGAACCAATTAAGGAAATGGGTTTTGATGTTGGTGATCCTAATAATGAATGTGACGGTGAAACGGCTAAATTCGAGGTGGCCGTGAAGGGTTCCAAAGAGCGAGGAACGATTTTCTTTTGGGCCTCACGTGACAAGGAGAAAGGCTGGCTGGTCGACCGTTTGGAAATGGAGTTGAAATCACAACCAGATAAAAGATTTTTAGTTAAAACTCAAAATGACAAACAGGAGTAGAAGTAAAACGTTTTCTTTTTTTAATTTGGAAAATGAAACAGTTATATGATCAGGTTTGTATTTCCGTTAAAAAACGGGTTGCCGCATTAGATTTTCTTTACCACAAACCGTTCGCATAATTGGTAAAAATTTTATCAGATTTCGAAAGTATATTTTGTATTAAACTTACTTTTCCGACACAATACGAATTTTCAGCGAATTTTTTTTATACGTAAACGCAATACTGATTTCTTCATATGAATCGTCTATTTTCAGAAACATTTCTCTTGGACTAAACCGAAGCTTGCCAATAAAAAATTTATTTCAAATTGAAACCATTTAATTACTATTAAATAGTAATTCCATTGTAATGGTTCCTAACAAGTAATATGAAAATTACTAATTTTTCCAATCTATTGAGGGTCCTTACTATGTAACTCGTTTTGAAAGCTAAACCATGTTGCATATAAAATTTTTGTATCGAACAAAAAGTGTTGGCATTAGTTTCGAATGAAAAATTGACTTGGTAACACTTTCTACTTAGCCAAATATTAGTAATTATTATAGAAATTGATTTTCTTGTTTAGATCTAATTTACATTTCCTGTCTCGAACAACCCCGAAGGGTAAGGGACCTTACAAAACGAAGATAACATATTTGGCCAACCAGTTCGATCTTTTGCCTTATCTCTCCAGTTGGCAATACCAAGTGTACGCAGGGATTCGACAACCTGATCCCTCCAGTGGAGTCTTGGTCTTCATATTTTTCGTCTTCCTTCGAGTTCGGTTTCGAAAACCCATCGTGCTGGTTCGTCTTCATACATTCTACTTGCATGTCCTAGGCAGCGAAATCGCGTTATTTTGTATCCGCTTAACAATGCCGGAATGTAACTCATACTCGCCGTTGTGAACTATAAGGCCATAAATTTTTAGGAGTATTTTTCTCTGGAAAACTCTTAGAGATGTTTCGTCTGCTTGCGATATGAAATATCTGCGCCGTAAAGCAAGGCAGGTTGTATGAGAGTGGTATAGCTGGACCTTTGTTACTTTAGAGAGGGATTTATCTCTAAAGTGCTTGCTTAGCCCAAAATAACATATTCGCAAGCAGAAACCTCCGCTTGATCTCAAAGCTGACGTTGTTGTTTTTGTTCACGGCAGATCCGTGGTATATAAATTCGTCCACTACCTCGAAGTTATGCCGTTTATCAACTTTCACGATTTGGTCTAATCGCGTAGAAGCCCTGTTCGTTGAAAACGTTAATTTTGTCTTGTCCTCATTTACTGTCAGAACCGCTTTTGCTGACTCCTTCTCAATTCTCAAAAACACCGCAGAAACTTCTCTCATTGTGCGACCAATGATAACTACATCATCAGCATAAGCGGGCAGCATTTAACATTTTTGTTTTACTCATGTGATTGTTTTATTCATGTTGACTGGAGCTTTTCTCATAATGATGTTAATGTGACCGCATGATATGGTGTCACCTTGCCTGTGGCCTCGCTTAGTTTCAAAAGGTACGATAAGATCCTTACCAACTTTCACTGCCGATTTGGTGTTCATCAAGGTCGTCCTGCGAAGGGGTATGAGATTAGCAGGAATTCCATGCTCAGACATTGCTACGTAGAGTTTCTTCCGTATTGGGCTATCGAAGGCCGACTTATATTCGACAAATAGATGATAGGTGTCCATTTGTTTTTCGTGGGTCTTCTCCAGTATTTGGCGTAGAGTGAAAATCTGGTCAGTTGTCGATTCTACAGGCCTGAAGCCACACTGGTATGGTCCAATCAGGTCAGTGATAATTTGTTTTAGTCTTTCGCACATTATACTTGATAGAACCTTATATGCTATGGATAAAAGGCTTATTCGAGCTGTGCGCGTTCTAGTTTTACACTCACTGATTGGGACCTACAGTTTTACACCGGTTCCGAACGGTATTTTCAGAAGCTTTTTCATGGCTAAATACTCGATAGTGTCGCCGTCACTAAGCGAGGTGACCGCCGTCGAAAGAAATTTAAGGTGGTCAGAGTAGGGATTGAATCCACGTCCTCATGCACAAGAGCCGCGCACACTAACATTGCACCATTTTTTGGGGAAATTTAAAAAAATTTCAGAAATCTGACAGATCTGTCAAATTGTTGTGCAAATCGTTTTCCCCAAATTCACACTATTCTATTTTCCCTCCGCAAATGCAAATTTGGATATGTCCATCGATTTATCTAATAGTCTCACATGGCCTTAAGTACTTTACGTGGAGACAGGTTTATAATTGTGTTTGTTAATAGCATTACCAACATTAACTGTGGATATTTGTAACGGCTAAAACTACAAGGAAAATGCAATTGGTTTTTGGGACTAAAGTCAGCTCTCAAAGTAATTTCATCCAAACAAGAAACTTGTAATCTTTTCTACATTTCCATTTAGGCTAATGCATGTTTTATGAAAGAAGCTTATTATTGGGTATGTAAATATCCTGCACGTTAAACAGCGCCACCGACGGTCATCTAAATTCAAACCAACATCTTAGGGCAGTTGTATGTAAATTTGGCTTCTAAAGATCAATGGGATAGGTTAGGTTTAGGGCACGTGACAATATGAGACAGTTTTCAAATGCCTTATCGTCACTACACTCGTAGGTCGGTCGGCCCATTGTGATTGTAGGGGCGAGCCCCACTAATAGTGACAAATTGCCATAGCAAGATAGAAGGACAAGCAGAAGAACCACTCAATTGTTTTCTTAGAATATAAATATATATATATATCCCAATAAGCCCTGATCAATATACAATACCATCCAAAATGAGGATCCACTTGTGCAGGTCAAGGTTTACCATTCCAGATTACCAGTGGGATAGAAAGAACCAATAGACAAATCAGCAGATGACGGTATCGCCTGCCCGGATCCATGCCAGACCGAATTCCATCAAATCCTCAATGGCCACATCGCGCAGAGGTCAGGGCTGGGCATTGACAACCCCGATCACAATCCCATTGCGAGTGAATACTCCAGCATCACAGTGACCCGTAATTACCCCCAATGAGAAGTTGGAAGTCAACCTGGTCCAGTCGAAGCAGCTACTTAGTCCTCCTTAAGTCCACTGCCGGCCATGTCTCCTGAAATCCACTCCGGACAGCCAGGCAGCGTTGATCTCGTTCAGCGACCAGCGATCGATCAAGCCATACCAGTAACAGATCGGTAAATTTGCAGAGGCAATCTCAAATCAGCAGAAGTGCATCCTGCTGTAGCAAGACAGTCTGCTTCAACATTCCCTGTGAAGTCAATATGTCCCGGAACCCAGCAGAGTCTTAGTTTGCCGGGCACTACACTGCTCAAGATCCGCTGGCAATTCTTAACCAATATGGATTTACATATGTGACCTGATCGCACTTACTATCAACGCAGATGACAAATTCACCCGATGGATATAAGCACGAGCCAATTATCTCAGTCGCAGCTCTCATAATCGCCACGATTTCCGCTTGGAAGACACTGAAATTCGCACCAAATCTCTTGAATAGCCCGAGTTGAAGGTCCTCACAAAAAATCCCCGCGCCTGTGCCCGACTCTATATTGGAGTCACCTATAAAGATCAGATGACCAGAGAGTGAGGAAGGTATACCTCCTAATCAGTCACTCCTACCTGCACAGCATGTAGTCAGTGACTCAAACACTCGTCTGGGTGATTCTCAATCAACTCGTGGAGAATGTTGGCATGTCCCTCAGGAGCATGCCTCCAAAAGCATAATTCTCTCACGCGAATTGCGCTTCTGACAGCACACCGTCTCGCGTAGATATCAAGAGTAGTCAAATTCAGGATTATATCCAGAGTCGCCTTCGGAGTGCTTCTCCTCGCAGTGCGCTGAACCTCACTAAGCATTTTCAACTGGTAAGCAACTTACTAAGAATTTTGAACTGGTAGCTGCTCCCCAATGCGTGATATTTGTTCGCACGATAGCCGAAAAAAGTCAATGCACGATTTTCGGACAAAGACCCCAGTTTTTGCCAATGGAATTCCATCAGGCGTAGAGCACGTTCAATCCTTTCTTCATTGGCTCCTCAGTATTTCGCTTCCAGTTCAGTTTCTCATCAAGAACGATACTGAGATATTTCGCCTCACAAGATAGATATAGCTATAGCTGTACGCCCTCGAATAGATAACTTACAGAGGTAAGTTATTGAGCCATCCGTTTTAGAATTTCTCAAGGCCTTTATTGTCTGAAGGGGGAGTGAAAGTGCTGGCGTTTAATAGGTTCAGTATTGCACTGCCTTCGTCTGATTATTCCATACATAGAAGATATTTTGTACTTCGCTAAATTAGTATATCGTTTTTCTCTCATTCGATTGAATACAGAACACTAAAATCTCATAACATATCTCATTCTAAAAAAAACTGATTTCACTGACCAATATTTAAATTAAAACTCTAAATCCAAAATTGAATTGATACTTCTTTTTGTATAACATTATTTTTCGTTTATTATCGAAAACGTGGATTCCTTTTATAATCATTTTCAAATTATTTATGTATTATGCTTAGTATTCTCGTTTTTATTATTAATTTTATTTAATTTAAATTTCTTTAAGATACACGTGTTTTCTTTTTTCGTTTCGACAAGAGAAGGTTTACGACGAGAGGAAGAGAAGGGAGTTTTTTGTTTTGTGTTATTTTCAATGTGGGGAGCGATTAAAGTTTTAAAAACTTTTGTTGCCGATTTGTTTTGTTTTTCTTTTATACTTTAATTAGATTTACTTTAGATCTTTGCTAACAATTTTCAATGTTTGTTTCTTCTTTAAAACAAAAGTAGACGACCTGTTTTTCTGTTATGCACACAATTACAAAGATACGTTAATAATATAAATATAAAAATAAGCAAAGAATAAAATACAAAACATTTTCGATTGATGCCTCGGCTCTTTTGCAAAAGCGACGAAAGCAGTACAAAAAAAATGGTATACAAAAAAATTATAAAAATAATATAAAAGAAAAGAATTATGAAACATTTAAAACAGTTTATGGATAAATATGTTGCGTAATGTACCTACAATATGTACGTTTATGGTGTTGCGGATGATTTTTGTTTCATTTGCATTTAGTTATTTTTTCCTTAACATCTCTAATCAGAATATTTTTACGTTTTGTATAAATAGTATACTATTATTAATTAGTTCGAAAAAACATATGTATAATATAATAATTATAAAAAAAATGCTTCATATTGGTTACTGTATCTTTCTTGCCGGCTTACAACATTTTCATTAAACATTTACTTAACATTATTGGTTACAATAAAAAAAAAAGAACCGGGTATTGTTTGTTTTCAACAGGCTTCATAAAAAAAAATAAAAAGAACAGAAGGCGGCGTTATATGTTTGTATTAAGTTGAGGGGCTTGGGCTTAGGTTTGTGTTTGCTTTTGCTTTTGTGGATGATGAAGGTAATAATTGATTGAACTTGCATTAAGGGAACGATGAACGATAACATCATACATTTCTGTGTTTATATCTTCTGCATATGTAGGGTTCCTATATATATATTTTTTGTATAACAAGAGGAACCATTGAAACAATGATAATATCGTTGTTGTTGTTATTGTGTTTTAAAAAAGAGCTAATTTTGTTAGAGACAGATGGTAAAGTTCTCTTTCCATTTCATTTTCCCAGAGGAAGACTGGTCGGTCGCTTTAATAGAACAATGGGCGATGACGACGTTGTTTTTGTTACTTCCATTGTTGTTGAAGATACTAGTGTTGATTTTGCCGTTGCTGGAGTTTGTTGTTTAGTATAGTAATGCGGCTGCAATTCAGCTTCCGCCATTTGCTGTCCTTATTGTGTCTTCAGCTCTTTACCAATGCTATACGAAACAATTTTTGTCCAATCAATTTTAGTTCTGGTTATGGGCAATTGACGACGCATCGCCTTAAACGTTGTATCCGACATCGTCTGGTAATTCTCGGATATGGCCAATTGATACTCATTTTCGGCTTCTTCTATAAGACGCACAATCTCTTTGGCCATTTGTTGTTCGTTGGTAACAACCACGGATTCACGGCATTCCTTTGAGGACACTAATTGCACATTGCCGTCTTCGTAATAATGAACCTTAAATATCGAATAATACAAACATTATTAGCAGTGGTTAGAGAGTCAGTCAGACTGTACGAAATAACGCCCAAAAAAATAATACACAAAACAAATAATGGGAAACCCCCAAAAAAAAATAGTCCGTACATTTTTTGTGGATATTCACAATTAAAGGGGTTTCTTTCAATTTGTATACATATAAGCTATTTAATTTTCTCCGTCGACTTTATCTCCTTATGAAATTAAATAACAACCAACGATTTTTTCTTGGGGATTATTTATGGTAGTGTGAGCGGCTCTTGTATATGAGTACGTGGGTTCGATCCCTGCTCAGACCAGCTAACATTTCTTTCGACGGCGGTCATATCGAGTATTTGGCCATGAAAAAGTTTCTCAAAAATACTGTTCGGAACCGGTGTAAAACTGTAGGTCCTAATCAGTGAGGGTAAAACTAGAACGCGCAAATCCCACTGGTTGTGAGCTCTACCCAAACCCTTCATGGGATGTAATGGGAAACTGTTTTTTTATTTCACTTGTATTAAGATTCGAGTGCTTTTTATTACATCATTTTTAAAATCTGGGGATTATTTAATTTCATTCGATTGGATGTCTTCATGTTCATATTACAAAAGAATTGTATTTTTCAAAATAAATAACGGGTTTTTCAATAAGAGCGCTACAAAAGTTTTTTTAAATAAAACAAAACCGGTCTTGATCATCACGGAAGAAGTACGGCCCAATGACGCCGCCGGCCCATAAACCGCACCAAACCGTAATTTTTTCGGGATGCAATGATGACTCATGGATTACGTGTGGATTGCTGTCTGACCAATAACGCATATTTTGCTTATTGACGAAGCCATTCAGCCAGAAATGAGCCTCATCGCTGAAGATGATTTTCCGATGAAAATGCGAATCATTTTCAAGTTGTTGCTCAGCCCAATTCACGAACATACGACGCTTATGGTGGTCAAGCGGCTTCAGTTCTTGCGTCAATTTGATCTTGTAAGGATGTAGGCCAAGATCTTTTCGCAAAATTCGCCACAACGACGTCACAGAGATGCCCAACGCTTGAGAACGACGTGTGAGAGACACATTTGGGATTTCTTGAACTGAAGCCTCAGCGGCAACAATATTCTCGGCACTACGGGCACTTCTTTGTCTCACTGGCACGGGAACATTTTGTACTGTGCCTGTGGATTCAAATTTTTCCACTAGACGCTCAATTGTTGATCTGGTAGGACGATTATGACGACCATAAATTGGACGTAGCGCTCTTCAAGTTGAGGCCACTGAGTCCAAATTTCGGTAGTAAATTTTAATAATTTCGACTTGTTGTTGGCTCGTACATATATCTTTCCATGATGAAATGGCAAACCTTACTGAAGAGAAATGTCAAAAGAACGGGATAAAATATGGCGTCGTTTGTTGTCCCTATCGATTTACTTTTGTAGCGTCTCTGTTGAAAAACCCTTTATTTCTTCAGATATTCTTATACAGAATTAAATACTTAGATCTTAATTTTGTCAATTAGTTTTCATTTTATTGAAAACGATTCTATTTTCTCCTTGGGGGTTATTTCATTTTGTTTTGGGGATTTTATTTTATTGGACTTTACTTCATTTAATGCTTTGGGGGGTGTTTTTTATTATGAAATAAAGACAACATTTTGGGAGGCTTTTCATTTCTGATTTATACACAATTCGAACTGCGCAAAATTAAAAACAAACCAAAATAGTGCAAAATTAGAGAAAACGAAAAACAAACAAAATTATTGGACGGGCCTATGGCGCCCACAAAATCCAAAATAGGCTACTTAATAAAAAATAATCTGTTTCTTTAACACGTTTTATAGTAAGGCCCAAAATAAAAGGAAAACGAACTGTTTTTCGATAACTGCTTAGTTATCGACAGATAAAATCGAAATTTTTTTTGAAAAAATATGATTTTTTAATCGCAATACTGCAGAGGGTTCAACGAATGTACTGCATTGGTATTAGTGGTGCAATAAGGACAAACTCGACAAGGGCCATGTAGACTATTTAATGTATCCATCCAATCGAGATTAGAGTCAAATAAGAGGACGCCCTTACAGCAACACGCCTACAGGCAACAGTTGAATGGATCAGCAGGGATCTTAAGTCAAAACACTAGCGGATAATGGGGGCTTTAGTCGGTTACAAGCAAGATACAAGTGAATCTGACCGAATACCTGAGCTAAGGATTAAGGCGAATTGTGTAACTCTAACGCCAACTAGAGAAGCCTGGTAGAATGGGATCCTAGCACACATGCCAAATGGGATTCGCTGCTACATGGATGGCTCAAAGCTAGAGGAAAGAACGGAAGATATGAAGCGGAAGATAATACAAACCCAGCCGAGGCAAATATCTTCATGGATAGCCAAATGGCAATCAAGGCAATATTATCGGAAATTGTCAAATCTAGAACGGTCCTTGACTGTAAAAAGATGATAAACGATTATTCTATGCACGGCAGACCCAACATCAACTGGTTACCGGGGCACAGTGGAATATTCGGCAACGAACGAGCGAATCTCCTGGCAACGAAAGTCATGAAACTCCAAACGGTGAGTCTAGACGGTGACGAAGGCTAAGTTGAGTAAATGGGCGGAGACTGCACACATAGTCCAGTGGAACCTGGAAACAGGATGATAAAGATCGTATGGGGAGATCCAGATGGGTCGAGGACTAAAGGTTTGCTGAAACTGGGAAAACCTGAAATGAGCAAGATGATGGGAGTCTTAAAGCGAATAGTGAGTGCAGGGCATGCATGGAGGACGACGGATAATTTCCTATGCCATTGCCCGGCCTTCACACAAGCTAGGTCCAGATATCTTTCAGACAGTATACTACCGGACATGACCAAACTTATGGAAGTGGAGTGGAACAACTTAAGGAATTTCATGAATAGCACCGAATTCCTACGAAAGGTATAGTAGATTAGTAGGGTAAACTGAGAGCTCACAACAGATCGCATCAGCGGCTTAAGTGAATGCCTACTGACATGAGATGGATTAGGGTGCTGTCTTTTGAACACTCAACCCCTCTTTTCAAACTATTTTTTTTTTGTACAAAGCATCAAAAAAAATTGTAGATAACTGTTAACTTTCGACCTTTCTTCGTGGGCGGCCTCCGGCAGGGCCTACGCATTTTGTTCTTTTATATAGTACTTTGTGTTATAAAGATTTTTGCGTGGACGGCCTTTGTCTGGGCTTATGGATTTTCTCCTCTGTGGTATGTTTCGGCATTGTAATTTTGTGTTATAAAGCTTTTTGAGTAGCCTGCCTTGAGATTTCCCCCCCTAGGGTATGTCCAACAGCGGCTACGCGTTTTCGGCGTAGAATTTTTGTGTTTTAAAGCTTTCCGCGTGGCCGGCTTTCGCCCGAGCTTGGGGATTTTCTCCTCTGTGTAGGTTCAATACCGGCTTCGTAGCTTTAGCATATTATTTTTGTGTTATAAAGCTTTCTGTACAGCTAAAGACATCACACAAAAAATAATTGCACCTCTGAATTCGTGAGACGAATACCTTTCATTTGAATACCCACACTTGACCATTCCAAGTATACCTAGGTTTACCGGTTTTTTTTAACCTGTGGGCCACATATGTCCGTCTACGGCTAATTTTCGATTTCTCGCATTCTTGATTTTTTGTTTAATTTAGTTTTTTCATATATTTTTGATCCCTGGTCATGGAATTCAGGGAAAATTAGTTAGTTAAATAAATAAATAAATAAATGGTTTCCCATTACATCCCATGAAGGGACCGGGAAGAACTTCTCACAATCATTGAGCTGTGCGCTTTCCAGTTTTCACTCACTGATTGGGACCTACAGTTTTACACCGATTCGGAACGGTATTTTGAGAAGCTTTTTCATGGCTATGTACTCGATAGTGTCGCCGTCACTATGCGAGGTGACCGCCGCCGAAAGAAATTTGAAGGTGGTCAGAGCAGGGTTCGAACCTAGCATCTCATGTACAAGAGCCGCGCACACTAACCATTGCACCACCGACGGCCAGTTAAATAGTGTATATTATTTCTTCAAATTGAGCAGTTTATTAATGAAATAGAAATTAGTTTTGTGGAGTTTCCAAATACCATTTCAGTTATTTTGGTTATTTTGTTTACATCATATTTTTCTATTTAATCGATTATTGTCTTTTGAGTAGACGAGATCAGAGCTGTATAAGTTGTATTCCATTAGATTTTTAAACAAATGTTGAGATTTCCAAAATGTTTTTTTTTTTTTGTATGAGAAACCTCATGGATTTCCATTAGATTTCTTCCGAAACCTCCAAATATGAGGTTTTCTTAGAAGAATATTTTCCCCTTTTCCTATGAGCTATACAGATCAGTGGTTTATTTCTGCAATTAGAACAGTCGGCACCAGGATTTGAACTGACGTTGGAGGACGATCGTTTCGAAGTTTGTGACACTTCTCATCAACGCCTTAGCGTTCTAGGCCAATGCCCTTCTTGTTCACATTGTAACTAATTACAGTTGTCGTAGTCAGGGGTTCTTTTCTCTCTCCTGTTTATTTATTGCTGTTCAGTCCGAATACGGTATTAGTGAAGTGTATTTATAAAGTGGAAGCATTCGTGCAGATGATTTTGCAGTTTTACCCTGCAACTGTTAAAGTCGTAGGTTTTATGTTATACTACTGGGTTTGACACAATCTGGGTGCGAAACAATAGGTCAGTCTGCGTACAGATAATTTGTAATAATTTGTACAGATTGTTACTAAATATCCACTTCATTTCATTCCGATTGGGTGACATTTCTAATTTTAACTTTGGGTACTAATTAACTTTTGTTGGAGTTTATTTAATTGGGTGTTATCTCATTATTTGTTATTTCATTGGGCGTTATTTCGTACAGCCGTAAGTCACCAAAACCTATACTTACTTGCACTTTTAAGACACCTCTCAATTCAGCACTACCAGAGCCCGGTTGAAATGTTACATACCATTGTGAACGCCATCTGCCATTCCAGTAATTTTTAGGTTGAAACTGATGATCCTCAATGCAAACCGTCAATGTAATTTGCCCAGATTGGGATTTGCCGAATACGGAACAGACCTGCGGAAAGCAAAAAAAAATATACAGATTTTTATTCGAAACTATGAAGTTATTGTCCGACTTAAAACTGACAGTCTAGTATGCCCAAATGCCTTGTCTAATAAAAAAAAAATATCATTAATGTCTTTAACACAGATTACATACTGTGTAGGAATATTTTGTTGACAAAACAGAAATTACTATCAAAGTAGAAAATATATTCACATTTTACCTTCTATTGCCTGGTTAGGTATCAAAACATGGTAGAGTTATTATTGTCATCGGAAACTTAGTACTGATTACGTTGGCTGGGAAACTATCTGAACTTTTTTTTTTGACTATTTTACAACTTCATGAGGTTAGACGTTTTACACATATTAATTAAATAAATTTCAACATATTCTGCCAACTGGCTCAATCCTTCGACTTTTCTCGCCAACTATCTGGACAGTGTGAGTTATTATTGTCATCGAATGCTTAGACATTGTAGACTTTATATGTGGCTAATTCTATAGTAAGTGCAAGCAGCTGCATTTATTGCAGAAACAATATTGTTAATTTTGTCAAAACTGTGTGCCTCGCAAGTTCATCACTTTAGACAACCTCAAGTATTTAAATTAATCTATTTCCCAAAGTTTTCTTGGTACAGCTCCAAGAATTTTGTGGAACTGAAACACACCTGCACACTCGTTATGTCTTTCTCTGTGGTACAACTCGCGGTGTTGTCAAAATCGTAAATACTTTGTTCGAGTCCCATATCAAACGAACTTTCAAGTCTTACAGCCTGTATCCTCGATCTCGAACTAAAGTTTTCGATCGCAGTGTAGTCGAAAGAAAGTTCCACGTTCTTGTCATTTCAAAGTGGAATGGAAACATAACAATCTTGAAAACTTTTCAGAGCAACTTTTCGTTCCTCTATTTCGAATATGCTGTCATTTGGGAACAGACCAATTAAGTCGAATGCGAGTGACTAATTTCGGTTCGCTTAGCTTTTCGTTGGAGATTGGCGAATATACCATTATTTAGGCTTTGGATTGCAAGATTTATACGACGATCAGCTATAAATTGAGGAATATTTTTGAAATATTTCGATATAATTGAGGTATGATTTCTAAAACGAATTTGAACAAGCGAACGATTCGCTCGAAACTTAAACGTAAATATATACGATTTCATGGGTCAAATGGGGCAATTCTCCCAGAAATGTATAAAAGCAACATGTGAAGAATGGGTATCCTTGTCGCTGATGCTCATGTTTGTTATTGTATTTACTTATATTTTTTGTTTCTATTCATTTGCCCTTTTTTTTGTCATATTGTTATCATTTGGTTGTTTATGATCATTAACTCGTTATTATTGTTTGCCCATAATGATCATTTGTTTGAGTTTTTTTTAAGTCCTTTTTTTGTCGTCATTTGTTTACGACTTACCGCAGTTCCCCCTTTGTCCCTACATTGTACTTGTTGTGTTGGAAAGGAACTGTTAAGTTTTGTAAACAAGTACAATGTAGGGCTCCAGCAAAGCAGTTGTTCTGCTGTTAAATCAGTTTGTTGGGGATAAAGACTGCGGTAAGTAGTGTTGGTTTTATATTTGTTTTAATTTTTATTATAATTGTAATTTTTTGTTTTAGAAATAAACCCTACCCTACCACTATTCCTACCCTACATATTGCCGTGTTTTATTGGGAGTTAAATTCGCTATCCCCGCAGGAATAACTCAGGTCGCAGCCAGCGACAATCCTAAGCAAATAACTCGTATAATTAACGTTTTAATATTCGTTCGTTCGTTCAAATTCGTTTTTAAGTTTAAAATTTCTACAAAAAAAGAAAATACAAAATTTTTTTCCTTGTCTATCAGTCATGTAAGAAACATGCCTCTATTATTATATATGTACTTACGCCATGCCGATAATGACTGGCTGTATAGGCCAATGTCTCAAGATCTAAAGCAGCTCTCCATGCTTCAGCTGGTGTGTCAGCTTCCATATCCTGATAATCACTAGCCTCCTTACGTAGGTGATCATATTTAAAAGATTGTTTAGTGCGAGGATCATAAAAGCGGCCACTACCTACATGTAGTCAAAAAAAAAATACAACAAAATCGTATATTTTTTATCAATAAATTATTAAGTAACAATCGGATTTAGATAAATTGAGTCATAACAACACAACTCATTGTTTGCAGCCATTGTAATATCAAAACATACATCACCATCTACAACGTGTGCGTAAGAGTAAAAAAAAATGACTTATTCTTACCCAAATCATTGTGTTCAGAAATCACAGCGTTATGCTCACTTCCATCTATGCGTACCGGCGTCAATTGATCTTTATTGTACTGGGCGAAGGCGTGGCTGGCCCCTTCTTTCAAGAGGCCATCATTTTTCAACAGTTCGCGAACATCATTAAAGACCTCATTGAATTCACCCGGTGGTGCGTGCAATATAAAATCGGACACGATGCGTACTTTCTCCGTATCACTGATTTGTGTCGGTTCCATTGTTGACTGCGAAACAGTGGCGGTGGTGGCGGCGACGTGTGGGTCTATTTACTTAATATTGCCAATACGCTAGATAGAGCTCTCGAATCCCCTATTTACTGTGAAGCGTTGGACGATGATGGTGATGGTGATGATGATTATTATATTGTGTGTGGTTGAGAGGTGTACCCAAAGAGCCTCGGCAGTGAAGGTGCTACTTTTTCGTCTTTGCTTTTTGAACCGTTTATGGGTGATTTCGTGGTAGAAAAACGCCAGTAAATTATGTAAATTCTGTACAACTAGAAGGGGGTGTGTGTTATTTTTAGTTGTACATTGAAGTAAACAAAGCAATTGTGGGCTAAGTTCCAAATATTCTTACTTTTATCACTAAAAAACTTGCATTTACTGAATGGATGACAAATCTTTTGCATGAAAAAAATACTACAACAACAAATGTAGCAAGTGCATTGCTTGGCAGCACTTTTTATATAAGTGTAACGACGCCCCAGCTGCTGCAAAAGTGGAAAAGGTTCCTCTCAGACTACACGAAAATTTCGTACGATTTTATATCGACTGAAAGCAAAAGGAATTGAATTGGTGAGTAAAACACTGCACCGCCAATTTGGTGGCAGAAATTTACTTTAGTCATGAATCTCTGATCTACACCAAAATTTTATCACCGACAAAGTTTGCTGCGCTAAGTTGAAGAAGTAATTTTTATCCCCTAGGTCCAACTTCTTGGGGAGTAGGCCTTTAAAGCTGGAGTAAATAATCGGTCATACCTCAGGTATTTATTATCCGATCTCATTCAAATGTGTTTCATTTCAAAGGCTTTTTTAAACTCTATAAATCCGTGTATAAATATATTTTGTTTTATTAACCCATTAGGGACTCACTTAAAAATAAGGTTTTTTAAGCTCACTTTTTTGTTGAAATATACTATTGTCAGACAAATCCCTTGTGTAGTTATTTGATTAGTAGAATCCGATAATAGACAAGACTTCAAGCTTTTTTCAGAGGTATAACACTTCGCATTAACCCCACAAAGACCGGAGATATTAAAGTTGAAAATTTTGGAATACATTTTTTAACAAAAAAATCATGTGAAATAATTCTCGCCTGCAGCGCATGCATCCCCTCCAAATTAATAAACAACTAAAAACAATCAAATGTATAATACCGTCGCGTGATTTTTCTATAATAATTTTTTGACTGCGGCGCTGCCAATCTCTAAATTAATAACACCAAGATACTACGCCAAACCGGTGTTGGACCCACCCTAGATGAGACAATCCATAAGTCCGTTAACAAATCGTTTGTTTCTTCTAGTTTCTTCTTCTTATATTTTATATTCGCACTTACAGATTTTAAAAGGATCTTTCTAGTGTAACCTATTTCAACTGTATGGGTTAATAAATGACCGAGTTATGCGCGATTTGTAGGCCTACATTTCGAAAATTTTGGACTTGCGGGAAATTAGTTATTATTCTTCATCAGCGTCTATCAGACAAAAAAATAGGCGATATTTGACTAAAGTAAATTTGCTCCCAATTGTTTTCCTACGAAATAGCTTTGGCGTAACAGCCCTGTAATTGATTTTGCCTACGAAATATTTGCGAAGAGTACCAAGCAAATGAAAAATAAGCGAAATTTTCGTTATTTTTTATTCACGTACTTTTTATGGCAACGTAAACTTCAAAAAACTGAATACCAGGCTTTAAGTCATAAGCCCCGTATTCATTTCTTGCGAAATTTTCGTAAGAAATTTTGTCATTTGTCTCTGAACGGTAAATTTTGTTTCAGATAGTCACCACATATCTCTGATTTACCTTGCAAATTCTTCATTAACAATTAATTTTTGTACTTCATTTTATTTTGAACGCGTGTGGTATAACTTTTGTGTACTAAAATAACCGAAATGTTAAAATTCCGGTCACAAAAACAATTATCACACAATTATTTTCGTACGCAATAAGATTAACATAACAACCCTGTAATTGATTTTGACTACGAAATTTTCGCAAAAAGCTGAGTACCCATCAAATGAAAAGTGAGCGGAATTTTCAGTTCATGAAATTTTCGTTATTTATTATACATTATTTTATATATTATATAGCAACGAAAATTTCATAAAAAGTGAATACCTGGCTATAGCAGGAGGATTTCTATGTTTAGTGTTTGCGCCAAGAGCAAAGAATATAAATAAAATTACGAAAAAACAGAATAAAATCAAAGAAAAAGTAAACAAAATTTGTAATTTTAAAATAAGGAAGATTTTTCGCTATATTTTCACGTTGTACACAGAAAAAGCTATTTAATTAGGCAATATTACAAATTAACATAGGCAATTTTACGTTGTCAAACCATAGTGTCATTTGCTTGCATGTTTACCCAAAGAAGAAAGGAAAATTTTCAGAATTTAGTGTAGGTGAATTATATTCAATTAAAATGTGCATTCTTAGCAAATGTTTAGCCCATATTTTCCATATTTACACAAAAAAAAATGTTGTTGTAGTTTTATATAGAACCATTTATTGAATAATCAGATTTTTTTCCTACAATAACATTTAAACAAACGATAATATTATAATAAAGAAAGCCCAAGTTCCTGAAATATATTTCCACCCTTGGTTTATTTCTGTCGTTGACTCCAATCACGTTCCCTCAATTTTCCTGTGAAGAAATTAATTAAAGATGAGATAAAACTATCAAACTTTTTGCTATAAAGTTTTGACACACATTTATAATCTCCAAGTGGCTAAGAGGTATTTATTTTCCCGTCGCTTATTAAAAACATTTCGCCATTGATCAAGTGTTTAACAAGAGACAACCAAGACAAGACATTTTCCTAATTACACAAATTTGACAACAGAATCTTGGCCAATGCAAATGTTTTGGCTATTAAAAACCATAGAATAATACATACATAGAAACTTTTATTCGCTCAATAAATTAAACGTCATAGGTACGATGGAAAGTAAACATTGGATGGTGGAAAATATGGGTTCAATAATACCAGATAGTGGCAATAGTATACAACGATCAACAAAGGAACAACAACCGAATTTCGTGTTTTTGTGGCATACTAGTTGTGTTAAATGCAATACAAATTTATACCAACGATAAAAGTCAACAAAAAAGTGCAAAATATATTTAAATTTAAGTGAACATATTTCGTAACTCCACCTGGTGTAAGGTAATTTTAAATTTAATTGTTCTCAATTCCACAAACCTACAATGAAGAGTGTGAAATCAAACGTCAGATGAGAGAATAAGATTATCTATGTATGTATCATTCTATGTTAAAAAACCTGGAAATCAAATTTTTACTGACAATTCTTTATGAAATTGAAAATTTGCAATACTTTTTGGGAAATTTAATAAAATGGACGCTGAGAAACTTTGGCAAAATTCCTATTTTGTTTTTCCTTTCACAAATTAATGGTGTACATACACATCGACACAGTAGTAATATAAACTCTTATAGCTTTATATTCGTCTCGCTTTAACGCACGGTGTCTAGTCGGTATGCTGTTGCCTCGCCTCAATTCTTCATATACCAATAAGAAGCAGGGTATTTGTCAACATTATAATGTAAATTCAGCATTTTCTTGTCTTCATATAAAAAAAATCACCAAACACAAACTGGGTAATATTACCGATGTTTATTTTTTCTGTGTACAAGGGGTTTGACCGTAGGAGATCGAGATAACGAATAATGAACTTTATCAACATAAGCGAACAAGGCACGAAAGGCGAAAAGTGGTGGCAATTCGTTATGGTGGAGCTAGTCACGACATAACATAGCAGAACATAACGA
Organism: Phaonia tiefii; assembly: GCA_963931995.1. Classification (NCBI taxonomy): domain Eukaryota; kingdom Metazoa; phylum Arthropoda; class Insecta; order Diptera; family Muscidae; genus Phaonia; species Phaonia tiefii. Next base: position 122,347,048 of record OZ008371.1, read on the forward strand.
AACAAAAAATGGTTTCCCGTTACATCCCATGAAGGGATTTGGGAGAGCTTCTCACAAACCAGTCAGCTGTTCGCGTTTCAGTTTTAAGGTCCAATTAGTCTCGACGGTTGACGGTTGACGTTCTACTCAATATTGCGCGGTTAGTTATGACGGTTAGACGGTAGAAAGACAAAACAAAACAAAAACAACTGATCGAAGAGCATTTGTAGAAAATATAATTTGCATGCATGAGTTTTGCGTTAAACAATGATTATGTCAAATAAAAAAATTAAAAATAAAAAGAAAATTGTGGTTGCCGTGTAATTGTGTATTGCCGCACACAAAATGTCGAAGTAAAAACAATAACAATAACAGCTGATCGGTCTTGACGGCTAACGGTTGATTCTGCAACCTGCAGAAGTCTACCGTCGTTAACCGTCAATTTTAGTTGTCTCTTTCTAACACATGCAAAATTCAACCCCAACTCAAACAGCTGATCGCTTACCGTCTACCGTCAACCGTCAAGACTAAATGGACCTTTACACTCACTGAGTGTGACCTTCAGTGACACTCGATAGCGTCGCCGTCAGTAAGCGCGGTGACCGCCGTCGAAAGAATGTTAAGGTGGTCAGAGCAGGGATCGAACCCACGTTCTCATGCACAAATGCCGCGCAAAATACCATTGCACCACCAAGGCCCACAAAACATAACATAGTTTTAAAAGGGCGCAAATATAATAAAATCTATAATTTTGCACCACAGAAATTAACTTTTGGTCATTAATTTTACAATTTTTCAAATAGACTTAAAATAACCACCAAAACTTTTCAAATTACAAAACAGCAATGTCCAAATAAATCAGCTGATTCCGCCAAACAAGGAAACATAAATATCTATTTTCTACAGGTACTTAAGTTACGTTAGATTATGTATTGAATAACTACTTTTATACAAAATGTATGTAGTACATTCAATCAGCTGATCTCTTCTGGTATGGTATGTTATGTCATGACTAACTCCTCCATTACTCGTTAGAATCTTTTTACTACCATTTTAGGCAAGTTTTAAGCCAGGTTGCATATAAATATAAGCATCTTACCTTGTTGCAACATGCGTAATATGGGCTGTATATATATAAGGACATATTCCAATAAACTTTAATCAATTTAAAAAAAAGTAAAAAATACAGTAAGTAATGCTGTTCTACTAAGGCAGTTCACACACAACGTCATTCCCACTAGTAACCGCAGTCGACTCTCATATTTTAACTTCCTAAAAACCGACTCTGCTGACTTTTTTTTCTACTAGAGAAGAAAACCCACCGCAATGTGGCAATCCTCGTAGAAGAGAACTAAAAACGCGAATCATCTCAAACGCATTTCTCTCTCGCGTCATAACTTGATTATTTCAGACTTTTTACATACTTTTTGTAATTTTATTTAAACAGGGTTGGATGGAATTCTATAGTTAGATACAGTAACATCATCCAACGTTTCCTCGTTTTTTTTTGGTCTCTTCTACGAAGGTTGCCACATTGCGATATAACAACAACGGCATTTCCTTTTGTGTGTTAAAATTTTTGTTTTAAATACAACACAAATGTATCCTAACAATAACAGTCAATAAAAAAAAGTTTAAAACACATTTAAATTTCACAGTTTTTCACCAAAACGACAAAAATTAAAGCAAGAAGTTATTGTAATCCCACCTGGTGTATGTCACTTTTCGTCAAACATCTCTCTATCACACAGACCGCATCCAGAAGAGTGCAAAAGGAAAGTCAGATGAGCAAAATATTCTCTCTGGTATGAGATTACTCTATGATTTTTGCAATTACCAAAAAGGATGTACAAGTAGAGAAGAAAAAATCACCCCAATGTGACTTCACTCGTTTTTTGTTCTCGTCTACGAGGGTTGGCACCAATATGTATTAATAAAGGTGAGCGCAGTTCACAGCTGATTTTTACGGTTAACTAAGTTGTCAAAAGTTGTTTACTTATTGTTGTTTGCACTGTTTTGATTCAAAGAAATAAAGCGAAGCGGTTTAGAATGAAAAAGTTTATTTTCAAAATTTATATTAAAAAAAGTAAGAAAAAAGAAAAATGTGAGTATGTGTCCTTTGCAAGAAAAAGGTAGTTGAAGATGGGTCGTTCCACAGGATTCCAACAGACAAGCGGAGAAGGAACAAATGGAGCAAGATTTGCGGAATGAATTTCTCAAAATACGCTCTTATATGTGAGGACCATTTTCCCCCCTCAGACATTATCAGAGGAGCGAAAAGGAATCATCTGATGCCCAATGCTGTTCCTTACATACATGATGATATGCAATATCCATTCATTCAACTCATGAGTATGTGTTTTAATCAGCTGATATTGACAACTTATGCATCGAAAGCAAAAACCTACAACAGCAACAAAATATACTGCTTCTACCTTTTCAATATATCTTGGTTGGCACATTGCGGTGGTTTTTACTTTTCTACTTGTACGATTCACTCAAACGCATTTCTCTCTCGCTTTATAACTTAATTAGTTCATACTTTTTACATAGTTTATGTAATTTTATTGCAACATGGTTGAATTTCGACAAAAACGATGTACAAGTAGACAGTCAAAATTTCTCTTCACTTAAATGCCTACAAACAAAACGAGTGAAACCCTAGTACTTCTCTACTCTCTCTCTTACTCTCTTCATTGAATATTTCAATACACGAGCAGCTTTTTGATAGTATTATTGTATATAACTATACAAATTTCAACCATGTTGAAGTAAAATTACATAAACTATGCAAAAAGTATGAAATAAGCAAGATATGACGCGAGAGAGAAATGTGTTAGAGTGAACTCCTAGCACTTTTTGGTTCTCTTTTACCAGGGTTGCCAAGTTGCGCACATATTCTGGTCGTCTAATTCTAAATCGTCTTTGATTTCGATAGTTATATACATAGAATAATACATACCATAGAAGCTTTTATTCGCTCAATAAATTAAACGTCATAGGTACGATGGAAAGTAAACATTGGATGGTGGAAAATATGGGTTCAATAATACCAGATGGTGGCAATAGTATACAGCGATCAACAAAGGAACAACAACCGAATTTCGTGTTTTTCTGAGAAACTAGTTGTGTTAAATACAATACAAATGTATACAAACGATAAAAGTCAACAATATAGTGCAAAATATGTTTAAATTTTGCAGTTCTACACCAAAACGACAGGAAATAGTAAGGTGAACATATTTTGTAACTCCACCTGGTGTAAGATAATTTTAAATTGAATTGCTCTCATTTCCACAAACCTACGATGAAGAGTGTGAAATGAAACGTCAGATGAGAGAATAAGTTTATCTACGTATGTATTATTCTATGGTTATATACTATGGCTTTGACTATGGCATCATCAAAAAACTGCTCGTGTATTGAAATATTCTATGAAGAGAAACGAGGAGGGCTTTTCTTCTCTACGTGTACATCCATTTTGCTAGTTTTCTTCGTTGGCATTCCACTCCATGAGTAAATTTTCTTCCATGCAGAGTATGGAATTTTAAATAGAGAAGAAAATTTACTCATGGAGTGGAATGCCAACAAAGAAAACGAGCAAAAAGGATGTACAAGTAACTTGATTATTTCATACTTTTTACATACTTTATGTAATTTTATTTAAATATGGTTGGAATTTATATAGTCAGATACAATAACATCATCAGAAAACTGCTCGTATATTGAAATATTCAATGAAGAGGGTAAGAGAGAGAGCAAGGAAACGTCGTGATTCACTCGGTTTCTTCGTTGGCATTCCATTCCATGAGTAAATTTTCTTCTCTATACCATAATTGCTTTATGAACCGAGTGAAGTGCGTCGTGTGTCTGCCAAAAACGATGTACAAGTAGACAGTCAAAATTTCTCTTCACTCAAATGCCAACAAACAAAACGAGTGAAACCCTAGTACTTCTCTGCTCTCTCTCTCTTACTCTCTTCATTGAATATTTCAATACACGAGCAGCATTTTGATAGTGTTACAAAGACGATTTACAATTAGACGACCAGAAGATGTGCGAAACTTGTCAACCCTGGTACAAGAGAACCAAAAAGTGCTAGGAGTTCACTCAAACGCATTTCTCTCTCGCATCATATCTTGCTAATTTCATACTTTTTCCATAGTTTATGTAATTTTACTTCAGCATGGTTGGAATTTGTATAGTTATATACAATATCACTATCAAAAAGCTGCTCGTGTATTGAAATATTTAATGAAGAGAGTAAGAGAGAGAGTAGAGAAGTACTAGGGGTTCACTCGTTTTGTTTGTTGGCATTTGAGTGAAGAGAAATTTTGATTGTCTACTTGTACATCGTTTTTGAGTGTTATTGTATATAACTGTACAAATTCCAACCGTGTTGAAGTAAAACAAAAACGATGTACAAGTAGACAGTCAAAATTTCTCTTCACTCAAATGCCAACAAACAAAACGAGTGAAACCCTAGTACTTCTCTACTCTCTCTCTTACTCTCTTCATTGAATATTTCAATACACGAGCAGCTTTTTGATAGTGTTATTGTATATAACTATACAAATACCAACCATGTTGAAGTAAAATTACATAAACTATGCAAAAAGTATGAAATAAGCAAGTTATGAAGCGAGAGAGAAATGCGTTTGAGTGAACTCCTACCACTTTTTGATTCTCTTTTACCAGGATTGCCAAGTTGCGCACATCTTCTGGTCGTCTAATTGTAAATCGTCTTTGAGTAAAACAAAGACGATTTAGAATTAGACGACCAGAAGATGTGCGCAACTTGGCAACCCTGGTAAAAGAGAACCAAAAATTGCTAGGAGTTCACTCAAACGCATTTCTCTCTCGCATCATATCTAGCTTATTTCATACTTTTTGCTTAGTTTATGTAATTTTACTTCAACATGGTTGGAATTTTTATAGTTATATACAATAACACTATCAAAACGCTGCTCGTGTATTGAAATATTCAATGAAGAGAGTAAGAGAGAGAGTAGAGAAGTACTAGGGATTCACTCATTTTGATTGTTGGCATTTGAGTGAAGACAAATTTTGACTGTCTACTTGTACATCGTTTTTGAGTAAAATTACATAAACTATGCAAAAAGTAGGAAATAAGCAAGATATGACGCGAGAGAGAAATGCGTTTGAGTGAACTCCTGGTACTTTTTGGTTCTCTTTTACTAGGGTTGCCAAGTTGCGCACATCTTCTGGTCGTCTAATTGTAAATCGTCTTTGTGTCTGCCCCATAGACCATTGCATACATAGATACTTTTATTCGCTCAATAAATTACGGTGGAAAGTAAACATTGGATGGTGGAAAACATGGGTTCAATAATACCAGATAGAGGCAATAGTATACAACGATCACCGAAGGAATAACAACCGAATTTCGTGTTTTTGTGGCGAACTACTTGTGTTAAATCCAATACAAATGTATACCAACGATAAAAGTCCACAAAAAGTGTAAAATAATGTGTGAAATCATCGCCGAAGTTGAAAAATGGTGAAAAAATTAAAAACAATATGTTTGCTGGACAAATACACAGACTTATCATATTTTCTTAAATAACGTATATATCGTTCGAAATGCCTAAGTTTCTTCTTTTTAAATCCGGTGAGAAAATTAAAATCGGTTGATAATCAACTAACTTACAGGGATATAAGTGCGCAAAACCGGGTTTTAACGGTTTTTTAGTTTTTGGAAAAGTTCACAAACGGATTCTTGTTTCACTCGACAGCCCCTAAAAGAAAAATACTATTTTGGACTGTCGCACTGTGTAATCGGCCCTGTTCTGTAAACAGAATCTAGACAAACAAAACGTTTCAGAATATTTGGGTTTATGTAAAACTATTCAGAAGAAAAATATCAGTTTTGAATTAGAATGCAAATGCCTTGATTTTAAAAACGATCAATTCAGAGCAATAATATTTCATGTTATAAGTAATACATCAAAGTATTACTTTTTATTCTGAAACAAAATTCTGATTCAGAATGATTCTATATGCAGAACAGGGCCGAATGTGTATGATAGTTCGATATGAATTTTGTTTATTAAAAATACGAAAAATATCATTATTCTCGGATCATAGTAGTATTAAACCCAGATAATTTTTATTAATCAAATATATAATACGATCTTACACTAATTTTAAATTACTCGCCACACAAGACCTGATATGATTTTCACATTTTCTCATACGTTTCTTCAAAATTACAAGTTAAGCAAGTGTGCCTGTACGTATCATCCTCTTCATTGTAGCTGTCCTCACCGAATTCATGAACATGGAAACCCTTTGTTTCCTTCGTATACAAACTGCTACGCACCTCCATACGCAACTGTTTCATTTGCTTATTGTATTTGCGTATCTTACCAACTTCTCGTTGTTCTACACGATTTTCATGTTGGCGCATTAGTTCCTCTTCGCTACCCCACACTTCCATTGCACGTTTTTGGACCTGCGAGTGCAAATACAGCTTCATCTCACCCCAACGGATATTGTGAGGATTTTTGCGACTAATGTAACGAAGTGGAGGATCGCGTTTATCAAAATCACAATCTTTCAATAGGTACTCTGCTTTAGCTTCGGTGCGGGTGATTAAAGCATGTTCGCCATCAGGGTCGCGGCACTTGTCGCAGACTGCATGGCCAAAACTGTTCATGAGATTCGAGTCGGCAAACGCATCACCACACTCTAGACACTCATCATACTGAACAGGAATAGCTATTGCTTCATCAACCACTTTGGGTGCATGATCAAGGCCATTCGCCTCGGAAACTGAAGTACTGTTAGTTTGTGACGCTGTCACTGGTTGTTCGATTAGGAAGCCACCACCACTGTCCACGTATTTAGTGCCTTGTACTTTTATTACTGAACTTGATCCCTCACCAGCATTGATATCTCTGTAGATTTTTACAAATGCTTAGACCATATCCTTCGGTTCGATATATGATTTACTTACTTTCTGGCCAAAGCGTAGGGGTGACTTACTAGCTTTGCCTGCTTTAGACACAATGCCTTGGCTCGATTACGTTCTATACGAGCCTTTTGGGCATCAGTTAAAGTTGTAGCTTCTTCAGACATTCTTCATGAAATACTTCTACTTTCGAAATCGGTGTTTGTTACAATTTGCCGTATACTTCGTAAAAAGAAACAAGCTAAATTGTTTGAAGAGAATGGAAATTGAGATTGAGAGAATTAATTAAAGAGTGATTTCCAGTATTGACAGCCAAAAATTACGTGTTATTAATAGCAATAAGTGGTAACACTAAATTCGGTAAGGAATTGCCATTTAAATATAACACTGCGGCCAGACCATGGTACAATAATATCTTCATGGTAATAGCAGCGCGTGTTGTTGTTGTTGTAGGCAGCAACAACAGGCATTTTGTTTTTGTTCTATTCGCTTCAGCTGTCAAACTGTACACAAAAACATACCAACAACACAAGAATGCAAAAGAGTACAAAAACAAAATACATGCGAGTGTGACAGCCGAAGCGAAGAATTTCATGAAAAAAATGAAAACAGCTGTTCTTACGACTTTACCATGAACATATTATTGTACCATGGGCCAGATGTTTAAAATCCCAAAATGGGTGCACCGGTTTTTGGGACTTCACTAAGGTGCCTAACCCGAAATACTAAATCGATTTAGAAAAGGAATATTCAGTGAACAAAAATCAAAATATAATGCAGTGTTAGAGTAAAATTATTTGTGTAGATCCGTGTGATGGTTTTTATTTTAAATATAATTTTCGAACAAACCTATTATCGGTTTGCCAAACACGCTTAAAAAAATTAAAAATTTAATAATAGCTCTGTTCGAGTACTTTCCCAGTAAAAATTTGCAAGAATCTACTTTTGAGAGCGAAACAACAATTTTACTCTCTTTATGAAAATTTGCAAATAAAGTACACGAACGACTTCCAGTAATAATTTGCAACGAAACAGCTGATGTAGTTTTATCATTTGCTACACACATTTTGGCTTGTAGTTACATTACATATACACTGCCACAGTTGTCCAATTATGACGTCGTCCAGAAGTTGCTGAATGTTACTACATATTATTGCTTTCCATTTTCTTTTTAAATTCCAGTGATATTTTAAATAAAATAGTAAAATAATCATTTGTACTTTTTTCGGCAGTTGTTCATTTATTTTGGGTTTTTCTTTGTTTACATAAAACAGATAATTTCAAACAGCTGTTATATCTTGCAAATTTTTGTTGGCTAAAATTTCTCCAACCAAAATTTGCAAAATCTCTAACATCGAACTGTCAAAATGTTCGCTCTCTGGCTCTCATTTACTGGACTTTTGGAGTAAACGAACAGAGTTCAGTAAAAATTTGTACAAATTTGCACAAATTTTCGAGTACTTGAACAGAGCTAATAACAGCTATGATTTTATCATTTTAATAAAATTTTCGAATTATAAATTTCAATATGATTTTATAACTGAATTAGAATTATGTAAGTAAGTTATCACCCATGTTCTATCTTCCACCGTTAATTTGATTCACTTGACAAATTCATTTCACTCAGGTGGATAATCCATGTTCTATTTACATTCCATGTGGAAGATCGATTTTTTTTTGAATATGAACATATTTTTTTTTAAAAGTGAGTTTTCTATTAGAAAACGTAACAAGACGGAAAACGAAAGTCTGGGCAACATAAAAGGAAACTTAAAATTTTTGTAATTATTTGTTTTTGTTATACACTTCCTGGAAATAATGTAAGTAATGTGAATGAAATTCAATACAAGATACGTTAAATCACGTAAATGCATTTCTTCAATAAATGATGAAGATCTGTGGCTAGATCTTGCCAGGTATCATAAGACTGCGTTGTTGAAAACTAGATTTAAAAAACTATATTTCTATTAATAGAAATTGTATTGCCCTAATATTGAGCCTGTTTTTTTATTCCCTGCTAAACTAATTTTTCGACCACTTTGTATGGGGAGCTAAGCGATATTAAGCGGTTTCAAGTGGCGTACCATACAAAGTCAAATACAAAAAGCTTGTTTTTTTATTTCCCACCAAACTAACTTTTCGACGACTTTATATGGGATGTCGCTTAATATCGCTTAGTTCCCCATACAAAGCCGTCGAAAAAATAGTTTCGCAGTGAATAAAAAAACAGGCTCAAAGTCATCGAAAAATTAGTTTAGCAGGAATTAAAAAAACAAGCTTGTTAACATATTATATACAATCCAGTTTTATTTCACTCATTTGGCTCCCCAGTCATTGTGTACAAAAGCATACTTATACAGAAAAATAAATATAATAGAAATAAAGGGGCAAAAATCAGAAACCAGCAACAACCAATTCAAAGACTAGAGCAAAAATAAAGATATAAAAAGACAATACTAAAAAAGTACATGCGATTAAAGAAAATAGACATTTACTTTTATTTGTAATATTTACTTTTGTTTGTAATATTTGCCAATTAAAAACCTGACCCTATGTTGCGCAGTGCATTGGCTGTAGAGTTGGGTATGTCGTGAACTACCTAGTTCATTTAGGGTGACCAGACACCACCCTCGCGTATATAATGCACATGTTCGATATCGCGACTGTGTTCGTGATTGTTATGTCCGGGCATCTTAAATGAACGAGTTCGAGAACTAGTGAACGAGTTCGACACAAGTCTAATTTTCTGATATCAGGCGGTGAGTGTGAGTAACATACTCCAATATTAATAGAGTTTGCAACAGCTGTTTTATGAACTAAGTCCGTGAAAGTTTTGGAAAACATAGACAATTCGAAGAATCTTTAGTTTTAACAATTTTCGTGTTAATTGGGATCTACACAAATAATTTTACTCTAACGCTGCATTACATTTTGATTTTTTTCACTGAATATTCCTTTTTTAAATCGATTTAGTTTGGAAATTTTACTCCCAATTGTTGTGTTTTGTACATTTTGATTGATACGCGGCTGCAAAAGTATGGAAATCGTACCTCGCAACCCAGTCACCTATCACCGTTTCTTCTTTGAAAGCATTTTCTCTATAAGTTCTCCAAGTACTAACTTGATGAGTTGTCTCATCGGTACCCCTTGGTTATATTATTTTTTTATACAGTTCAATTACCGAGCCAATGATGCCTTATTTGGTTATAAAATTTCTGTAACACATTTCTACTCAAATAAATATTTAACAAAATTAAAATAAAGTTGATGTATATAAACTAACATCAAATATGTAATAGTAATATAAATAATAAAAAAATTACAGCAGACAGTTGTCCGAGGCCTTCGGCCACGGACTGTCCCTGCAGGCTGTGTCAGAGACACGGCCATTAAGTTTAACGTAGAATACGCCATCCGATAAGACAGAAAACATATAACAATAAATTCATTTGCTTATATTATTTATCATTGGCCGAAGGCCTCGGACAACTGTCTGCTGTAATTTTTATATTTACCAACGGCATTTGATTCAAGTCCGTTTAAAAAAAAATATTATGTTCAATTTTTTTAAACTTAATTTAATTTATGTATTTTAATTAATATTTTTATTAAAATAAGTTCTGCGAATGTTGAGAGGGCCGCCCTAATATTAAAAAAGGTTTACCTTATCGAGTCTTCGCATTAGCATTCGAGCGTTGTGTGAAAGCTTTACGCTTTACAATTCAAAATTAATGTTACATTAATGTTACAATTAATGTTGCCAAGCAACATTAGCTTGCTGTTCGTTTCACTTTTTATTGGATACATGTTCCTAAGCAATGTTGAGCAACCAAAAACACTCAACCAAACACCACACATATGTTTGAGTGTATGTGTTTAAACAATTTTCATTTGAGAAATTTAAATATTATGAAATGTATATCAAACGAAAGATAACATCTTCATTTACCTACAAAAAAAATTTTAAAAAAATTCATCTAGCCGTTTCCTCAAATTCAATGAAATAAAGATTACAACAATAAAAACCTGACATGACTTCTCATACCGTAAGGTAAGACGTATTCTACGTCAAAACTAATAATAATAAACACCGAATTTAATCAAACAAAGAATATAGATAACAGATTGATTATAAAACAATTAATATAGATAATATTTGATAACAGATTCCCTTTTCCAAATAAAAGGTTTAAGTAGTATTAAATAAGAATACCCGTGACATTTAAAGAACAAGTGACAAAAGTTAATATAACTAAAAGATTATGGCGTGAAGTGTTCTGAAACATGCAAAAAGTAAGTGGACACATATTAATACACTGAAGTTACAACACTACTATTCATTTGTTTCCATATGCTGGTAAAGTCTTTTTTAAATGTATCTAACGAATGATTAAACGTTTAAAGGCGTTTAAACGTTTTAGTTATAACATCTTGCTACCCTAATATGAAAAGATCGTTCCAATTGAGAAGACATTCTGTGAATAATAATTTGTACATTTCTCGTCGACCTTTCAAACTCAAATAAATTCACTAAGAATAAAGGAGTTTCTCTAACAATAAGTGTGTTTTTTACCCCGCTAAAGTTAATTATAGCTTAATTTGTACAGGACAGCTAAGCGATATTAAGTGGCATTTCAATTTCCCACTTAAATTCCGACTTGAGCAATGACAATAAGGCTGTTTTTTATTCCCTTAAGCCAGGGGTCGCCTCGCTTAATGACGGCGACACTATCGAGTATATAGCGATGAAAAAGCTTCTCAAAATACCGTTCGGAATCGGTGTAAAACTGTAGGTCCCAATCAGTGAATGAAAACTTGAAATCGCACAGCTCAGTGATTGTGAGAAGTTTCTCCCCGGTCCCTTCATGGGATGTAGTGGGAAACCATTTTTTTTTTTTTTTTTTTTAAGCCAGGTCGGCAAACTTTTTCGGGAATGGGCCAAATTTAAAAAAATTTAATCTCGGCGGGCCACGATTAAACATGTTACCTTGTCATTTAATTCTATTACAAAATAATATTTACTCCAATCTGCTTTAAACGCCCGATTTTCGGAACTAATTTTCCTCTTTTTACTTGGTATTGGCAGTGACATCGTAAAGGTAAAATAAAATACGAGAAAATAAGATTAAAACAGGCTAATCTTCAAAACAGACACGAATGTGTTCTGGTTGCCAAAGCACGACTGAACAAAAAAATAGAAGCATGCTTTTTCACCACTTCATGCCACAGACTTGCCGATGTGACACATACATTCATATTTTCACTTACACGTACATAATGGTCCACGATTTTTATATTTGAGAGAGACGAGAGATGCTCTCCAAGCATTTTAATATTTGTTGTTTTTTCACATTCAGGCTTGAGTAAAAACCACCGAGTAATACTATAAGAGTGTGCACTAGTTACTTTTTGTACTAACGAGTTCCGAGACCTACGAGGAAAACATATAGAGAATGAGAGCAATCTTTAATTTTAACAATATTCGTGTTAATTGGGATCTACACAAATAACTTTACTCTAACACTTCATTACATTTTGATTTTTTTCACTGAATATCACTTTTTTTAATCGATTTAGTTGGCAAAATTGACTCCCAGTTGATGTGTTTTGTACTTTTGACTTGACACTCGGCAGCAGAAGTTTGAAAATCACACCACGCAACCCAGTCCCTATCAACGAGTCTCTTTGATAGCACATTCTCTATTTGTTCTCCAAGTACTAACTTGAACAGCTGTCTCATCGGTACCCCTTGGTAAAAACAATTGTGTCAGACATGCACCTGCTATATGTACATATGTAACGAAATGAACTGGGACAAAAGTTGTAAAGTTTGTGTTGGAGAATTTAATTCACCGTGTTATTTTATAAAACGTAATTCGTTCGATGAGTGAAACGTTTAACGCCAATACTAACGTAACGCTGAAAAAGTGGTATTTTGTAATTGTTGAAGGAATTAATAATTTGTCACTGTTTTCACACGGAGGCGAATAAAGTGTATAAATAATAACTCATAGGAAAATATATTCCAGCAACGACTTTCGTACACCATTTTGTAAATTAAAAAAAAAATATTTTTTTTTCCGAATGACAAGTGTTCTCGTTGTATAAAATAAAAATCATTGAGTAATGTGAAGTGACTATCAACGTTTTATAAAATGACACGGTCGTTTTAATAACATTGCTGTTAATGTAAACTTCAGCTATAGAAGGATGATATAGTTATTAGTAAATTGGCGATTTGTCTAATGAGACAATTGGGCCTTGTTTTAACAGTACCAACAAGTGTACTAAAGAAGAATATTTCTCAATTCTGAACTCCATGGGTACAGGCGTTCGAAAATGTAAACAAAACGTAGTTGTGTTCGTGCGCTTGTATTTTGTGAAAATAGCAGCTCTCCCCTATCCCTTCATTTTATGTAATTTATTTAATTTTTTTTGTGTGCAAAATATTCTTAAAATGCTATGCCGACAATTAACAATGCTACCGGCAATATCGAAAATGAGCCCGCGTGCCGCATTTGGCCCGCGGGCCGCAGTTTGCCGAAATTGAAATGCCACTTAATATCGCTTAGCTGTCCCGTACAAATTAAGCTATATTTAACTATAGCGGGGTGAAAAAAACACACTTAATGTTGCCACATGTTCAATTTCAAGCAATAGCAACAAAAAGTTCTCTTAGATACATTTTGTTATCATTTATTGTGAATGAAAATGTTATCAAGGAGACTCAAAAGCAGAAATTTGCAAAATGGCTTATACATTTTAAGTTCATTAAACTTATTTTATTTGTACTACGTGTACTTTTATACCTCTAAATTGGAGGGATAGATTATTTGCGAATGAAAACAAAATTGGAAAGAAATTGTTCACAACAACGCGCGGTAAATGTTATACATATTGAACTTGGTGGAATTATCTATCAGGTATAGTCGTTTAAACAGGTGATGTAATGTTTTCCATGCCATTTTTCGTTTCACTTGTCAAAATCATATGTATTTTGATTTAATACTTGTTTGTATTCTTGTAATGTTGGTATATATTTGTGTAGAATTTGACAACTGAAATGAATGAACGAAAATAAAATGTCTGTTGTTGCTGCTTACACCTACAACAAGTGCTGCTACCGTGTATTTGTTGGCACGTGTTGTCATATCAAATTTTTTCAACCATTACAGCAAATGTTGCCACATTTCGTAGTATTAAGTGTGGATCGTTTTATTTGGAAAGTCGTAAGTGGCGATAGCTTAATGGCATAAAAAAACAGCCTTAATATTCTTAGAAAAATGCAGTAAACTTCTAACTTGCACAAATCCCGAAAATGAACAACCTAGAAAGTCTTTGACATAAGAAGCAATCTGCTGGTGCATTCTTACTGAATATATACCTTATATCTCTATTAAATAACAAACGCACCTTCTTCAATATATAACCCAAAGTCCCAGAATATACCTCCATACCATATAAAAAAAATCGGCATTATAAGTACATGAACTACTTGTCTTTTGATATTTAGGGGTTGATATAAATTAAAATTGTAGAATTTTCTTAGAATGTAGTTCACTTTAGAAGTTATAGCGTTCACATGCAATTCAAATTTGAGCCTACTATCAATAATTATACCAAGGCAGTCTAAGCTGTCCACAACATCAATCATACAGCCATAGATAGAAATATTATCTTGATCACTTTTCAAACCCCCAAATACAATAGCCTTTGTGGCAAAACTTCAGACAAAAAATAAACCAAAATTAAAGAAAAAGTTAAATTTATATTCCATCTAGTCTCCCGGCCGGACTAGTCATGGGGGTTAAAATTTCCTCTGTATCTTAAGTCGATGTTTGGCAAAATCAGAAAAATCCTATCTCATGGTCACTGTACGTACAAAAGTGGACTTATATGGACTTACAGACATCCCACGAAAAAAAAGAATGACACCGCGAAATTCCTGACATGAATACCTTTCGTTGAAGTACCCACACTAACCCATACCCAAATGTCCCTGGGTGTGCCGATTTTTTGGAACCTGTGAGCCCCATAGGTCCCTGCGAGGGCTAGTTTTCCATTTTCTCACATTCTTTAATATTTCCTTAGTTTTGGTTTTTTAAATTTTTTTTGCCTGCCCCTGGCCCTTAACTTCAGCCGCCATTAAGCCTGTTTTTTTACTCCCTGCTAAACTAATTTGTATGGGTATCTAAGCGATTTTAAGCGGCTGCTCATACAAAGTCGCCGAAAAATTAGTTTAGCAGGAATTAAAAAAACAAGCTTTTTGTCTTATTGCTATTAATATATATGCTATCTTTTGTGTATGTAGAAAAAAACGCGTTTTATTTCTCCCGCTATCAGAAAAAACATGCCTGTTGTTAATATGACTATTTCTTATTGAAAATTAGCATTGCCACTTCATGGGTTAACAAACCGCCATTGTTGGCTGGCAATGCCAAAGGGAGAAGTTTTTTGCGAGAAGATGCATGTTTACACCGAGAGAATTATAAATCTGCCTCAAGTTTCTTGTTATTTGTTGTTATCGTTGATTTGTAAACTTCACGCCGATGCAAAATGTTATGTTTTGTGTGCTTCCAGTTTTCGGAAAAAACTTCTTCCGTATTTGGAGATAAATATCTACAATATAGAATATCAGAAATTATCGAAAAACATTTATGTGTAAAGGTAAATACTAAACTCCCGATACTTATGTATTTATTTAACGCAACGACCCGAATATTGAACCCGAACAGCCCCAACTGGAGGAGGAATCATGTGCGATATGTGACAAGTGCTGGACAAAACTTAAGGAATTTCATGATTTTTATGAGTATGTGACTGAAGTTCACAATGCACATGTTAAGGCCTTGGAAGAAAATACTATCGTTGTGGTTGAAGATTCGAAATGTGATGACGATGATCAAATTGGTGTGGTAGACATAAAAGAGGAAAGCTTGGAGGAAAATGACATAGAAGAGTCGCCTTTTCTTGAAACGGAAGAGATGTTATCACAAAATCCTTTGCTGGATCTTGTGGCAAATGATAATGTGATAAAATCAGATGGTAAAAAAAGTAAAAAGTTTAAAACCAAATTCCCAAAGCAGACTATAGGAAAGAAACAAACGAAGCGTAAGAAGCAAACCCCAACTGAAACCCAATACCAAGGGGAGGACACCAAAAACACCAACAACAAATCCAAAGAATTGCTGCTTAAAAAGACAAGGCGTCAAAAAGGTGTGCAGCACGAAGAAAATAAGGCTTGCAATTCATTGCAGGAGGAAACAGACAAAGTGGAGGGTAATATTGTGCCCACGGAATCAGCTGCATCCAGCCATTGTTCAACTAAACAACCCAAACGACGAAAAGGTCACATTTTGTTGCAAGAAAACGAGGATCTTATCAAGAAACACATCAAAATGTCGTGCGGAATGTGTACCGATGCAAGTGAAGACTTTCAAAACCTAATGTCACACTTTAAACTGCATCATCCGGGTGTCAAACCTCACATAAAATGTTGTGATCGCAAATTGGATTGTCCCTCGGATATTTTGCAACACGCCTATTACCACGAAGATCCAGAATACTTCAAATGCAACGAGTGCGGTAAAAGCTTTATAAATAAATCTGGCCTAAGGGATCATTACTTGCAGTACCACGAGCCTGAGGAAAATCTACCTTATGGTTGTGATCAATGTCCAAGAAGATTTTCCCGAAAAAATCTTCTGGAACACCATAAATCTAAGCATATACCTAAAACGGAACGTTCTCATTTCTGTGATATTTGTAAACCCACAAGAGCGTAAGTGTGAGAGTGTTCTTATTTCTATAAGAATTATATTAGACAGAATGCCCATTTAGGTTTGCGAATGAATACATACTACAACTTCATATCAAATGTCGCCATACCAACCCCACCAATATATGCCATGTTTGTGCCAAAGAGATAAGGGATAAACAGGCATTTGAGAAACATGTACGGCTGCATTTTGAGACGAGTGGTCCCCGTCTTAAGTGTCCACGCGAGGGCTGTGATAGCTGGCTTAAAGATGAGGATAACCTAAGGCAGCATTTAAGACGCTTTCATGACGCCCAGCAGTACGAATGTCCTCAATGTAGACGCATATGCAAAAATAAACATTCGCTTAGTTGTCATTTAAAAAACACCCACACCACGAAAACATATACCTGCGAAGAGTGTCAAAAGAGTTTTAAAAGTCAACAGTCACTGAAGGTATTCCTGATGATATTTTAAATATATGTATGTGCTATCTTAAACGTGTGCTTTCGCTTTTAGGAACATATGGCCGGCCATACAGGAGAGGCTTTGTACAACTGTCCATTTTGTTCCAGAACATTTAACTCAAAAGCCAATATGTATTCTCATAAAAAGAAGGCACATCCCACAGAATGGGAACTATGGCATCAAACGAAAATAGGATCAAAAACATAAAGTCTTATGCTCAGTTTCCATTGAAAAATCCCAATTCAAATGGACTTTAATTGCCCGATGTTGTCATTTAATATGAAAAACTCCTCTAACCCTTTACATTGAGCTTTTAAATGACGAGTGTGAAACTCGTCCTAAATTTAAAATACTAATAATTGGTTGTTTTAGGCTTTGATGATCCAGAATGTTTAATTTTTCTAAATCATGTGTTCATGCATATTTTTGAAATAAGTATTAGTAATTTAAAACTAAGTATAACTTTTTTTTAACATTTGTTAGATATCCATTACTTGCCATTTATTTTATTGAAATGATGCATTAATCCGTTCCTCATATGAAGAGGTGATAAGGCAAACAGCTACAAATTTCCACATAGTGGAATCAATGCAATTCTAAGGGATTAACTACCTTAGAAATTAAATAACTTTACGACGTTTTTAATTCCCACACAGATAACAACTGAAGGCTAAAATGATAAGCTTGGAACAGCTTAATTTTAGATATTCCTAAAACGGAGTTTTTGGAACGTTTTGAGAATAATAAATAATGAGCTTTTTAAAGTAAGTATTTAACAATAAAAAATAAAGTCGACGTATTCCTCGGAAAGCTAAAGAAAAGACAAAATTTCAATAATTGTAGTAGATATTTTTAAATTTGGTTAATATGTATTAAACCCTTATTACTAATTTTCAATGCCTAAACCTAACGTAATTAATATCTACTGTATTCACTGGAGCCCGAATTTCAAGCGAGAGTTCCCCAATTCATTTCTGATGCGTCCTTTACTGTTGTTGTGTCCAACAGAATGGACAAAGTAATGCATTCCACTCTTAACGCTTATTTACTGTTCAAACAGATATTTTTTTAATACTTTTTAAACGATTTTCTTTTGCTTTATTGCAGCAATTTTGTCCTGGATTCTTCTCATTCGACCGGATGTTGTTTCTTTTTGTGCGAGTACATGTTTGCATTGGAATTAAATGTCCTCGGGCAAAAGGGACATTTATACAGACTTTCGCCGGTATGGTGTGCCATATGCTCCTATAAATACAATTATAAATTTCAAACGCAATGATAACTCCATAAGGAGCATCTTCGATTAACAACATACCTTTAATGTTATTTTTTTCTTAAATGATTTCTCACATTGGCCACATGTGTACACCTTGTCGGAATGATTATTACGCTTATGTTGCGATAAAGCCTTACGGTTTTTGCACACCTTTTCACATTGTGGACACTTGTATATAATTCCTTCGCTGTTGTGTCTTCTTAAATGATCCTTTAAATTGTATTCGTCTTTCAGCCAACTCTCACAGTCGGGATAAGGGCATTTTACCCGTGGACCGCTGTCTTCGAAATGCAGCCGCACATGTTTTTCAAATAGATATTTATCTTTGATTTCTTTCGCGCACACATGACAAATATTCGTTTCTCTTTTATGTACACTTTCATGGGTTTTCAATAAGTACTCGCTGGCAAAGCTAAAAAGAGAATGAAAACGATGAATTTCTGAACAACTGAAGGCTAACAAAGTTAATACACTTACGCTCTTGGTGTTGGACATTTCATACAGAAGAATGACCAGGCTTCTTTGGGTATATGTGTTGGTTTATGAAATTCCAATAATTTGCGCCGTGCAAACTTTTGCGGGCAAAATTCACAAGAATGTATGCCTTTATCTTCTTCATTGTGGAAGGAGAGGTTGTGTGTATGCAGGTTGTATGTCGTTTTAAATGATTTATTGCATTGATCACATCTTAGAAATTAACAAAATTCAAACATGTTATTTAAATATTTACGTGGGTAACATAAAGCAATAATATTTATTAAAGTCCTCGTTTCTAAGCGCTTATCTTAGCCTTAGCGCCATTTTGTCAATGTCTGGCTAAAGTTCCTGCTTACTACTAGGTACTTTAATTTATAGGAACGATATACTGCTTATTACGGTTTATCATTTTCTCATTATCCTGTTAATTAAACAGGATGTTAGATGTTTTACGCTGGCAACTCTAATGAAATCTATGGCTACCTTTGTCAGCATTGTAAGATATCAGCTGTTTACCTTATTATTGTTTTTGGGCAAAGTGTTATTTATTCAGTTTATTCAGTTGATGTTGACCTGTTGCAAGAACGCAAGTCAATTTTAAACAACCAAATACTTAATCATAACATGAAAACAGAACTGCTCTTGCCAGCTGTTTGCATTTATCGTTCTACTAACTAACTACTAACCAGGGTTAAGCGAACCACACATTTGTCAATCCTGATCATGAACATCAGCTATTGTTGATGTTTATTGCCAGTTTACCGCCCTACTCGATACCAAGTAAGAATGTAATCGATGTTCGCATCACTACCATGTTCACAAAATTTTTTGGTAATATTTTTTCAAATTCATCAGCCATACGTCATATATATTCGTGCAGATACCCTCCTCCCTCTTATTTTCTTTTAATTTTGTTCTTAAACATGTTTCGGGTCTATAATCAACATAAACTGAAGATTTTTCGATCAGATTTCGTTTAAACGATACATCATGCATACATCACTCTGCTTCAATCATCCCAAAAATCAAACTCATTTTGATTTTCTGCATTTGATCGTGTGACGCATACACACTTATTTTCACTAACTCATAGAAATATGATTATACATCAGATGTACCGTGTAAACACCGCTTTAAAACGCATCCGTCTTATAATGTTAATAGGAGGACTAACGCCAGTTAGTAGTTTATCGGATCGATAAATGCAAACAGCTGACAACTGTTTAGTTCTCATGTTTTTAAGATTTAAATATTTGGTTTTCGCAAATAGACGCATTCTTCCACCAGGTCAACAAGTAAACGTTCCTCGGCAACTGAAAATTTCCTGACACGGTGTGTTTTTAATAACTTTCCATCATAATTTGAATAAATTACAAAAACGATCGATACTATTCATCCTTTGTAAATTACACTGCACAAAAACATAATACAGTAAACAACTGATATCTTACAGTGCTGACAACTTGTCATACATTTATCAGCGTTGCCAGCGTAAAAATGTCCAACATCCTGTTAAATTAACCGGAGGATTAGAAAATGAAAAACTTTAACAGGCAGTATCTAATGTAAATATAATAATATATAAATTAGAGTATATCATTCCGATAAATTAAAGTACTGATTAGTAAGCAGACACTTAAACCGGAAACTGACCCTTCATCTGTAGAGTTAAACTGACTCTTTAACTATTCATTGTATAGGAATTTGAGACACAAACAAACCTATAACCTGTAAACTTTGATTCCAACTAGTTATAACGCGGCGTTAAATATAGATATAGTAAACAGAACAAATGAATTCCTATGTACAACTGCGTGGCTCACCTGAAACAGTTTGGATCCTCATGTTGAAGAGCATGTTGTGCTATATAGTGACGTCTAGTAAATCTCTTATTGCAACACACAATAAAGGGTTTTACTTTAGGATGTTGCTCGTTAAAGTGTGTGCCAACATCAAGAAATGTTTTGCAATCAAGGTTGCATAAATTGCAAATCATGGGTATATGCTTTTGAATCATTTCTTCAGTCAGTTTGGGATCTAAGCGTTTGCGTTTCTTCTTAGTCACATCATCGTCGTCTTTCTTTGATTCTGGCTTTATGGATTTAAATGATTGTTTCTTAGGTTTTGCTGGTGCTTTCTTTCGAACTTTCTTTTGCAGTATTTTTTTTGTTAACACTTTCTCATCATCGCTCGAAGATGCCGCTGATGATGAAGACGACGAGTTTGACATACATGTATCTACACCATCGTTTTCGCACTCGTACTCAGATACATCTTTTTCATCACTCTGATTGTCATTATCTAGCGGATTTCTTTCTGCATTGACGTGGGAATCATGTTCATAACTTTGAATATGTGGCTCAATTTCGACTTCAACTTGTGTCGCCTTCTCTTCAGATATCTCATCGAGCTCCTGCTTAATTGGCAACACCGGTGGCTGTCCATCCTCTTCCTTGACTATAAGCGTCTCCGTTTGAAGTGTATGAAATTTACGGTATGCCTCTTCCGTTTTGTGATAAAATTCATGAAATTCACTCACTACATTCCAGCACAGAGTACAAATTTTAGGTTTAATGTCATCATCATTGGGTTGAGGCTGTTGTCGCGAAATTACATATACTCAGGTAGTGTTAACTTTACAAAGAATCTGGTACGTATTGATATCTCGGGAGCTTACCTTAAACCACAAATGTTGTTCAATAATTGTGGCCTTATGAAGTTGTTCCCCATTCTCATCAAAGACATCCATAACATCGCGAGAATTAGTTACACACACACAGCACAACATAATTAAAAATTTGTTTATAAACAATCCAAGATTAATATTCTTTGAAGTTTCTAAAGCTAGAAGTCGGTAACTCTGAGATTTTCAATAAACTCAAGGTAACAGTCATAAGGATCACATATTCTACAAGATAATATAAATCATAACTTGTAAATATAACACAAATTCTCGGTTTCTTTGCTTAGATGATATATTTATTTTGCAAAGTTTCCATTCACTCAATTTTGTTAACATATCAGCTGTTTTTTTTTTTTGTTTAAATAACAACTCTGTCAAAATCTTATACGACGTTTACATCACGGAGTAATATTAATAAGAGTTTTGCAACAGCTGTTTTATTTACTAACAAGTCCGTGGAAGACTTGGAAAACATATCGTCAGCTGAGAAATATTTATAGCTCATTCGCACTACAAAATAATTTCCTGATTTTGTACCAAATGTCCTAACAAAATCTGAAGTGTTCGCATTGGGGTTTTTCCTGATTTTATTGAAAGTCAAGGCGTAATGACGAGGTAGCGTTACTACGACAACAAACACACCAAGCCGACAACAATAGAAATTTTGCTTTGTCTGGTATTTTTCCACAATCAAATTCAGCACAAATGTATTCCAGGAATAAAAGTTAAAAAAAAGTATAAAAATGACTTAAACCTAGAATAGGTCGGCAACTCACTTCGGCTCCAAACTATTACCATTGGATAGAACTTTTAATTTTAAGTAAAAAAAATTAAATAAAATCGGGGGCAACGCCTATTTTCGGAGTTGTGGGCCCCCAAAGTTCGGACATACAGGATGATACTAAGAGTGTGGTGCCGTGTTATGGGACCGATTTCACAACTTTTTTATGTAAAACGAGTCGAAATAAACAAAAAAAATTAAATACATTTTTTCGATAACTGCCTTAGTTATCCACATATCGGATTTTTAAAAATATCCAGAAAATATTTTTTTTTAAAACAATCGAGTGATTTTTCGGATTGTGCCACACATCGACTTCAGGTACAGAAGGAATTTTAACCTTCCTGCCTGAGCCCTGAGCCGGACGGCCGGGCGACTAATTGCAATATAAATTTAACGATTTTCCAAAACTTCTACCACACGGTACGAGCAACATAGGTCCCTGCGAGGACTACTTGGCCCGTAACTCCCAAAATAGGGGTTCCCCCCGATTTTTTTATTTTACTTTTTTTACATAAAATAACTCCCTAAACCAAAAAAAAAAACAAAAAAATTGGACGTGCCGATCTATACTAGGTCTGTTCCTAAAAAATATATGCTTGAGAAACAATAAATACCTAAGAAATACAATAATTAAATAAGTCGGGTATTCTAGTGGTACCACCACCACAAATTGTTGTAAACAAATGTACTATTTGTTTGTAGTGTGAGATAAAACAGCATTGCATAAAACAAATCAAGCATTTTCCCCTGATTCCTAGAAAAATCTCTAATCTTTTATGGGACTGCATTCATTGATGTAAGCGAGAATATAAGACGTGATCTTGATGGTAAAATTAATTTTTTAGTACTACTTGACCACAGGCTTTTGAAACTATTCACCATCATACTTTGTGTATGAAACTTCGTCACTTTTTTAAGTTCTCGTATACCTCTACTCAGCTCCTTACCTCGTACCTTAATGATCGAACTCAGTCAGTATTTTTAAATAAAGCTTCATCTCAACCACTGAAGTTAACAAGAGGTGTACCCCAGGGATCTATTTTGGGACCTCTTCTGTTTTCTTTATATATCAACGGTCTTCCGCAGCAATTATCCCATTGTAAGATACATATGTGCGCGGACGATGTTCAACTTTATCTTAGTAGCCCCTCTCACTCACATAAGCAAAGCATTGACAATCTTAAGTCTGATGTTATAAAAATCTAACAATGGGCAATGGCTAACGGACTATTCTTAAACCCACTAAAGACTAAATACCTTTTAATACATAAAAGATCAGTAAACCCTGAGATTTCAGATGACTTATTTATAAATGACCAGCCAATTTCTATTGTTTCTATAGCTAAAAACCTTTGTATTGTTTTTAGTAACAACTTATCTTGGACTAATTATGTTAATTTGCTAGTTGCTCAAACCTATGCTAAATTAAGGTCGTCATGGACTACCCAATCTTTTACACCATTAAATGTCCGTTTACTTCTTGCTAAATCGTATTTAATTCCTGGTTTGATTTATGGTTGTGAATTATTTGCAAATTGTGATATTGCTAGCATGCGTAGGCTTAATGTCATTTACAACAACATTGTTAGATACGTGTATGCACTCACAGAAAAATTCAGTTGAGACAGCCGAATTAGCCGTAACCGAATTAAGAGGTTGTCTTAACCGAATTAGAGGTTGACACAACCGAATTAGAGGTTGACCCAACCTCATTAGAGGTTGACGCAACCTCATTAGAGGTTAACACAACCTCATTAGAGGTTGCCACAGCCGAATTAGAGGTTGACACAACCTCATTAGAGGTTGACACAACCTCATTAGAGGTTGACACACCTCATTAGAGGTTGACACAACCTCATTAGAGGTTGTCACAGCCGAATTAGAGGTTGTTACAACCGAATTTAGATAGTGTCACAAATTAATTATTAACGTTTTTTATTATTAAATGATGATTTATTTTCCTGTATTCTTATAAAAAATTCAAAAAGCGAGAAAATAAAGTCATACATATTGTGTAATCTATATAATAATAAATTTGTCGTACATGCCTCTTCCGACCTTTTTCAAGTCCCGGCCATCACGGGACACCGCACTAATTCTGACATTCGGCTGATGTATCGGTTGATTTAGGTCCTAAACAATTTTGTATACAGACGATTGCAGCACATCTCACATGACCGACCATGAAAAACTTGAAAACTGTTGATATCTGCTTCAATAATTTCTGCAAAATAAGACGTTTCAATACAAAACGTATTTTACTTACCTTTCTTAATAACAGCAAACAATTTTGAAATTTTTTAATTCTTTATAAAATAACATTTGATTATAGAATTTTAAACGTCATATGTTAAATACATGGCATTAGGTCGTGGTAACCGAATTGAATATGAATTCGGTTGTACCCACAGAATTCATGAGAAATTCGGTTACAGCAACGGAATTGACGCCAAATTCGGTCGTTGCAACCGAATTAAAGCTAGATTCGGTTACTGCGACCGAATTGATGCCAAATTCGATAGTTACAACCGAATTGATGCCAAATTCTGTTACTACAACCGAATTAATGCCAGATTCGGTTACTCCAACTGAATTTGGTACCAATTTCGGTTCTTCGGTCCGAAAAAAAAGGAACAGGATTTGTTTAGAAAAAAATCGTTCCCCTTCATGACCTGCAATGTACCTGCAGCAAAAATGAGATACAATTTAAAATTTTGGTAAATTTTAGTATAATTGCGATACATTTTCAAAATTATAAGGATGGTAAAATGTAGCATGAGTCACGTTGGTATGTATGTGAATCAAAAGCTTTGAAGAACAAAATTATAATTATGCATTAGATGCAAATTTACTTTAAATTTTAGAGAAGGAAACGTACTTTTTTTTTTTGCTGGTTTTGCTCTTTAAATTTGTAGCATCACAATTTTAAGAGCTTAGAATAAATGGGTTTTTAAGTTAAATGACTCAAAACTTTATCGTTTGACTTTTATCGTTGATATAAAGTTGTATTGTAGTTACCACAACTATTTTGCCACAAAGATACGAAATACAGTTAGTGTTGCTTTGTTGGACGATATGTACTATGGCCTCAATGTGGTATTATTGAACCCATGTTTTCTACCATCCAATGTTTCCTTGCAACCATACCTATGAAGTTAAAAATATTGAGAGAATAAACTACTTTCTTCTAATTTGACCAGTTGTCAAACTCTACCCAAAAAAGTATGCTAAATAGTACAAAATCAAAATATACAAGAGTTTGACAACTAAACCGTAAAGTGATATGAAAAGAATTAAATCAGATGTTGAAACGAGCTTACTTTCTAGTAATTCCACCATGGAAATGTCCGTACAACAGAAGCGTTTTTTTTTTGTCGAATGTGTATCCGCGTCCGCTCAAGAAAGAGTCCATTTAAGGGAGAGCTATTGCAATGCCGTTCTTATGGCACTTTGCCGGGACCAAGCAACAGTGTCCGTGCATAGGGGTGACCGCGCAATGGAGGTGTCCGTTGTGGTATATTTCACTGTATATACCAAAATGCCTAAATGTCTATATGAAAAAATCAGATTTCCACGATCCAACAGGGGTAAAAAGATAATTCTTCCGATTCATCACACACTAGTATCGGAATGGCAATTTTTCCTTAACGCTATTCGTCTTTGGAATCAACTACCACCAAACTTACAACTAACGAGTAATGTAACTGATTTTAAAAATCAACTATATAATTTTTTTTAATAATTCGGTGTATTAATTTTAATCTTGTTTTTTTGTGTTAAATTTGTACTAGTTTTTTAAATTAGGAAATTAATTTTTTGCCTTTAAAATGTATTCTCTTTTTATTTTATATATATTTGTTATTATCATTTTACACTATATTTGTATTTCATTATATTCTTGTTTTAACGTAATAAAAGTGTAACTCATACGTACTTTCTATACTATAATTATAAGATTTAATCTTGTTGTGCAGAAATTCAAATCTCTACATATATAAAAATTACGTGTATGTTCGTGATCGCTAAACTCAAAAACTACTAGACCGATTTTGACCAAATTTTATATGCATGCTCTATGGGCCGTGAGTAGTGTTTCTGTGTAGTTTGAAGTTCGTCCGATAGATGGCGCAATATTTAGTTTTTTGTGTTTTTGCACAGTAACTCAAGAACTCGCTGAAGGCGTTGGGTGCTTAATCGGCGTGTTTACCATCATCATTGTTTACCATCTGATGTTATAAATACTTTTGAAGGCAGGACGAAGTCTGCCGGGTCAGCTAGTAAATAAATAAATAAGGATCTCATGTATAAGAGGCGCGCACACTAACCATTGCACCACCGAAGGTAAGTGCGCCAAAATAATTCTCAGTTGACGATATAGAGAATGAGAGAAATCTTTAATTTACACAAATGGGGTGTTTGAATTGAAATCTACACAAATAATTTTACTCTAATGCAGCAATCACACTGACATCGATTTTCTTGATTTTGCCACTTTTGTTGATTTTAAGCAGATATCAAGAAAATCGGGTATTTTTTCGTATTTGTCTAGGAATCAGGAAAAACTCCTTGATTTTCTATATGCAACGCTGTTTTATTTCGCACTACCAACGAATAGTACATTTGTTTACAACCATTTCAATCACGGCGCATAGATGTGGTGGTAGATACCACTAGAATAGCCGACTTATATATTTTCTACCATTCTTAGGTATTTCTCATTGGAAAACTATTTTGCAGTGCGAATGAGCTATAACACTTCAATACATTTTGATTTCTTTCACTGAATATCCCTTTTTTTAATCGATTTAATTGGCAAAATTTACTCCCAGTTGATGTGTTTCGTACTTTTGGCTTGACACGTGGCTGCAATAGTATGGAAATAGGTAAAAGAAACCCAGTCACCTATCACCAAAAACGATGTACAAGTAGACAGTGAAAATGTCTCTTCACTCAAATGCCGAGTGAAACCCTAGTCATTCTGTTCTCTCTCTTACTCTCTTCATTGAATATATTAATACACGAGCAGCTTTTTGATAGAGTTATTGTATACAACTAAAAATTCCAACCATGTTGAAATAAAATTACATAAACTATGCAAAAAGTATGAAATAATCAAGATATGACGCGTGAGAGAAATGCCTTTGAGTGAATTTCTAGCACTTTTTGGTTCTCTTTTACCAGGGTTGCCAAATTGCATACATCTTCTGGTCGTGTAATTCTAGATCGTCGTTGCTATCGCCGAGTAATACTATAAGAGTGTGCATTAGTTGCTTTTTGTACTAACGAGTTCCGTGGAAGACTTGGGAAACATGTAGAGTATAGCGTATTAAAATAAAATGTGCTTTGTTCACTTTTGTTTAGCGCTATGCTTCGCTTCATTTGAAGATTGATTTTCAAGATTTTTATCGTGTTTCATTTACTTCCACCGAATAACCGTATTGCATCTAATTTGTTATTATATTTTTTGTTAATTTGATCACTTTTTGCCACTTTTTTAATACAATATTTCACAAAACTACCCGAAATTAAGAACGCGCCACAAACGAAAAAACAAAACAAAGGTGAAATTTTTTTTTGCTGAATTCCAGTCAGCTATCGCCATTTCTTCTTTGAAAGCATATTCTCTATCTGTTCTCCAGGTACTAAATTGAACAGCTGTCTCATCGGTACCCCCTGGGTAAACCATAAGTAGAAGAGAACCAGAAAGTCGACGCGATTCACTCAAACGCATTTCTTTCCGGCGTCATAACTTGATTATTTCATACTTTTTACATACTTTATGTAATTTTATTTAAATATGGTTGGAATTTCTATAGTTAGATAGAATAACAATCAGAAAACTGCTCGTGTATTGAAATATTCAACGAAGAGAGTAAGAGAGCGAGCAGAGAAACGACTCGCTTCACTCGTTTTCTTTGTTGGCATTCCACCCCATGAGTAAATTTTCTTCTCTATACAATGGTTGCTTTGTTTTTTACACTCCCGCTCTCTACTTCAAAATCTAATGGGTCGATTATGGATGGCCACCTAACTTCAGTTACTCCGTCAACTGATAACGCCACTGAAATAAATATTGGTATTATGTATGGCAACTTTTGTCAGTTGCCATAGGTAACAGTGTCTTGGCGTCGATAACAGAGTTTTGTCACAAACAAATAATAAATCTAAAGTGAGGTTGAGAAATAAAAGTGTGTTTAAGAGAAAAAAAGAAAAAATGATGAGTTCAGTGGAATTATTTTGTGATGTGGAAAACAGCACAAAACATGGCAACTATTATGAGACACTTAGAAAGACAACTCTAATCCTTTAGAATTGCTGGTTACACTGAGTAACTCCTACTGCTGACAACAATTGTTAATAAACAATTCCATTTTATTTTTAAGACATATTTTCGCCTTCCAAAAGAAGGAATAGATTATTTAGTGGATACTTTAGAAAATGAGTTCAAAGTCATCGGCCGACAGCAATACCTCTGCTCTTAAAACTTTGTGCAGCTTTAAGGTTTTTTGCGGAGGGAAGTTTCCAAGTCTCATGGCAACGACTTCAACCTTGGCATGGATCAACCTACGTTGTCGATTGTTTTGAAAAAAGTTGTGCATCTTATTGAAAATAAAATCCGGTTTTACTTGAAAACGAAGTTTCCTGGTGTTGTCGGATGTATAGATGGGACACACGTACGTATCATTGGAGCGAAGGCAGAAGTTCGCCAAATATGAACGGCTAGTTTAGTTTGAATGTTTTGCTGGTAAGTTATAATACTATAATAAATATTTTCATAACAATGATCTAATTGTAGATATGCGACTACTAAATGCGAATCAGGTATGTAGATCAAAAGTCCACTGAATCAACAGGTTGTTGATTTCAGGGTAAACTCATGGCTACTAGGGCTAAATTGCCGGAGTTTGGGAGCAACTCAAAACTTGATGAAAAAAGGCCAAAATTAGAGAAAAATATAGAAACCGCAAAATATGTTATTTTTTGTCTGACAGACCTAACTAACACTACAATTTAACAAAAAAAAATAGGATTTTCTTTAGAACCACAGCTTTTGACTCCTTATCGTTCGTTTTGTTTTAAGAACTATACAGCAACCAAAAATTCGTGGTTGCCAATATAACGTCTATCAAGCAACTGAAGTTGCTAGATATCTGCTGCTTTTCGGCAACTGGCAACATATTATACAATAAAGAATAACTGTTAAAAAAAAAAATCCAATGAGTGTTCGAACTCACGGGCGATGTGTTAACACCTTTTTGCTACACGGTACCTGTTCGATTTCTATGAACACATTCGTAAATGTTACACTGGAAAATAAAAAACAGCGTTCAATCATATGATGACGTTACAGTTAAATAATATTAATACTTAAAATTATTTAAAGACCCAGTGCAAGCACATGTGTCATTATTTTCTTGCTCAATACTTTTTGTTTTATTCCCACAAAAGTCAAAGAATGCAAAGCAACAGACACTTGTATGTACATACATACATTGTTATATTCGTACGATATAACCGAAGATCAACATAAAATACTTTTTTTATATTACTCCAAATTAAAACACTTCAATCTCGGCTCGCCGATATCGGATCGCCTTAATTTTTGGAATAAACTCTTCGTCGAAACCCGCACTAGCTTTTTAATCCAAAAATTAATAAAATCGGCTATGAATTTCCGGAGAAAATCGCGTGGGAAAATTATATGAAAATCGCCCAATAATCACTTTCAATACCGACTGCCAAGCAACGAACAAACAAACGATGATAAGACAAAACCGAAGATCAACATAAAACACTTTTTTAATATTACTCCAAATTAAAACACTTAAATCTCGGCTAGCCTTAATTTTTGGCCTAAACTCTTCGTCGAAACCCGCACTAGCTTTTTAATCCAAAAATTAATAAAATCGGCTATGAATTTCCGGAGAAAATCGCGTGGGAAAATTATATGAAAATCGC
Source organism: Phaonia tiefii (assembly GCA_963931995.1). Taxonomy (NCBI): domain Eukaryota; kingdom Metazoa; phylum Arthropoda; class Insecta; order Diptera; family Muscidae; genus Phaonia; species Phaonia tiefii. Next base: position 122,377,365 of record OZ008371.1, read on the forward strand.
CCAATAATCACTTTCAATACCGACTGCCAAGCAACGAACAAACAAACGATGATAAGACAAAACCGAAGATCAACATAAAACACTTTTTTAATATTACTCCAAATTAATACTCCAAATTAAAACACTTAAATCTCGGCTCGCCTTAATTTTTGGCCTAAACTCTTCGTCGAAACCCGCACTAGCTTTTTAATCCAAAAATTAATAAAATCGGCTATGAATATCCGGAGAAAATCGCGTGGGAAAATTATATGAAAATCGCCCAATAATCACTTTCAATACCGACTGCCAAGCAACGAACAAACAAACGATGATTTACTCTTACAAACCTAACACTTGTGTATGTATTAAATTTATAGTTTACTGCCCTAGAGGCGCGCGTATAGATGTTAACACATCAAAAACAATTGAGGTTCGGTTGCTATCGATAATCGACTTTTAATTTCTACAGATCGCTATGTTTGTACGTAAAAATCGTAATTTTCACTAACCACTTAAGCCAGGTATTCAGTTTTTATGAAATTTTCGTTGCCATAAGAAAAGTATGTGTATAAAAAATAACGAAAATTTCATGAAACGAAAATTCCGCTCGTTTTTCATTTGCTTGGTTCTCAGTTATTTCGCACGAAGACAATCGTTTGGAACCGGAATTTTGATAATTTTAATAACTAAAAGCAACACGACATGCGTTTAAAATATAATGGAGAGCGTAGAGGAATTGTAATAAAATAATTGCAAGGTAAATCAAAGATATGTGGTAACTCTCAGCAGGAAAATTTTCCGTTTAGAGATTAATGACAAAAATCAGCCTTATTACGAGTGTCGTCGTATTTCGACTACGACAGTTTTGTAAAAGATAACACGTCATTTTTGTCTTTAATCTTTTACAAAACTGTCGTATTCGAAAAACGAGAACGACATTCGTAGTAAGGATGATTTTCTTACGAAAATTTCGCAAGAACTGAATCCGGGCTTTTATTTACAGGGTTGTTACGCCAAAGCTATTTGGTACGAAAACTGTTTGGGACCGGAATTTTAACATTTTGATATGTAGTAACTCTCCGCAAGATAATTTTCCATTTAGAGATAAAGCTCCGCATTCAGTTTTTACGAAATTTACGTAAGCATTTTGCCATTTAAAATTCCGGTCCCAAACAGTTGTTTTGAACCAAATAGCTTTGGCGTAACAACTCTGTAAATGATTTTGCTTACGAAATTTTTGAAAGGAGCTGAGGCAGTTCTAGGCAACTAAATCGAGCGAAATTTTCGTTATTTTTTATACGCGCACTTCATATGGCAACGAAAATTTCATAAAAACTGAATACCTGCTTAAAATGCCAAATTTCTTACGAAAATTTCGCAAGAACTGAATGCGGGGCACATGCAATACCCCATAGCTAGATTGAACCAGCTGATTTTTTGCCACCATTACTGTTTGACTGACAGACTTAAAACATGACTTACTTTCATTGTAGTGGTTGTTCGCACACAAGATTTAAACCGAAATATAATAAAAACTGTTTGAGGAAGGCCATTCTCCAGTTGGTGCCCCATTAATAATAAATCTTACACTTTTGCAATTTTTCAATTTCTTCGTTATTTTGGAATTACATTTTTCTACACTTGTGAATTCCGGAAATTTGTAAAATGATACATTGTAGAATGTGTAAACGAATGTTTTATGTTTTCAACCTCTTCCGATAATTTATTTCTGATTTTTTTTGGTACACATGTTTCTTGAAATGTTTAACAATAAATATAACAAATGTTTCATACAGTACATTGCCTCACGAAAAGTATACGACCGATTTATTGGGCAAATACGAGCAGTTTGTGGGATGTGAGAAGTCATAAGATCATTTACCACAGAGTAAAATATATAGTATGCAGGAAGGAGTGCTTCAGTTCCACCAAAATTCTCGTCGAAAGTAGTCTTTTTAGATTCCTGTCAAAGAAATATAAAACCAATTAGCCCACGGATTAAATTATAATTGTTCTAATAAAATATTGTAAATTATTTTCAGACATCTAAGGAAGGATAAAAGGTCAACACTATTTATGCTGTTATTTAAATAGTTATCATCATGTTAATTAAATATACAAAAAAAAAGAAAAACAAATACTTACTTCGTGTAGGTAGGTGGTGAGCCACCGGAAGCTATTTGTTGTTGGTTGCAATTGATCAACACAACATTAAATTTTAACTTGGATCTGTCATCGTTTAGGTTATATTCCGTACTTGCTACGGTAGTAAATACACTTCAGTAAGAAGTTTTCGGAAGGAAGGCAAGTACTGGGGATGAACAAGCAGAAAACAATATGTAAGTGGGGAATTTCTACAATTATTCTTGTCAAGCTTTAAAATGATTTTCAGACATCTAAGGAAGGATAAAAGGTCAACACTGTTTATACTGTTATCTAAATATGATTATCATCATGCTATTTGCGAGGTTAAGGCTGGAATGTGATAATACTGATCACAAGTACTTACTATATTCATATAGATTACTCCTTGGCACTACATGCATTCTCCAAAGCTACTTTTAAACATTTCCACTCGTTCTCCAGCATAACTGGTTTTTGCCTACAATAAAAAAAAAAGAATTTGTTTTGTAACATTTGTGCAACTCCAGTAAGGTTCAACTCCATTCAGTAAAGATAAATAAGATAATCAGTGGATACCAATCAACAGCTAAATGCTTTTGGTGAAAGCGTCAGAATGGTGCAAGGCCAAAAAAGGATATCATCATAAAAATCTATTAGGATCTACTTCATGATAGAAATTAACACAGCACAGGCGCTATACGGTGTGCTTAAATTTTTATGGAAACGTTACTTTCGCATATCAATCAAGTACAGCAGATCATGTACTTACTTTGCACAGTCCAGCCTAGTAGTTTATGTTAATACATCCCCTTCCAGCAATTCCTTGAAAAAATATGAAAAAAAAACGTTTGTTGGACATTAGCTGCTTAAATTGAATAATACCGAGGAAATCTTAACAAGACTATCAGTTTCAACCAATCAACAATGGAATGCCTTTGGTGAAAGCTTCAGAATGGTGCACGGCCATAGAGAATATCATCATAGAAGTTGTTAACGATTTCTAAATCGGTTAAAATTTTAATGGAACACGTCTAGTTGAGGTCCTACTCTCCAAATTACAAAATTTGAACACATTCCTTAACGCAATAAACTTCCGTTTATACGAACTTCGGGGATCCATTCCGAAACTATGCGTTGCCGGATACTTTTTAGCTAACAGTTTTTGCTTAAAATGATGTGTTACGTATTTTTTTTTTGGCAAGTATGGCCTAAACTAGACAAACGATTTATCTGAGCTCACAACGTTTTGCATACAAGTTCGTAGATTCAAAGCCTCTGTTTAGTATCTATAAAAGTTTAGTGGCAACAATTCAGGACCAGGGCAAGAAAAGAAAAAAAAACAAAATTAAAAAAACCAAAATTAAAGAAAAAGTAAAGAACGTGAGAAAATTGAAAACCAGCCCTCGCAGGGACCTATCATGGTAAAATAAGTAATGTAAACTCGTTAGAACATCTGATTTGAACATTTTTCTTCCTTAGGTGTTTCTCTTATGTCAAATTCACATGTATTTTGTTCTTGTAACTTTTGTTTACGTTTGCAGTAGATACACACATCTAGAAAATTTGGCAGATTATGGACACCAAACAAAATGCGTTTTTGTTGTAACAATTCCTACCGCGTTTACCTTACTTATAGATACTAAGTAGTCGCAGTAGATACAACAACAATTTTGAGCATCAACAGGCACTTCGTTTTTGTTTAGGCTCTCCTCATGTCAGTCAACACATACGTATACCAACAAATAAATGTAAACAGAAACAAAACCATTGAATCTGACAGAAGCGGCCAACTAAACGTGAAAAACTTGAAATCAGCTGTCTAGGGAGTTTACCTTCTCATTCTACGATGTGGTAGTAGACCTTTTTGAAAATCGTTAAATTTATATGCAACCTAGTCTTCCGGCTATTCTGTCAGGGGGGTTAAAATTGCCACTGTATTTTAATTCGATATGTAGCAAAATCAGAAAAATCGCACGAATTTTTTTATTTTTTCTGGATGGTTACCATAACCAATCTCATGGTCACTGTACGTACAGACATCCCACGAAAATAAGAAATACCAGTCGTTGAAGTACCCACACTAATCCATACCCAAATGCCCATGGGTGTGCCGGTTTTTTGGACCCTATAGGTCCCTGTGAGGGCTAGTTTTGTATTTTCTCACATTCTTTAATTTTGGTTTTTATTGCCTGCCCCTGGTCATCAACTTCAGCCAGTTTAATAATTTGACATCGAACATTAGTGACTTGAATCGAAAACGCAGCAGTTTGTGAGCTCACAAAACGATAATTGGAAGGAAATTAAAGTCCAGAAAATACTTACCAAATATAATTCGATTTTCACAAATTAAAACCACTTCAGGATTTCATTGCTTGGAAAATTTAGCCACATTTTTTAGTTTCTGTTCCCATCTTCAACTCCACGCGGAAACGTAACACCTAAAATAAACAACACATATGGATTAATGAAGTTTCATCTCCCGAGATATATTAATCCATAGAAACAAAATAAAATTGTCAGTTTTAACCGATCAACAAGAAAAAAGCTTTGGTGAAGCTTCAGAATGGTGCAAGGCCAAAATAAGAAATCATCACAAAATATTGAAACAAAAATTAAAATAAAAAAATTTTGCCCAGCTCTTACTCACGCTTGTAATTCTCACCGACATTCCGAGTAGAAATGAAAGGAAAAAAGTGAAGTTGGCCTCATCCGCCAAATATTTATACAGTATTACCAGGTATCGGTAAAAAAAAAATGTACAAACGCCCTGACGTCAGTGTTGCCAGGTGCCAGGACATGCCAGCTATTTTTTGACAAACGGAGCCGGAAGCACTCAGCTGTTGCCTTGATGTCAACTTATCCAGCAGTGTTAAGGTAGGATCACACGATTGTCGCAATGCACCAATTATTGGTCTATTTTATACATTTTATTTTTCATATCGTTACGAGAAATGCAAAACCACGTAACTACAATTTTAATTTCTATTTCCAAGAGAAAAAACAAACCTCGTAAAAGGGTGAGGTATACATTTTTCAATTCAAGTTTTCAAACTTTTGCTAAAGTAAAGTCTTACCTTCAGTAAGATTCGAAAATATACTTGCAAACTGCATTTTTTGTATTTATGTATCAGTTTTTTTCAACTCCTTTGAACAAAGTGAAAATTGTAGTTACGTTTTTTAGCATTTTAGCTGACGATATATATATCTATTATATATAAACCTATTTGTCTAGTAGAGAAGAAAACCCCGGCTCAATTTGGTTACCCTCGTAGAAGAGAACCAAAAAAGTCGACGCGATTCACTAAAATGCATTTCTCTCTCGCGTCATAACTTGAATATTTCATACTTTTTACCATTCTTCATGTAATTTTATCTAAACAAGGTTGGAATTTCTATAGTTAGATACTGTAACATCATCAGAAAACTGCTCATGTATTGAAATATTCAACGGAGAGCAGAGAAACGAGGTTGCCAATTTACGCCGTTTTTTCCTTCTCTACTTGTATATCCTTTTTGTGCATAGTGGAATTGGACGATTCAGTGGACATTGAATTTTTGTGCTATTCTCCCGACCAGCAAGCACAAACCTCTTTGGCCAAAAGAAAGAAAACCCCAAGTGTATCTATTTCACGAAACTTCATCAACGGTTTTTCATATGCGCCTTCAGTGGTTCTTTTTGGGAGCCACTCTCTGACCAAGTACATTTATTTTCTTAATTTTTTCTCATCAAGTTCACAGGCGATAATTAAAGCTGATGCAATTTTCTTTTCTTTAGAGAACAAATCATATTTATCACAGAAAATTTATTTATTTTTTAAATTTATATTGGTACAAACAAAACAAAATTTGCAATTTGTTCAAAATTGGTGAATTGCGACAATCGTGTGATCCTACCTTAAGGGGAAGTTCCAACAACTTTCATACTCATTTCGAACAGAAACCATAGAATAATACATACCATAGAAGTCATAGAATAACACATACGTAGATAAACTTATTCTCTCATCTGACGTTTCATTTCACACTCTTCATCGTAGGTTTGTGGAAATGAGAGCAATTAAATTTAAAATTACCTTACACCAGGTGGAGTTACAAAATATGTTCACTTAACTTTTTCCTGTTGTTTTGGTGTAGAACTGAAAAATGTAAATGTATTTTGCCCTTTTTTGTTGACTTTTATCGTTGGTATACATTTGTATTGTATTTAACACAACTAGTTTGTCACAAAAACACGAAATTCGGTTGTTGTTCCTTTGTGGATCGCTGTATACTATTGCCACCATCTGGTATTATTGAACCCATATTTTCTACCATCCAATGTTTACTTTCCATCGTACCTATGACGTTTAATTTATTGAGCGAATAAAATCTTCTATGGTATGTATTATTCTATGATAGAAGCTTTTATTCGCTCAACAAATTAAACGTCATAGGTACGATGGAAAGTAAACATTGGATGGTGGAAAATATGGGTTCAATAATACCAGATAGTGGCAATAGTATACAGCGATCAACAAAGGAACAAAAACCGAATTTCGTGTTTTTGTGGCAAACTTGTTGTGTTAAATACAATACAAATGTATACCAACGATAAACGTCAACAAAAAAGTGCAAACTATATTTAAATTTTTCAGTTCTACACCAAAACGACAGGAAAAAGTTAAGTGAACATATTTTGTAACTCCACCTGGTGTAAGGTAATTTTAAATTTAATTGCTCTCATTTCCATTTCTCTTGAAAGAGAAAGTCAGATGAGAAAAATTACAGATTTGTATGTCATTACTCTAAGATGTAAACCGATCTTTATAGAAAAAACCGTTTTCACAACTCTTCGTCGTAGGTTTTTGCAAATGAGAGAAATTCGGCGAAAATTAATTTACAGCAGTTGGCGGTACAAGAACTGTTGACTTAACTTTTTTATTTCGTTTTCGTATAGAACTGTGAAATTGATTTTGGGAACAAATACACTTTAATTGGGATTCGCCAATTTTTTTAGTTTTTTGACCTGATAGGGTGATGAAAAAATAAAAAAAATTTGCCCGCAAGTCCATATTTTGCGAAATATAGGCCTCCAAAGCTTGAATGTATAATCGCGTTTCAGTCAGCCATTTATTATCCGATCCTGTTGAAATAAACTCCGATCCTTGGAAACTATATTTGTTTTTAGGCCCAATAAAAAATCCGATTTTGTAACCTCACTTTTTTGATAAATATGTATTTTTTTTTCCAAATTGCTTAACTAGACTCCCATAATAGGCAAGTCTTCAACTTTTTTTTTAAGACATTATACTCATCTATAAGCCTTCAAACGCCGGAGATATTAAAGTTCAAAAAGAAAAAAATTTAACCCAAAAGAAGGTTTTTTCACAGGTTTTTTTTAGCATTCCATAAGTCGATAACTAAGCTAGTTATCGAAAAAAGTTATTAAATATTTTCCGCTTATTTCTAAGATTTTTATAAGAAAATATGATCAAATGGACATTTTTGAAGTTTTTGGTTTTGCCACAAGTTTGTTTAGCATTCGATTAGTCGATATCTAAGCTAGTTATCGAAAAATATTATTTAATTTTTTGATTTATTTTCACGTTTTCTATAATAAAATAAAAGCTTAGAGTATATAAAATGTATAAATCATTTTTCGATTAAAGAAAAAGTGGTTGCTTACTTCTCAACTCAACCGAAATTTTGCAATATAGGCATAATCTGGCAACACTACTATTTAGAAGAACCGTTATCCTTTCGTATGTGAATTCCGGGAATTACATACTTTAATTAGTTTACAGCATTTTCTAATGATGGGCGTAAAACGCTTTACGGATCTTTATAATTTCTTCAATTTTAATGTCCAGGGACCGGTTCCCGAATGTGCAATTGCCCACTTAGCTGAGTGGGGTTCGATCCCCAAAGAAGGTGATTATAAGTGGCCAAATGGACATATTTTGAAATGACGGCCGAGTAATAATATAGACGGCTGGGTGTGGAGGTAAGTGTTGGGTAATTGTGAAATTACATAACTAATTTTTGTTTTAAATACATGGCTTTCTAAAATTGAGGTACAAAAGCAGAAGGCTCGGCCGTGCAAGTATTGGGTAAGCTTGCGGAGTGGCACTTTTTTCGGAAAGTCCCTTTTGTCTGTATATCAGGTACTGGTGTTTGTGCTGCTGTGGAGCAAAAACCGCAAATTGTCCACAATTATGGAAGAGGCCCATATTGGGTCGCTTACGACTGGAGTGGACTGGAACAGCTTCGGCCGAGAAGATATTGTGCACACTAATCTCCCGATGCGCTCTCAGATTGGTAGTCCCGGAATCGTTGTCGAAAAATGACGAATCCAAAATCGGGAAACGGAAATATCAGAGGGCATTTCGTTGAACGCCAGTTGGTATTTGGAACAGTAGAGCGCGAGCGTGGTCACTGTTTTATGGTACCTGTAGAGGACCGCACAAGGGAGACTTTAATTAATATAATTAAGGAAAATATCCTCCCTGGAACTATTATACTAGTTTCCAATTGTTGGAAGATAAGCACATTTTATAAATGATTATTGAGAGTAATATTCTAAATTTTTGTTATTGACTATTTTACAACCTCATGAGGTCAGACGTCTTACACATACTAATGTTTTTTTTTTTTTTTTTTTTTTTTTTTTTTTAAATCGAGGGAACCCATCGCCGCCACTCTTACTCGCCCCTACCGACCGAGAGGGCCACGTCCCCATAACGTGAGGACAGCGTACACATTATAGACCGGTCTATAACGGAAGAGCAAGGATCATAAGTTCACACGTTACAACCAACTACAGAAATTCTTCACCAGTTGGTATTACACTAACAAAAATAAGTATAAAAGCACATCACGAGATATTAACATAACAGACTTCATAATATATAATAATTACGAGCAAAACGAAAACCAAATTATAAATCAGACCAGATAGTAAGGATAAAGTAAATTAAATTCACATATGTACGTTAACGAATATACAGCACTAATGCAATCGGTTCAAATGACAAATTATGCGAGACTTTGTCGTTTCCCAACTACCTGTGAAATCAATAAACTGATATAGCTCATTAAAGTCACGACACATTCTCCTAACTGGATCAAAGGACGCATAATTCGAACGCTGAAACTCGATGTGAATGAGTTCATAGTACCTCGTGGGTCTCAATGGGACATTCATGAAAATCGTAGATAACAGAAATTCAGAACATATACATCCATCAATTATCTTCAAAACTGTAATAGAGTTTATCATGGTACGTCTACTACTAAGAGTCGGCAATCTGATCAATGCTAGTCTACTGCTATACGAAGGAAGATTATGGTTCGGGTTCCATTGAAGATTTCTCAGACAAAAAATGAGAAACTGTTTCTGGACCGATTCAATCATATTAACATACAAATTGTACTGGGGGTCCCAAACAACTGATCCATATTCGAGAATAGGGCGGACTAGTGAAGTAAAAAGATTTTTCGTAACGTAGGGATCTGAAAATTCCTTTGCCCAACGTTTAATAAAGTTCAGAACGCCATAAGCCTTGTTCACCATCGTAATTATGTGGGAGTTGAAATTTAATTTTCTGTCCAAGAGAACACCAAGATCAACAAATGAATCCACCGATTCAAGAACATTGCCACCTAAAATGTATTTTGCCGAAAATAATGATGACCTAGAGAACAGCATATGCTTACATTTCGTAAAATTAAGCTCCATCAAATTGGTCTCGCACCACGTCTGGAAAGTAGACAAATCCCTCTGAAGTAAAGAATATTGACAAGGATCCTTGTAAGAAAAATAGATCTTCACGTCATCAGCGTACATTAACAATTTAGAGTGCATTATGGAGGCGGGTAAGTCGTTAATGAATAACAAAAATAGAACCGGCCCAAGATGACTGTCCTGAGGCACCCCAGATGACACAAAAAAAAGATCTTGAGAATGATCGACCAAATGATACCATCTGTTCTCTGTTCATTAAATAAGAACTAATCCAATTCAGCATGTTACAATTAAAACCCATTGCCCCTAGTTTATATAATAACAAATTGTGGTTAACTTTATCAAAAGCCTTACTAAAATCGGTAAAAATCACATCAGTTTGATCTCCATTAATAAAGCCGTCAATAATAGAAGAGGAAAACTGAAGCAAATTAGTCACGGTGGAACGACCCTTCCGAAAGCCATGTTGACATGGATCTAAAATAGAGGAAACCTGATGAGAAATTACCTCTGTGACTAACTTCTCAAAAAGTTTAGGAATGGCACTCAATTTTGCAATTCCCCTATAATTTGCAACATTTACTAAACTACCAGATTTGTGGAGAGGGATTATATAAGAGCTCTTCCACTGTGGAGGAAAATGACCGAACTTCAACGAAGAATTCGAGCAGTATTTCAACATAGAGTCCGGGATACCATCAGGACCAGCTTTATTCGAGGCTTTCAAGCTGATTAAGTTATCTAGCAACCACGAAGAATTTACGACAGGTGCATCAAACGGAATGGTAGAGCGGACAGTGTACGGGTATGATTTGGAAACATCATAGGCTCGGGTGGAATAAATAGATGCGAAAAAATCGGCGAAACAATTAGCAATAGACTCTTCATCTGAATATTCAATACCGTTCATTTTGATCCTTCAAGGTGTGGAAGACGAATTACGCTTCAAGTTAACAAATCTAAAGAATGATTTGGGGTTCCGTTTAAAATTAGCCTTCAACCTATCCAAATATAATCTGTAACTCTCACGAGATTTAGAGTTGTATCTACTCCTAGCAACAATATACCTAGCATAGTCTGCTAGCAGTCCAGATTTTTTATACTTTTTCGAACATCTATTCCTTACATTCTTGAGACTATTTAGAGCCCTTGAGGACCATGGGGGACCAGTATTACCCATTATTGGCCTCTTGGGTACAGACTTAGAAATATAGCCATTAATAATATTATAGAAATCATCCAGGGCGATTTCAAATTCAAAAGAATTATCACACTGACAAATACTATGCCAGTCGGTATCAAAGATAAGATTATTCAAAAGTATAAAGTTCGCACGCGAAAAGCATAGGCCAACATAGGACGAAGAGCAATTGCAACCAACCAGCATGGTATCATATGTATAATTAATTCCCAGCGTTGGATGGTAACTATCCTCAGGAGAAATTAACGGATCAATTCGAGAAATATCAAAGTTGTTAGAATCATCCACTAAAACTAGATCAAGGACTCGATTCATAGAATTGGGAATGTCGTTCAATTGAATCAACCCAAGTTCGGAAATATGCGTAACAAAATCAGATGACCAATCACATGGTGTCAATGGAGTCAGAGAATTAGTATCGGGTAAAGACACCCATGTCACAGACGGCAAGTTAAAGTCACCCAATACTAAAATACGGTCCTTTCTACTGGCTAACGCAATAACTTTTGCAATAGCGTCAATATGCACTTGATATACCTCAAAGCATGAAGATGGCGGAATATAAGAACACGTGACAAACAATTTCAAATCGCCTAAATTAATGGACACCACAATAAACTCAAGATCGCCAATGTCATCAACTGTAACCAACTCAGAAGATAAAGAATTCTCAATTGAGATTAAAACACCACCACCAATTTTACCAACACGATCTTTTCTATAAACTACTACGTAAACAAACAAAATAAACAAATTTCAACATACTCTTCCAACTGGCTCTATCCTTCGCCTTTTCTCGCCAGTTGGTAACACCAAGGATACGGAGGGATTCTTCTGCCTGGTCTTTCCAGCGGAGTCGTGGTCGTCCTCTTTTCCTGCTTCCATCGGGTACGTTATCGAAAACCTTTCGCGCTGGCTCTGATAACATGGCCTAGCCAACGCAATTGGCCTAATTTGATTCGCCTAGCTATGTCCACGTCAGAATATAGATTACATAGCTCTGGGTTCCAGCGACGTCGGTGCTCGCCGTTTTCTCTAACAGCACCATATATTTTACGGAGAATTTTTGAGCGAAGTTCATTATCGCACGTTGCGGGTTGGGGGCTAAATGACAAATTTTTAAACTTTTTTTAACTACTTTATCACATTATTATCAACTATAATGGGTACATTTTGGTTTGGTTTAAAGGGAAGTTTTCTAGGTGGAGCCTGTGTATTACATATTGTAGTTTTGAACCCAATAAAAAGTAAACTCAGAAAAGCCAAAGTGCAAGACTGGCAAATCCATGAAACACAACCCTCAGCATGGAAGCACTCGTACACTCGTACTTTTGGTTTGTGTCCAGACTAACATATTTCTTGTTTAATGGGAAATTTTCTAGGTGGAGCCTGTTCATTACATGTTGTAGTTTAACCGAATAAAAAATAACTTTAGAAAAGCCAAAGTGAAAGAAGTTTAAAAAAATAACATCTTAAAGAAGTACCTTTGCTTAAAAAAGTAAATTTTTTTACAAAAAGTAAATTTTCTTAAAAAACGTAATTTTTTAAATAAGTAAAAAATAAATAAATGGTTTCCCATAACATCCCATGAAGGGACAGCGGAGAACTTCTCACAATCACTGAGCTGTGCGCTTTCCAGTTTTCACTCACTGATTGGGACCTACAGTTTTACACCGATTCCGAACGGATTTTTTTTTATTTTAATAAAAGAAGTACCTCTCATCAAAAAAATTACCTTTTCGGGAAAATATAATACATATACTTACAAAAGGGGCCTAAAAATATACTTAAAAAAAAATACATTCAATAAATAAAATATTTCTTAACAAAAGTTTATCATTTTACAAGATCCATTTAAATTACAGTATTTTTCAACAGGCGCCTTAGGTGTGTTGGAACTAACTAGTACATAATATATAGCGAAAGGAACTTCGTTCCAACCGGGTGTCCCCTGACACCTCATGTAATTTTTCTCTCATATACCCCCAGGTGTTTTTCAACCGCTTGCGATATGACCCAAGTTTCGGAGCCATATGTCAAGACAGGTAAAATGAGAGTCTGATATAGCTGGACTTTTATCCGTCGATAGAGGGCTTTGTTCATAAATTGCTTTCTGAGGCAAAAGTAGCATCTGTTGGCAAGCATAATTCTCCTATTTATCTCCAGGCTGACGTTGTTGTACTTGTTCACGTCGGATCCAAGGTAGACAAATTCATCTACCACGTCAAAATTAAATCGGTTATCAACGTTCAAGTGCGGACCATGTCGAGAGTCGTTGACACCATAAATTTTGTCTTGCCCTCATTAACTGCAAGACCCACCTTCGCTGATTCCTTTTCGATTCTTGGAAATACTGCAGTAACCTCCCGCAAATTTCGCCCAATGATGTCTGTCGTCAGCATACGCCAGCAACATATGGATTTTCGTGTTAATGGTCTTGTTCGTATTTACTGCAGTCTTTCTCATTATTATCTCCATTAAGATGTTGAAGAGATTGCACGAAAGTGTGTCGCCTTGTCTAAGTCCTCGCTTGGTACAGAATAGTTCAGTGAGGTTTTTCCCCACTTTCACTGCTGATTTGGTGTTGGTCAGCGTCATTCTACAGAGGCGAATCAGTTTTGCCGGAATACCAAGTTCAGACATAGCGTCGTACAGTTTTCCCCGTATGGGGCTATCGAAAGCAGCTTTGTGGTGCAATGGTTAGTGTGCGCGGCTCTTGTACATGAGATACTGGGTTCGAACCCGGCTCTGACCACCTTCAAATTTTCTTTCGGCGGCGGTCACCTCGCATAGTGACGGCGACACTATCGAGTATCTAGCCATGAAAAAGCTTCTCAAATTACCGTTCGGAATCGGTGTAAAACTGTAGGTCCCAATCAGTGAGTGAAAACTGGAAAGCGCACAGCTCAGTGATTGTGAGAAGTTCTCCCCAGTCCCTCCATGGGATGTAATGGGAAACCATTTATTTTTTTTTTAATCGACAAAAAGTTGGTATGTATTGTTCTTTTTTAGTCGTACCAAACTCTATCCCATGAAGGGTATACCCACAATACCGTCAACCACTCTGTAAACTTTAAGGACCCAAAAACCCAGCAGCATACCAATACCATCGAGGGTCTTTGGCAACATTTAAAGGCCTCATTGCTGAAGTTCAACCGCCAAAAAATATATTTTAATGGATACGCCCATAAGTTCATATTCCTTCGGCGGTGCAAAGCGAATAATAAAAATCCCTTTGCGGAGTTTTACCGCTATGCAGGGGCTTTGTATGATCCTAGAAAAGTGGTCGATGGTGATGATTGCGTAGTAGAGGAAGAGTCTATAGAATTGTTCTTTACAGAAGAAGGTTTTCAGAATTTGGACGGGGTTCTATTTGTTTTTTGTTTGTGTGTTATGTGTTGTGTTTGTAGTGGAATGAAATTGTTTTGCTGTTTGTGTTTGTAGTAATTCAATGAAATTGTTTATGTTTATTTGTTATTTTGTATGTTTTATTACGTTGTATGTGGAATAAAATTGTTTTGTTGTTGTGTTTGTACTAATTCAATGAAATTGTTTGTTTATTTGTTATTTAGTATGTTTTATTATTTTGATTGTTCTGTTGTGTTACATGGTTGTGTATAATACATGTATAAAATCACGCGATTTTTTTGAAATAATTTTTTTATCTTTATATATCTAATTCTACTGCACGTGTGTTTGTGACTGAACTCCTCCTAAACTTCTGGACCGATTTGAGTGGCGCCCTGGGTGGTTTAGATTTACTATTCGGTCCAATTGGACAAAGGGGCGTGGTACCTCCCATACAAATCGCTTGAAATATTATGCAGCACAACGTCTGCCGGGATTTTGCGCCGCAGGCAACAATCACCCGATTTTTTTGAAATAATTTTTTATTTTCGAGAGGAAAAAAAGCGCCAAATGTTAATCGAAACTTTGAATATCTTTGGTCTTTAAAGGGCTACAGACGATTATTATACCTTAAAAGAAAGGTGAAAGTCTTGTCTATTATCGGAGTCTATCGAAAGAATAAGTCTATGGGGCATTTTTTGGGGAAAAATAAGTTTAAAAAAAGTGAGGCTAAAAAACATTTTTTAGTGGCCCCCAATGGGTTAATAAAAAAAATATCTTTATATAGGATCTTATTGAGTTTCCAAAGTTCTTTGTAATTTCAACCAGATCGGCTTATAAATACCTGAGATATGAGCGATTATATACTCAAGCTGTAAATACCTATATCTCAAGAAGTTGGAACGAGAGGGTAAAAAAACTCAGCGCAGAAGCTTTTCTAAATGGTGAAATTGTGGTGCATATCAGAGAATAATAACTAAAGTGAATTTTTGCCAAAAAAAAGTATAATTTTCCAGGATGTGTTATTCGAATAACTAACTTAGGGCCTAATCATGTAAATCACTTTCACATTCACCTTATTTTTCGAGATCATCTCTTGACTAAATTAAGAACTTGACGTATGACTTTTGTTAATATATGTATTCCTTGTGTTCATTTATATATAAAAATGTACAAAAATCTTACAGCAATAATTGTTTTTTTTTTGATTGTTTATTATGTGACGTCAAAAAAGCCAAGTGAAGTGAATGTGACTTGTGCCATTAGGTCGTTAATTTTTTTCACGTCGTTGTGTTCACTTTCAAGTTAAAATTTTGTTATTTTGTATTAGGTTTGTTCTAGTACTTTTTCAATAGTAAAACTAGTAAAAGGGAGTTTCACCAGAAATATCAAAAGATTGTCTCTGAGACACCAAGTTTCAAAAAAGTACGGGAACGAAAAACTGGTAAATCTGTTAAAACTTATGGCAGAAATGTGTCCCCAACGTGGTCCTCGTCCGAAACATCCTACAGGAAATACCTTGCACTGCTGGAATCAACCATAGTGATATTATATTAGGCGTGTTTTCGTTACAAGCCAGCGATTATCGCCGGAAATACATGTAATCGTCTTGCTCTAACACATGGTTTGTAGTTATTCTTGCAAATGTTTATATTCTTCCGTTTAACGATAACGATATCCAACACAGTTTTTGCGATTTTTTTCAGATTTTTTCAGCGGTAACTTCAAGTGCCACTTAATATCGCTTAGCTCTCCAAACAAAATAAGTGATAATCTAAGCAAGCGGTGTAACCAAAACAAGCCTATTATGTATTTCCGTTTCTGTTTTCAATAAAAACCATTCATTTGCCGAAATTAAATTATATTTTCAATTTAGTTTGACATTTTACTACTTTTACTCGGTAAAATTCTGCGAGTAAAAACTAGTAAAAAGTTGTAAAAGAGAACGCCATGTTTTTCTGTTCTCTCTTACTACTTTTCGAGTAACAGTTGTAAAAGTGTTAAAACTAGTAAGTTGTAGTACGTACGGGAACAGCGCTATTATTGTACCATGATCGCAACTATACAGCGACCATGGTGGAATTATCTATCAGGCAAACACGTCAACCTAGCTGGTTTGTGGTTTTTCATCTTTTCCGTGGGTAAGCTGTCAACATTGATTTCGTTTGTTAATAGAATTCAAAGAATTTCAATCAAAGTGCAATTTATATCATAGACTTTGTATCAGGTAAGACAAGCCTATTAATTTTTTCACTTTTTGTGTACGTAGTTTTTTCATTATTCAGCTAATTTTGACAACCTAACAACGGAATTTCTAATGCAACTACCTAATAGATAATTCTACCATCACAGCGATAATTTTGTGTTTGGCAAAGACATCAATTCGGATTAGACGGCAGCCGAATGGTCTCTGTGTTTTTTTTTATTAAGTCGATTGTTTAGTTCATCATCCGTCCAGTGATATTGTATCAAAATTATGATTTTCTCCAACCAACTATTCAATTTCCTCCTGCTGGTTTTGTTTGGTGTTCTGTGTAAGGGAGCTGTGATCGACCAGGTGGATGATACTGATTTGGTACATTTGCTTACCGGCGAAGATAACGTCATCGTTTTGTTTAGTAAGCTTGTCTTTCGGTAATGATGACCTTTTAAACATCTGCTAATTTACATTTTACCTTACTGTACTAACTTCTAGCCATGAACAACTGCCAAGCATGTGATGATTTGGAGTTGGTAGTCGAAAATGCCCAAAAGGATTTGATAGAAAACATTGGAGCTGTTGTGGTGAAGGCCATCAACAGTCATATGGTTAACTTGTATGATCCCACAAAGGAACCTGCACTAATATACTTTAGACGTGGCATGCCTTTGTTATACCATGGAGAGATTAATGCCGAAGATATTGTCAGAATGTTCAGTGAAAACCGTGAACCAGTGGTTAAGGAGCTATCAGATGAAAACTTCGAGCATCTTACCCAGGCTTCAACGGGTGCCACAACTGGCGATTGGTTTGTCTTTTTGTAAGTATCGACGTTGATGAAGATGATGCTAAGTTTGTTTCATTTCATGCTCTAATGACTTGGGTTTTTTTACTTTTTTTCCAGCTATTCCGCTGACTGTGTGTTTTGTTTACGTCTGCATGCAACATGGGAAGCGGTGGGTGCAAATGTGAAACATCGTCTTAATGTAGCTCGCGTTAATCGCTTAGAGGCCGGCATCTCCACAGCCAAACGTTTTGGCATTGTTGCGTCACCAGAGTTTATATAGTAAGTATACATGTTTTACTGAATTAGGGTTTCTTATGATGCAACATTTCATTATTTGTAGTAGATAAAAGTGTTTGAGAGAAAAATTATTTTTTAAATGTAAGGGTCATAAAGTAAATGTTCTCCAGTTATCATGCAGTTAGTGCTAACTAAAAGTTTTAGGTTCAAGTTTGTATGGAATTTAAAAATTATAACTGTTGGTTAGCTCTAACTAGATATTGTGATACAGAACCTGAAACTTTTTTTCCTAACCAAAGTTAATTTTTGCGATTCGGTTGTACTTAGAATTTACTTACACATATTCAAGATAATCGGTTCTTTAAAATACATACACCCTTGTGCGGTTTTCATTTTGTTTTTAAAAAGTGCTTCAACATATATATGTAATGTTTTCACACATGTTTTATTTAAAAATTAACTTTTTCTACTTTACAAATTTGATTGCAGTCCCTTGTTCTACTTATAAAGTTCATTTCAGAATAATTCAAATACAACAAAAACATTGTTTTTATTCGTTTGTCTTTTCAGTATCCGTCAGGGTAAATTGTACCGATATAAACCAAAACAATACACCGCCGCTAAACTTATTGACTTCGTTCAATCAGATTATGCAAAACAAACCAATCCTGAACCAGTTCCCCTCGAAGCTAATAACATGTAAGCAATAAATCATTAAAATAAAATAAAGAATTTCATAGAACTTGTTCTTTCTATTTATAGCAATAACTTTATTGCCGATCAAATGAAAGCCCTCACAGATAATCAACAAATCATCATTGGAGTTTCGCTTCTTCTGGCACTTGTGTTGTTGGGTTTCGTCATCTATAAATGTATGGCGTCAAAAACCCCACCAACAACGGCTAAAAAATCTACGAAAATCAAAAAAGCCAAATAACTAGACAGTGGGATGTAGTGTGGGAGAACAAGAAAGAAATAACATCAGAATTAGTACGATACAACATAATACATTCCCATGCAAGAGCATTTATTTAAAATAATTGTAATTAATCATCTTTTTTAAAAGCTTGCAATTTTGTAATTAAGTTTATAAAATAAACCTTATATATTTTTGATAATATAATGGATGTGTAGTTGTCAAAACTATGAAACCACAAAGAGACAGAACTCTGACAGTTACATTAATGATTTTTATTATATCACTCGACAAATAATACTTATTTTTGCGTTTTATAATACACCTCTCAAAATAACAATTATTTCTGATTTTGATTATATTGCCGGAAATAGCAATTATTTTTGATTTCTATTCCGTTCTGGTTTCAATAACAGTTATTGAGGACTTATAGAACAATTAGACTAGAGAGACAATTTCTGTCATCTGATGTTTCATTTCACACTCTTCATCGTAGGTTTGTGCAAATGAGAGATATTCGAAGAAAATTAACTTACATCAGGTGAAGTTACAAGATCTGTTGACTTAACTTTTTCATGTCGTTTTGGTATAGCACTCTGAGATTTATGGGTCAATTATGGATGACAACCAAATATCAGTCTTGCCGGTTACACTGATTGGTCGATTACACTGTATGTAATAAATAACCATATACGGACGCCACTACGTGATAAAAGACCAAAAAAAGAGAAGACCCGTGTCTCCCAGTTTTGCCCAAAGTCATGCACTTTTTTTATAGACCCCCAAAGATTTGGCGCCTCAGTGTAAAAAAACCGTTCGGATTTACTCTCTGAGGGCAAGTTTTAGCTCTTATCATGAACAAAAATTATGAACATATAAAATCAAAAAAACTTAATCTTCAAGGTCAAAATCGCAAAAAACGTTAAAAAAAATTCGATAGGTAGCAAACCGTTCAAAATTCAAGTAAACACTCAACTACAAAAATGTACCTAAACAACTTTTTAGAACATACGCAAATAGACAACCAGAAGATGAGCGGAATTTGGCAACCCTGGTAAAAGAGAGCCAAAAAGTGCCAGATATTCACTCAAACGCATTTCTCTCTCGTTCATATCTTGATTATTTCATACTTTTTGCATAGTTTATGAAATTTTATTCAAAGACGATTTACAATTAGATGACCAGAAGATGTGCCCAACTTGGCAACCCTGGTAAAAGAGAACCAAAAAGTACTAGGAGTTCACTCAAACGCATTTCTCTCTCGCGTCATATCTTGCTTACTTCATACTTTTTGCATAGTTTATGTAATTTTACTTCAACATGGTTGGAATTTGTATAGTTATATACAATAACACTATCAAAAAGCTGCTTGTGTATTGAAATATTCAATGAAGAGAGTAAGAGAGAGAGAGAGTAGAGAAGTACTAGGGTTTCACTCGTTTTGTTTGTTGGCATTTGAGTGAAGAGAAATTTTGACTGTCTACTTTTCAATGAAGAGAGTAAGAGAGAGGGCAGAGAAGTGCTAGGGTTTCACTCGTTTTGTTTGTTGGCATTTGAGTGAAGAGAATCTTTGACTGTCTAGACATACGAACTTCCTAGGAATGATTCTTAAAACCGTTTAGATAGCCGCCAAAGTGAAAAATTTCCCGAACGTTTTTTAATTTCGTTTGTTTTTTCTTTCCCTCAGAGAGTAAATCAAAATTCCGAACGGTTTGCAAGATATGAGCCTGACAAAATGATCACTTTGGGGGCCAATAAAAAAAGTGCATGACTGGGCAAAACTGGGGGACACGGGTCTTTTAACACGCAGTGGGTACGTATATGGTTATACTTTTTCGTGTTGCACTGTGTTATCGATAGCAACCGGACATTTGTATTGTATTTAACACAACAAGTTTGCCACAAAAACACGAAATTCGGTTTTTGTTCCTTTGTTGATCGCTGTATACTATTGTCACTATCTGGTATTATTGAACCCATATTTTCCACCATCCAATGTTTACTTTCCATCGTACCTATGACGTTTAATTTATTGAGCGAATAAAAGCTTCTATGGTATGTATTATTCTATGTGGTCATAGGTGTGGAATTATTTTTTGACGAGGAAGACAAAGTACAAAACGTGGCATCTATTAGAAGACACTTAAGAGACAACTCTAATCCTTTAGAATTGTCGGTTACTCTGATGGGTCGATTACACTGTGTGTAATAAATAACTATATAAGGACACCACTACGTGATAAAAGACCAAAAAAGAGAAGACCCGTGTCTCCCAGTTTTGCCCAAAGTCAGGCACTTTTTTTATAGACCCCCAAAGATTTGGGGCCTCGGTGTAATTTTTGCAAAAAAGTGATCATTTTATCAGGCTCATATCTTGAAAACCGTTCGGATTTACTCTCTGAGGGAAAGTTGTAGCTCTTATCAACAAAAATTGTGAACATATAAAATCAAAAAAACTTAATCTTCAAGGTCAAAATCGCAAAAAACTTTAAAAAATTCGATTTTTTTTACCTTTTTTCCCCTGTTCAGGTCCATAGGTAGCAAACCGTTCAAAATTCAAGTAAACACTCATCTACAAAAATGTACCTAAGATCGCAGTAAACAACTTTCTAGAACATACGAACCTCCTAGGAATGATTCTTAAAACCGTGTAGATAGCCGCCGAAGTGAAAAATTTCCGAACATTTTTTAATTTCGTTTGTTTTTTCTTTCCCTCAGAGAGTAAATCAAAATTCCGAACGGTTTTCAAGATATGAGCCTGACAAAATGATCACTCTTTTGCAAAAATGACACCGAGGCCCCAAATCTTTGGGGGCCCATAAAAAAGTGCATGACTTTGGGCAAAACTGGGAGACACGGGTCTTTTTTTTTTGGTCTTTTATCACGTAGTGGTGTCCGTATATGGTTATATTTTTTCGTGTTGCACTGTGTTATCGATAGCAACCGGACTTCATTTGCGTTGTCAAAATAAAAATTAGTATTATGTATAGCAACTTTGGCCAGTTGCCGTAGGTGACAGCATAGACCAATACATACATAGATACTTTTATTCGCTTAATAAATTAAACGTCATAGGTGTGGAATTATTTTTTGACGAGGAAGACAAAGTACAAAACGTGGCATCTATTAGAAGACACTTAAGAGACAACTCTAATCCTTTAGAATTGCCGACTACAATGAATGAATGTTATTGCTGAGAATAAATGTTAATAAACAATTCCGTTTTAGGTTCAAGGCATATTTTCGCCTTCCAAAAGAAGGAATAATTTATTTAGTGGATATTTTGGAAAATGACTTCAAAAGAAGTCATCGGGCGACAGCAATACCTCCGCTCTTAAAAGTTTGTGCAGCTTTAAGGGTTTTTGCGGAGGGAAGTTTCCAAAAGTCCAATGGCAACGACTTCAACCTTTGCATGGCTCAACCTAAGTTCTCGGTTGTTTTGGAGGAAGTTGTGGATTATTTCAAAAATGACGGAGGAAGAAAAGACCAAAAATAAAATCCGGCTTTACTAGAAAACGAAGTTTCCTGGTGTTGTCAGATTTATAGATGGGACACACGTATGTATCATTGGACCGAAGGAATTATACATAAATAGGATCGGCAAGGAAGAAGTTTGCCCTTTATACATAAATAGGATCGGCTAGATTAGTTTGAATGTTTTGCTGGTAAGTTATAATACTATAATAATTATTTTCATAACAATGATCTAATTGTAGATGTGCGACTACGAAATGCGAATCGGGTATGTTCACGCCAGACATTCTGGTTCTACTCACGGTGCCCTTATTTTTTTTTACAAAAGTCCACTGAAGCCATAGGTTGCTGATTTCAGGGCAAACACATGGCAGCTCAAAACTTGATAAAAAATGCCCGAAATTAGAGAAAAATATAGAAAACGGAAAATATGTTATTTTTTGTCGGACGGACCTACATATGTTCCACACCTTTTATTTAAAGTCTGGAAAATTGTTTTTGAATGTTTTTAAAATGACTAGCAATGAAGTAGATTCATCATTCCCTTTAATTTGAACACACACTAAATGTCAAGACATACTATAATATGGTAAATTGGGATTATCTGGGTGCACAGATGCTGTTCCACAAAAATCAAGACACCATTAAATTTGGGATAAAAATACTTTTCATTTGAGTACCCACAGTTGCCTGTTTCTAGCTGTCTCTAACTGGACTCGTTTTTGGCCCTGTGGGCCCCATATGTCTGTCCGACAACAAAAGTATATTTTTCGTGTTCTTATATTTTTCTTTCATTTCGTTTTTTCATAAGTTTTGAGCTGTCCGAGCTCCGACAATTTTGCCGCTACTAGGTTCTATTTTATATAAATAATATTGTATTTATTATGCACACATTTTTATAAACATTACAATTTAACAACAAAAAATTAGGGTTTCCTTTAGTACCACAGCGTTTGACTCATTAGGTCTGTCTGCGTACTTTTCCAGTAGCAAATACTCAGTAACTTTTTTTGGGAGAGTAAGAACAATTTTACTCTCTCGGTTGAAAATATCTCAAAAAGTACGCAGACAGCATCCAGTGAAATCATGCAAGAAAACAGCTGATCGGTGTGTAAACAATTGAAATAACAAAGCAAAAGAATTTTAGCATATGTGCCGCACGGTCGCATTGTATATTTGCACGTTTCTAGCATTAAGTAAAATGTTTTCTTTATTATAATTTATTATAAACGTTAAAAATCAACACAATTCTAACTACTTCATTTTCATTTCATTTCATTTCACAAAAATTATTTCATTCAAACAGTAAATAAAAACAGCTGTTCAAACTAGTTGCAAAATCTTGCAAGCAGAAATTTCTCCAGCAACATTTTGCAAAGTTCTCTAACTTACAACTGTCAAAAAATTATCTTTTTGGCTCTCTCGCTGCAAGAGAGTTGGAGTACGCAGACAACATTTTGCACAAAATGATGCAAAATATGTGTACGCAGACAGAGCTATTATCATTCACCTGAACGTTTTGTTTTAAAAACTATCAGCTACCAAAAATGCACTAGAGGAAACGTATGACCGCTGCCCTGGGAATGACATTAAGATTGTACTAGGAGATTTTAGATTCTAGGAGTGTTTCACTCAACTATTGGCAATTTCAGTCTACATGCTGACAGTTCCGACAACGGTATGAGACTGATTGACTTTGCCGCGGCAAAAAACATGGTCATTAGTGGTACAAGATTCCAGCATAAAGACATCCACAAGACACTTGGGTATCCCCTGATCAAAGAAGGAATAACCAAATTGATCCCGAGGTAATTGATGGAAGGCACTCATCCAGTGTAATGAACGTATAAGTGATCAGAGGAGCTAACATCGATTCTGATCACTACCTGGTAGCAGCAAAGGTTCGCACAAGATTAAGTAGAGCGAAAATCGTACGAAACCAGACGCAGAGGAAACTGGACATCGGAAAGTTGCAATTACCAGAGGTAGCCACAGCCTACACAAGGAAGCTCTCGCAACTTTTGGTACAGAACCCACCCCCTCCCGATGACGATGCAGTGGAAACCCATTTCCGACTCTATAAAAACTTTGCAACAAACCATGGTACGATGAAAAGTGTCGCATTGTAAATGATGACAAGAACGCTTCACGTATGTCTATCCTTCAGTCAATTGCAACGCGAGCTGCGGCTGAGCGGTATAGGGAAAAAAGAAAGGAGGTAAACCATCTCTTTAGCCGTAAGAAATGGTAGTGGAGAAAGCGCGAGAGTGAGAAATTTGAGACACATTCAAAAACGGGACTAATGGACATGCTTCAGGTCCCCTCTTCTGTAAGGACAAGGACGGAAATCGCATCGCAGATGTGCAGAGCATGTTGGGAATATGAAGAGGTCATTTCTTCGCGCTGCTGGTATCTGAGATATCCAATGACGATGAGACAATCGAACACAATTTGGACGACGACGTCGATTGCCCACCATCTAACCAAGACGAGGTCAGAACAGCTTTTGCCCGGCTTAAGAACAATAAAAGACGCAGGAGGCGATGTATTGCCGGCGGAGCTGTTTAAGGCTGGCGGCGATGAGCTGATAAGTTGCATGCATCAGCTCATTAGCAAAATTTGGTTAGATGAATGCATGCCCGGCTATTGGAGGTCTCAGTGTACTATGTCCAATATTTAAAAAAAGGTGACTCGAGTGCCAACTACTGTGGAATAAGACTAAAACCAATTATCGCTGACCTGATTGGACCATACCAGTGTGGCTTTAGGCCTGGAAAATCGACAACTGACCAGATTTTCACGCTACGCCAAATCCTGGAGAAGACCCACGAAAAACAAATCGACACCTATCACCTATTTGTCGATTATAAAGCGTCTTCGATAGCCCGATACGGGGGAAACTCTACGAAGCAAAGTCTGAGCTTGGTATTCCTGCAAAACTCATACGCCGTTGCAGGATGACCTTGATGAACACCAAATCTGCAGTGGAAGTTGGTAAGGATCTTAGCAAACCTTTCGAAACCAAGCGCGGCCTCAGGCAAGGCGACACCCTATCGTGCGATCTCTTTAACATCTTCATGGAGATCATTATGAGAAAAGCTGCAGTCAACATGAAAAAAACCATCAGCAGCAAAAGTCACATGCTGCTCCCATATGCTGATGATATCGATATCATTGGACGCACAATTAGAGAAGTTACTGCGGTGTTTTCGAGAATTGAGAAGGAGTCAGCAAAACTTGGTCTGAAAGTAAATGAGGAGAAGACAAAAGTATTGGTTTCAATGAGCAGGGCCTCCACGCGATTAAACCAAAGCGTGAACGTTGATAAACATTATAATTTCGGGGTAGTGGACGAATTTATATACCTCGGATCTGCCATAAACAAAAACAAAAACGTCAGCCTTGAGATCAAGCGGAGAGCTGTACTTGCGAATATAAGTTATTTTGTCCTAAGCAAGCACTTTAGAGATAAAGCCTTATCTCGAATGACAAAAATCCAGCTATACCAGACTCTCATACAACCTGCCTTGCTTTATGGCGCAGAATCCGGGGTCTTATCGCAAGCAGATGAAACATCTGTGGGAGTATTCGAGAGAAAAATACTCCGGAAGAATTATGGCTCTGTAGTGCACAAGGGCGATTATCGGCGACGCATGAACAAAGAGCTGCATGAGCTATATCCCGACATTGACACAGTTAATCGGATCAAAATAACGCGATTGCGCTGGCTAGGCCATGTCAGTACAAATGGATGAAGACGAACAACCACGAAGGGTTTTCGAAACCGAAAACCAAGACTCCGGTGGAGTGATCAAGTTGACGAATCACTGCGTACACTTGGTATCACCAACTGGAGAGATAAAGCGAAAGATCCAACAGGTTGGCGAAATATGTTATCTTCGTTTTGTACGGTTCCTGACCCCCCGGGGTTGTTCGAGGCCGGATAAATAAGTATACATTTGTGTTGTATTTAACACAACTATTTTGCCACACTAATACGAAATGCGGTTGTTGTTGCTTTGTTGGAGGGTTTGTACCTAATGCCTCTATCTGGTATTATTGAAGCCCTGCTTGAAAATCCAATGTTTATATGCAACCAAACCTAAGAAGTTAAAATTATTCAGAGAATAAACTTCTCTATTCTAATTTCATCTATGACTTTTTCAAATAAAAATCAGAACTAAAAAATAATGTTAAAATCTTTTAAATGATACTCGGATTTTAAAAAATGAAGATCAGCTAACAGTCCATTCGAAAATATACTAGTCATTAATAGTATTTTAAGAAAATAGAAATGGTAGAAACGTCCGACAACAAAATAATGTTATGGTTATAACTTCCGATTCTTTCGTAATCAAACAACCTTAAACGGAAAAAAATACACGCTGACGCGTCATTAGATTTGAACACATAAAAGTTTTACGGAATTTGACCCCATTGTTTGTCACTATGTTTATTTATGTTTTCATATTTAATTTCTTAATCTTATCTCCTCAATCTGGAAAAAATTCATTGTATGTGACAAAATTCGCAATTGATATTCACATTAAACTTTGCATAGTCATATCTACAAAAGTTTAGTTTGATTAATTTTAGAAATTTTAACCTTTTAATTGTGAACGAAAATGTCTTCCACGGTCTAATTTTGCTAGTATAATTCACAATAATCCACCTAGTAACATTAGGTCTGTCTGCGTACACATATTTTGCATCATTTTGTGCAAAATGTTGCAAAATCTTGCAAAATGTTGTCTGCGTACTCCAAATCTCTTGCAGCGAGAGAGCGAAAAAGAGAATTTTTTGACAGTTGGAAGTTACAGAACTTGCAAAATGTTGCTGGAGAAATTTCTTCTTGCAAGATTTTGCAACTAGTTTGAACAGCTGTTTTTGTTTATTGTTTGAATGGAATAATTTTTGTGAAATGAAAGTAAAAATTGAAATTTAACAATGGCAGAGGTAAGTAGTTAGAATTGTGTTGATTTTTAACGTTTATAATAAATTATAATAAACAAAACATTTTACTTCATGCTAGAAACGTGCAAATATACAGTGCGAAATGCTAGAAACGTGCAAATATACAATTGCTTTGCTATTTCAATTGTTTACACACCAATCAGCTGTTTTCTTGCAAGATTTCACTGGATGCTGTCTGCGTACTTTTTGATATATTAGGTCTGTTTGAGAACGTGATAATTTGTACAATTTATCACATTTCTTACTTGATAGTGTTCGTTTACTCGATAAAATCAACAACGAGAGAGCCAGAGAGTGAATATTTTTGACAGTTGAATGATAGAGAACTTGCAAGTTTTTACTGGAGAAATTTTTGCCAGTAAGAATTATCAAGTACGAACATATGTTTTTAAACAGCTGTTTTATTTAAATAAACAAAACTTTGAAAACAAAGAAGAAATTTAACAATGGCAGAGGTAAGTAAGAAAATACATTTGTTGGAACATTTTAATAGAATTTGTTAATAAACTAGATTCCCAACAAAGTGCAGTGTTAACAAGTCAACAAATTACTCTGAACATAGGGAAAACAATGAAACGAAAAGCAAAAAAGAAAACATGAATCAGCTGTTTACAAACAAATGTTGATTACTTGATACTTTTTACTGGATGTCGTTCGTTTACTTTTTGCGATATTTTTTACTTAGAGAGTAAAATCAGCCTTACTCTCCCAGTAAAAGTTACTTGATATTTTTTACTGGAAAAGTTCTCAAACAGACCTATTTTCAACCGAGAGAGTAAAATTGTTCTTACTCTCCCAAAAAAAGTTACTGAGTATTTGCTATTGGAAAAGTACGCAGACAGACCTATTAATAGGTTTGTCTGGGTACTTTTCCAGTAAGAAATATCCAGTAACTTTTTTGGGAGAGTAAAAAAATTTTACTCTCTCAGTAGAAAATATCACAAAAAGTACACAGACGACATCCAGTAAAAACTTGCAAGAAATTAAAATCAGCTGGTTCGTAAACAGCTGATTGCAATGTAAACAACTTAAAAGACAACAAAAGTACTGAATTGAAAATGAGTAGCGATAGACAACTCGATGTGCAGTGCTCGCCAGGAACATTTAAGAGGGTTCAAGATGGTAAGTATAATGATGTTACAAATTAAATATTTGGAAATATATTTTTCCGTTGCAGATGAACAATACAGGCAAGCTGTAGCACTTCAAATGGCAGGGACAGAAAGCTACGACGCAATTGTCTTTTCCCCAAACGAAAATGCAACAACATTTTATTTATAATAATTGCATATAAACGTTAAAAAACAACACAATTCTCAAAATACTTACTTCTGCCATTGTTCAATTTCAATTTTATTTTGTTTGTTTACATAAAACATATGATTCAAAACAGCTGTTCGAACTTGCAAATTCTTACTGGTAAAAATTTCTCCAGTAAAAACTTGTAAGTTCTCTATCATCGAACTGTCAAAATAAACTCTCTCTTACTCTCTCGTTACTGGCTTTTTGGTGTACACAGACAACATCCAGTAACAATTTGTACAAATTATCAGTACGCAGACAGACCTAATATGAGTTTGAAACAGCTGGAAAACATATAGAGAATGATAGTGGAATGAGAGAAATCTTGAATTTTATCTACACAAATAATTTTACTCTAACACTTCATTGAATTTTAATTTTTTTCAATGAATATCCATTTTTTAATCGATTTAATTGGCAAAATTTACTCCCAGTTGATGTGTTTTGTACTTTTGGCTTGACACGTGGCAGCAAAAGTTTGAAAATCAGACCACGCAACGCAGTCACCTATCCAAGGGGTATCGACGAGACAGCTGATCACTTGGAGAACAAATAGAGAAGACGCTTTCAAAGAAGAAAAGGTGATTTAATCCATAACTGTGTTGCTTCTTCAAATTTTTCTCAATAACAATTTAGCAGTTATCATAAAATGGCAAAAAAAAAACAATTGGCTCATATAAGGACATGACAATGCTGAGCAACTCAAGTCCTGTGGGACACATTAGGCCGTTTCTGAATTTACTCGATTAAATTTGAGTATAAATTTAAATGCGTCGTCTCCTTGGTCCCAATATATGCCCAGAATCTTTTCGATCGAAGTCTCAAATTCACTTAAAGCTCCTTCAAAACTGGCATTATAATTTGAATCATATTTAAGGGCTACGATCACATCCGATGAGTTTGATATAAATCGAATCAGTTCAAACCCAGCAGATTTATGTATATCATGAACATGCATCTCTATTTCGATATCGTTTGATCCGTCGTCAAAGCTGTCCACCAAATGGTCAACGTAATGATGATCCAATATTGACTTCACGCATATTTGTCCTTCACATATTGGGCTACACATGGCGAAGGCGTAGCTCCAAACATCATCACGACCATTTCATAAACGAATTTAATTTTTACGACACAAAAATCTCAGGGACAGGAAAATTTATTTTATGTCTTCACAAACAGCTACTACACCAACTTGAAAATAGAATAATTTTGCAGGATCTTTTTTGGAATTCAATGAGCCTGCTGCTACCTTTACAGCAACGTCAACACCAAACAAATTTTCCCTGGCTTATTAGGATTTACAACTCCATAATCGATCAAGTACATTGTCTTCGGCGTACAAGCTTGAGCCTCATTTGGTGGCAATTTCCATTCAAACCCTCTATCCTTATATTCAGCAACTATATTTGTAGAAGCGACTCAGGGCTAAAGAATAGCTATCCGGCAGGTGTACGACAACTTGGCATTACAGTGGTCTGTTTTGAAACCTTCTGGTAAACCTTTCTTTTAGAATTCTCCATAACCTTCCGAGCAACTGCGGCATCCTTTGCCTTAATGGCCTATAGAGTCTTGACACCAAAATTCTCCGTCTCAAAATAACTTGCCACTAAATCGTTCAAATTATCCAGCTGCGCTGCTTACAAATAAGTACGGGGTGTATAATGACCTCAAAAACGACCCAAAGGGTGAGTTGGTAACATATACACCAATGGTCGGCAACTGTCCAATCTAATGACTAATTTTGAAGCCACATTGCCGAATGAGGGTATGGGAATCCCATGTTTCTTTATTAGGTTCGCATTGAAACTCTGATGTGGCCGTCGGTGGTGCAATGGTTAGTGTGCGCGGCTCTTATACATGAGATCCTGTGTTCAAACCCTGCTCTGACCACCTTCAAATTTCTTTCGGCGGCGCTCACCTCGCATAGTGACGGCGACACTATCGAGTATATAGCCATGAAAAAGCTTCTCAAAAATACCGTTCGGAATCGGTGTAAAACTGTAGGTCCCAATCAGTGAGTGAAAACTGGAAAGCGCACAGCTCAGTGGTTGTGAGAAGTTCTCCCCGGTCCCTTCATGGGATGTAATGGGAAACCATTTATTTATTTTATTTGAAACTCTGATTGAGCAACTTCAAATTTGGGACACCATAAACATCTTTCTATGCATATTTCCGCTTCGTGTTAACCCCACTCACATGAAGATCGACGACTGTGGGTCCCTCTTGAGACAGCTTTCCACCATTCCAAATTTAATTTATGTTGTCTTTCCTGAAGTTCAAGTCGTCTCACTAATGAACTATCCAATCATAGTGACCGATGACCCTTCATCCAAAAGAGCATTAGTCTTGACAGAAAATTATGGCCAAAAAGTTTCGCTCGTTGCACTCTAAACAGCAATTCACTCTTTCACATATGCTGTAACTTTAATCTGACTCACCAATCGGACTCCGAACTAATGACACATTTGATCTGATCTTGCAATAATTTGTTGTTTCCTTCGGCAATTTTTTAATTTTTTTTGCTTCACTCCATCTATTCTGA
The DNA here is from genome assembly GCA_963931995.1 of Phaonia tiefii. Classification (NCBI taxonomy): domain Eukaryota; kingdom Metazoa; phylum Arthropoda; class Insecta; order Diptera; family Muscidae; genus Phaonia; species Phaonia tiefii. Next base: position 122,408,175 of record OZ008371.1, read on the forward strand.
TTAAAACACTGAACACTGAATTACATTTTCTTGAACATCTGATGCATATGCAACCACTATCTTTGTTGAAAAAAATGTGCGCCACTGGCGTAAATTGGCTGTATATTGCGCCCAATCTAAGCGGCGGCTCATGGGGAGCTTCTGCACCTACTCTTCCATCAAAATTGGTTTCGACAAATGCTGATGTCAATTAGCATTTCTGAAACAAGGGGAAAAATTTCTCACCTTGACAGCAAATGGATCAACTGCTCCACTAAATTGGCCAAATTTCTCATACTTGCATTAACGGGCACCATATCAGCAACTCCTGGCGACCATATTGAAACTTCAGCTGCTCAATAACACTGGGAACATTATTTGGATGGATCATCACGTGTTACATTCACCGGCGCCGCTGACAGCAGCGGTTGTTGACTTTGGAAATATGGGCCAACTGTGACGTCATCAATTACAAAAGAAAAGATCAATAATGTCGATCAATAATGTCGTTAGGGCCGCTGCTTTTGGAGCTATTGGCAACACACCGTTTCATGATTGCACAGGTAGTTTTGAAAATCAAACAAAAGGAAGAAACAAAGTTTGGTCCAAATATATGCCGGAACAAAAGAAAAAATGCTATAATTTTTAAAGCTGCAACCCAAAATTGGCGGAATACGTTTTTAAGCTGATTCTTTCGGATGTAAATCGTAACCCAGCACACAATTCAGATTGGACGTGAGTAACATGCAGTAAAAATCGCCAAAGACCTATCATTATTGGGGAGAATGATGATGTTGAACTTGAAGTTATTGTGAAGAAGAAGTGGATACATTTGTCCTCCTTTAAATCAAACATTACGGAGGATCAAATCATGGCCTATGTTGAAAAGCATACCGACATCAGTAAGGCTCATATGGCTTGCTTTAAATTAGTAAAGAAGGACGTTAATGTGGCTTATTTAAAAAGTGTTAATTTAAGCTGGGTATTGCACCGGATTTTTACAAGGAACTGTTCAAACCCTCTCTTTGGCCTAATAACGTTAAAGTTCGTCCTTTTCGAAATTTTCCCAACGCCCATCCTGCAAGAACTCAATCCTAGTTGATAATGACTCATATAAGCACAAAATTTATTATCAAAATATGGCTGGCATCAGAACTAAGCATAGATCTATTTTTTTGGAGACATCGCAATGTGATTACGATATCATTGTTTTTGTTGAAACCTGGCTTAATATTGATGGAGAGTTTTTTGATACTAAAAAGTATGCTGTTTTCCGTAAGGACAGGGATTCTGTGAAAACTTTCTGTTCCCGTGGAGGAGGTGTTTTTGTTGCTGTAAAGAAGTCTTTGAAGTCTACGTCATTAGTGTTGCCTAAAAGTGGCACGTGGCCGTCGGTGGTGCAATGGGTAGTGTGCGCGCCTCTTGTACTTGAGATCCTGGGTTCGATCCCTGCTCTGACCACCTTAAAATTTCTTTCGACGCCGGTCACCTCGCATAGTGAAGGCGACACTATCGAGTATTTAGCCATGAAAAAGCTTCTCAAATATACCGTTCGGAACCGGTGTAAAAGTGTAGGTCCCATTCAGCGAGTATGAAAACTAGAAAGCGCACAGCTCACTGGTTGTGAGAAGCTCTCCCCGATACCTTCAAGGGATGTAATGGGAAACCATTTTAATAGTGACACGTTGCTTGATCAAATTTGCGTACGCTTGGAAGGATTGAATAGATTGTTTGTTATGGTGTCCTACATACCGCCAAATAGCAGTGAAAGCTTATAAGTTTCGCATATGCATAATATCTCTGAAATGGCTCCTGATAACGAAAAAGATGGTTATTTGGTTCTGGGTGACTTCAATTTATGTAATATAGTTTGGTCTTTACTGCCTAATTGTAATACAGTGCACTCGCGCTAACTTGACTACTCGCAAACTTGAATACTCGCTAGCTTGAACATATTTTTCTGCCAATGGACTATCTTCTAACTTGAACAAATGCCAATTACACTATAACTTGAACAATTTTTTTGTTCATAAATGCAAAAAAATGTGATACATACATACTTTGTTCGTTATTTTACCGTTGGTTTTGATGTTGATAACTTTGCCCCCTCAATTTTTCAAAACAACGTGTCGAGTAAATCAACTTTAAAGATTTTTCTTAGTCCAAAAACAGTAAATTTTGAGTTATAGCAGTCTTCTAGTAAGTGAGCGATATGTTAGGTTAGGCATACCAAAAAAAAAACATTTTTTAATATAAAAATATAACATTCGTAAACTTGAACAAATTCACTACCTTGAACTGGCCTGGTTTTAATTAGTTCAAGTTAGCGCGAGTGCACTGTACCTTGTATCCCGGCAATGTTAATTTAACGCATGAAATCAATTGTATTGATACAATTCTTGGTTTGTCTTTAGTCCAAATTAATTCATTTTTTAATTGTCTTGATCGATTATTAGATCTTGTATTTATTTCCAATAATATTAAATTTTCTATTGAAAAATGTGATAAGCCCTTCAGTACTCCAGACATGCATCACGTGTCATTAAATGTAAATGTTGATTTTTATAAGTTTCCCTGCTCTAATATTGATTATTTACGGTACGATTTAGTAGATGTAATTTTGAGGTTTTAAATCAGCATATTTTGAGTATTGTTTGGTTGGATGTTTTTAAAAACAAAACCATCGATGATTGTTATTATGAATTTATTTGTAAGATTAATGAAATACTTCATTCTGTGGTGCCTAAGGTTAAGCCAAATTGTTATAAATTGCCTTGGTATACCCCTGGCTTAAAAAAACTTAAAAATTTGAGAAATAAGTTTCACAACGTCTACAAATCCACAAATTGTGCTGAAAGTAAGAGTTTGAGCATTATTCTAGGGAATTTGATTTTCTAAATAAATTTCTGTACATCAATTACGTTGTGCAATTTGAAAATAAAATAGTTACTAATCCACAGTCATTTTGGCACTTCATAAAAGCTAAACGTAGAAGCAGTGATTTTCCGTCATCAATGTTCTGGGAAGATACATTTGCAAATTCTCCAGTTGAACAAGCAAACTTATTTGCCGATTTCTTCAAATCCAACTTTGAATTTGGGGTACCAAGTATTGCTTCAAGTTTTTTGGATGGTGTTAACTCAATCACAAATTTACTCGCTGCCTTATCTGATCTCAAGGATTCACCTAAACCTACGTTGTTTCTTAGGAAATGTGGTGTATCTATTTGCGGTCCGCTAAAATTGATTTTTAATAATTCCCTTAAAGCTGGTACGTTCTTAAACCAATGGAAAGTTTCCACTATAATGCCTATTCATAAATCAGGATCAAAAAATGACATTAGCAATTATAGACCGATATCTAAATTATCTAACGTATCGAAACTCTTGGAACATTTAGTTTATGATAAAATTTATCATTCTATTTTCCAATTTTTATCTAAATCGCAGCACGGTTTCATAAAACATCGTTCAACAATTACTAACCTATTAGTCTTTACTAATTTCTGTATCAAGTCTTTTGAGTCAAGTTGATACACTCTATTTTGACTTTTGCAAAGCCTTTGATAAGGTATCGCACAGTTTACTTTTAATGAAATTGGCTAAAATTGGATTTCATTCGTGTCTTTTACAGTGGTTTGAATCGTATTTAACCCTTAAGAGGACACCAAATTTTCTGGCACAAAGAGACACCAGGGCCTGGCCAGGCCTAATACAACTTTGTATGCAATTTACAACTAACACTCATAAAACAATGCATAAAACTCGAGTTAAAGTTGAAAGTTAATCATTTTTATTAAAAAATTTCAGTTCTAGTTATAAAAGAAATAAAAATAAGTAAAATAAATGGTAATTCTGCATTAAATGTAATTATTTGTATTGTAGTCGGTGCAGCATTGAAAGCAGATGTATTCGCATTTGGAATGTTGAAGACAAACAGGGTTTTTACAAGTTTTGCAAAAGTATCGAGTATTTCTATTGAAGTGAAGTTTTACAAATTCTACATTTCGATTTAAGTTATAGTAACTCTGGTCCACTCTTTCCACTTGAAATTTGCTTTGGTTCCTGTAAATATAAACAGTTAACCGAATGTTTTATACATAATTTTAATTTATTCTTACCTCAATACTTCGATTTAAAAAAGCTTCAATGCCAGATCGACTGACGAAATTAGATGTTACTTTCGTAATTTTGCTACGTTCCGCAATTTGAGGACGAACCAGCTGTTCAGAAAGTTGAATGAAAAATTTTCTTCTGGCACCTTTATCCTTTGCTGGCATATTTTCATCGCAAATTATATAACTCGCCAGCGCCATTATATCAATAATATTGTAAAAAAATGCTAATGTCCAGCGATTTGTTCGACGTTTTGTTGTATATTTGGTAAGCATTTGGTCCATAACATCTACGCCTGATTTCGTTTTATTATAGTACATAATTGATTCCGGCTTTTTGTTAACTCCAACAACGTTTGTATTATAATGAACTGTCGATAACAAAAGAACAGCTTTGTTTTTCTTTGGAACGTACGAGCATATTGCAATGTTATCACAAAAACCAAATGATGTAGATAAAACCTCTCTTTTAGGATGTTTTTTAAATTCCGAGGGAATACATGCTTTGTTACTTCGAAGAGTACCCACAAAGGCCAGTCCAATACTCATAAGTCTTTTACATAAATTCAGTGTTGTGAAAAAATTGTCTGCAACGATTGTTCTTCCTGATCCTTTATATCTCTGTACTAGTCGCATTAGCTCATTTTCCCCTTGTTTTTCAGGTCTGTTTTGAACAGCTTCCCTGCCTGTATAAATATTGCCTTCTAAGGGAAAATGTGTTTTAGCATCGCAAGCCCACCATACCTTGATGCCATATCTTGCTGGCTTAGAAGGAATATATTGGGTAAATTTTGTTCTTCCTCGGAAGGGAAAAAGTTGTTCATCTACTGTTACATTTTCGTGTGGTTTATAATTAGATTTGAGGTTCAAATTCAGTAGATTCCATATATCTCGTATTGGAGCTGCTTTGTCCGTCTGAGATCGAAAGATTCTTGTACGGCTATCGTCAAATCTAATAAATCTCAGTAGCAATTGAAATCTTTTCAGCGACATCGTTGCTCGAAATATTGGCATATTTGTGGTTTTCCATAGTACTGAAGCATGCTGTGTGTTATTATGACTTGCTCCTCCGCAAATCAAAATACCCAGCAAAGCATCCAGTTCTTCAACAGTAAATTGTTTCCAAGTCTTATGTTTAACAGAGTTATGCATGTTCCATTTATCATATATTTTCTTTGCATGCCTGTTGGTCTCAATTATTATAATTTCTTTTATATCATTGGAGAAAAAACGTTTAAAAATATCCAATGGAACAACGTCCTTGGTTGAGGGACCCCCTGTGCAATTCAATCTATTGTGAGCCAGCAATTTTCTAGGCGGAGGAGGAGTCTTGCACCACTTTGTTCCATCTTTAGCTTTATAAAAATTCTTAGAATTTTTCATGTCAAGATCTTCATTCTCTGAATCACGTTCTTCATCGCTGTCGGTTGATTCATTCAATTCATTGTCAACCTCAAGTGCTTCTTCAATATCCGACGCTTCGTCTCCCAGAAAATTTTCTTCAAATTCATCATTCATTCCGCAGGGGTCGGTGTCATTTTCCTTTTCCAAATCATTGGCGATGGCTTCTGCCAATCTTTCAAAAAAAAACTTGGATCAGATCTTGGAACAGTTTCCAAAACGATATCGACCTCAGTATTCATTTTCAAACACTGTACTTATGTATGACACTCAATATTATTATACACACGATCTGCAATAGATTTTCTTTTCAACTGATAACGTTTGCTATTGAGTGTCGCTTGAAAACAACATCATTCTGTTCTTGCTTGACACCACAGTTATAACCAACAACAAAATATGAGAAGTCACATTCGCGTAAAAGTAACGCTTTATCGTTTAGTTGGAAAACAAAACACACTGATGAACAAAATAAATATGTTTTTTATTCAACAACTAAATAGTTTCTGAAATAGGAAATTTTTAACTGGATTCTTAATTTTTATCTTATTTTCATATTATGTAATAGGTTTTATATTAATTTGTATTTGTTTCGAAATTAATTCAATCACACTAATTTTCATTTACATACGTATATATTGTACTGGGCCTGGCCAGGCATTGGTGGCACATATATGAGTAAAAATTTCTTTTAGGCGATTGCCACGTCTACATACAATTTTTTTTTATTATTTTTACATTTTTGAGCAGAAAACACTTTAATTGAGGAATTCAAGTAGCGCCATTAAGCTCCGAAAGTCGAAACTACCAGAAAAACGTATGAAAACTCGAAAAATGTCTGGCCAGGCCTTGGTGTCCTCTTAAGGGTTAAGTAATAGAGTGTGTCGTGTGTGTGTTGATAATGTTTACTCTAATAGGTATTCAGTAACCTCTGGTATACCGCAAGGTAGTATTTTAGGACCTCTTCTTTTTATATTATTTGTTAATGATATTGAATCATGTTTCAAATATTCTAAATTTCTCATGTATGCTGACGATTTAAAACTTTTTACTAAAATTTCTTGTCTTCAAGACTCTATTTTACTTCAGGAAGACATCAATCGATTAGTCATTTGGAGTGAATGTAATCATTTAAAACTAAATATGTACTGCTAAATGCTTCCATCTTCCTTTTGCAAGGCGTATAAATTTAGTTAACTCCATCTATTTCATTGGGACTTATTTAATACCTAAAGTTAGTAAAATGTTAGATTTGGGCATTGTTTTCGATCCAAAACTGGTATTTAACTTGCATGTGGATTATATAATTCCTAAAGCGTACTCCACCCTTGCTTGTGTGAAAAGAAATAGTAAAGACTTTCGGAACCCTTACACACGAGAATTACTATACACCGCTTTTGTTAGATCTAAATTAGATTATGATGCCATTATTTGGAATCCCTACCATAATGTACGCATTAATCGTATTGGGTGATTGCAAAAGAAATTTATTAAATTTGCATTGTTTGAAGTAAATTTCCATAGTCCAATTCCGTCTTATGAAGCTAGATGCAGATTAATTCACTTGGAAACCCTATCTAGTCACAGATCCAAGTGTTCTGTATTGTTTTTATACAAATTAATTTGTGGATTTGTAGATTGTCCTCCGCTTCTTTTTGAATATATCTGTTCATAGAAATAATTACTCTTCTTTTGAGCCTATATTGAGGTGTCTTACGGAATATAATACTATTAATATGAATTGTTCAATTGATTTTTCGTTTTCACTTAATAAATTTAAAAATATTTTGGATTTATATTACTTTTAGTTAAGCTAGTCTGTAAGGATTGTAATCCATAGACATAAATAAATAAATAAATATACCATTTCTGAAATTGGAGCCATGTCCTTTAAATATAATTTTCAAAGAAGTGCTCATAAAATATGCATATATTGTACGAATACTTTGAAATTCACTATGTGACTTATTTTTAGTGGCATAAATACATACATATATCGCAGTCGGTGGTGCCATCGTTACTGTGCGCGCCTCTTGTAACGGGTTTTTCAATAAGATACCAATGAAATTCTTTATTCCTGTGTGTAAGAGATATTTGCTCGTTGAGCCATCAAAATAAAAACACTTTTATTTTAATATTTAAAAAATCTAAATTAATTCTTTATTTAAAGATATGTAAGTAGAACAATTTGAGTCACGGGAGACAGGTCACTGTCTAAGTTAAAAAACGATTGATCACTGTCTAAGTTAAAAAACGATTGATAGCAGCACGACAGTTAAACAATTGTCTACGTTGACTTCTTTAATTTGACTGGTGTCCAACGATTGTTGTTTGGTATACAAAAGGGCCAGAAAGTAAATCATTTCATTTACTTTGAAATCTCCAAAAATTACAATATCCAAATTTGCACAAACAACAATCATTGAAAAAAAAAACCGTTTCCCATTACATCCCATGAAGGGATTGGGGAGAGCTTCTCACAACCAGAGAGCTGTGCGCTTTCTAATTTTTCACTCACTGATTGGGACCTACAGTTTTTACACCGATTCCGAACGGTATTTTGAGAAGCTTTTTCATGGCTAAATACTCGATAGTGTCGCCGTCACTATGCGAGGTGACCGCGGCCGAAAGAAATTTTTTTTTTAAGGCGGTCAGAGCAGGGATCGAACCCAGGATCTCATGTACAAGAGGCGCGCACACTACCCATTGCACCACCGACGGCCACACAATCATTGTGCACCGAAAATACATAGGATCAGCTGACAGAATAAACAAAGTTCAATAACTACATAGGCAATAGACAATGCAAACGTATCTACGTACGTACATACGTATGCATGCATCGACCAAGTGATGGTGGGACCGATGGCTGGTGGAGACAAAACTACAACAACAACAGCACCAGTTAGCGGACCGGCGGAGACACCAGCAGTAAGCGGACCGAAAATAAGTAGTAAACAACATTACAAGATGTCGTTGTTGTGATGTCATAAATGAACATTTGTATGTTAGGGTGACCCAAAATATTAAGATTTTATAAGAAATTAAATTATAAAGTAGATAAATGAACAAAAATTAATAAAAACTAATAAAGTTATAGAAATTAAAGTAGAATTGACAGAAATTAACTAACTCATAACAAATTACATAATAAAATAATACAAATCTCCAACACTGTGAAAGCACGTTCGATGCCATTATGTATGGAACTCGATTTCTTTTGCATGGCCACCACGGGCACCCTTGCAGAAGTCCAGACGCTGAACCCAATTTTCGACGGTTTTCAAGCATAAATCGGCCGATACTGCTGCAATTTCACGTTCGATATTCGTACGAAGTTCATCAATCGTCGCTGGCTTGTTGGCATAGACCTTAGACTTGACGTAGCCCCACAGGAAATAATCTAACGGCGACAAATCGCACGACCTAGGCGGCCAATCGACTGGACCATTTCGTGAGATAACACGTTCACCAAACTTGGTTTCCAATAAATTGATTGTGGCATTCGCTGTGTGGCTTGTGGCGCCGTCGTGTTGGAACCACATGTCCTCCAAGTCCATATTATCCAATTGGGGCCAAAAATATTCGGTTATCATTGAACGGTAGCGATTCGCATTCACAGTAATGTGCCGGTCTTGATCACCACGGATGAAGTACGGCCCAATGACTCCGCCGGCCCATAAACCGCACCAAACCGTAATTTTGTCGGGATGCAATGATGACTCATGGATTACGTGTGGTTTGCTGTCTGACCAATAACGCATATTTTGCTTATTGACGAAGCCATTCAGCCAGAAATGAGCCTCATCGCTGAAGATGGTTTTCCGATGAAAATGCGAATCATTTTCAAGTTGTTGCTCAGCCCAATTCACGAACATACGACGCTTGTGGTGGTAAAGCGGCTTTAGTTCTTGCGTCAATTTGATCTTGTAAGGATGTAGGCCAAGATCTTTTCGCAAAAATTTGCCACAACGACGTCACAGAGATGCCCAACGCTTGATAACGACGTGTGAGAGACACATTTGGGCTTTCTTGAACTGATGCCTCAGCGGCTGCAATATTCTCGACACTACGGGCACTTCTTTGTCTCACTGGCACGGGAACATTTTGTACTGTGCCTGTGGATTAAAATTTTTCGACTAGACGCTCTATTGTTGATCTGGTAGGACGATTATGACGACCATAAATTGGACGTAGCGCTCTTAAAGTTGAGACCACTGACTCCAAATTTCGGTAGTAAATATTAATAATTTCGACTCGTTGTTGGCTAGTATATCTTTCCATGATGAAATGGCAAACCTTACTGAAGAGAAATGTCAAAAGAGCGGGAAAAATATGGCGTCGTTTGCTGTCCCTATCGATTTATTTTCTAGCGTCTCTGTTGAAAAACCCTTTACATGAGATCCTGGGTTCGATCCATGAATAAAAACACGTGTTTCTTCTGTTACACCAAAATTGTCCTCACGGTACATTTGAAGTGGGTAATATTTGTGCCTAAAAACAGTCTTGTCCTATTGAAATCGAGTCAATAAACAAAATTGTGTTGCCTTTTAAAAATTCGGCGAAATTCGGTTTTAAATGCGGATTACTTGTATGGGGTAAAGTATTCCAGAGACGAATTGCGTAGTTGTAGTACTGCCATTCAGAAACAAGTGTTCGATGCCTGAGAGTGATTAATATTTTCCCTCTGTTTGATCTTCCTAATCTAATGTGGTCAAAAAGGTATGGTGGAGATTTCAGGTACAATATTTTCTGTAGTAGCAATAGGGCTCGAATCGTGAATAAATTGTCAAGAGATACGCCGTATAGTAGAGCACTGAAGTTGGATATATGTATGTATGATCATATTTTCTGATATTATTAAATATAACATTAAGTCTTCTCTTACTTGCCTAGTCGCAACAAGACAACAATTCACATCCATAGAGATTTCGCAAGTAATAGTCTAATTCGTTGGGGCCTGAAAGAATGTGTTGGAAAAGGTTAAAGTGTTGCATTTTCTGTATTAAATATTGTATTGTCGTGTTAAACCATGGTCTTGATTCCACGCGTTTTCTCATAGTTTTCAGAGGTACGCATAAATCATAAAGTTGAAGTATATTGACCTCAAGATATTTTAACTGCTCATCCGGTGAAGACATGTAGAAACCACTATCCCATTCTGTATAGTTATAGGCAAACTTCTCTTGAAGAATGCTATAATTAATATTGTTAAAGTTTCTAAAAGAATATGTACTGCAATCTGAATCAACAAAAAAGTCATATGAAAGAAATATCAAGTCGTGCTTCGAAAAACACGACACTGAAAACTGGTCGTAAAGTTTAACTTTGGCCATATCACTTACAAGGAAAACGTCGAGCAGAGTATTACACGTAGGAGTAAAATGAGTTGACTCAGTTACATTAGTCGGCTATAGGCCAAAAACAGATATCTGATACTTTAATGTTGACTCAGATAATACATTGGAATTAAAATCACCGGCAATAACTATTTCACCGTACTCAACTGCGATCATTTCCAGTTTAACATTTTTATATTATAAATGCTTTCGAGCGGCAAGCCTTCAGCCGCTTTTAGCGATTTTCTCCTCTTGGATAGGACCAACATCGACTTCGGTGCTTTGTAATAATGTTTTGTGAAATGAAGCTTTTGAAGTCCATACTGCTGCAGACAATTTAAAAACCAGTACATAAGTTTCAGTCGGGTGAACCGACTTAATCATACCCTCACCATACCGTGGGAGTTCTATTAAATAAAAAACGCCCATACTCAAAAGTGACCATATTCAATAGCAGATTGACGACATTGCGCTAAATATTATTGAATACCCAAATTAGTTATTTATATGCGAGGTACAAAAATAGGCATGGGAAATTGTTGTCAAAATTTTGATCAGTACCAAATTTTATTAAGATCGGTTATGATATATTGTGGCCGTCGGTGGTGCAATGGTTAGTGTGCGCGGCTCTTGTACATGAGATCCTGGGTTCGAACCCGGCTCTGACCACCTTCAAAAAAAAAATTCTTTCGGCGGCGGTCACCTCGCATAGTGACGGCGACACTATCGAGTATCTAGCCATGAAAAAGCTTCTCAAATTACCGTTCGGAATCGGTGTAAAACTGTAGGTCCCAATCAGTGAGTGAGAACTGGAAAGCGCACAGTTCAGTGATTGTGAGAAGTTCTCCCCAGTCCCTTTATGGGAGGTAATGGGAAACCATTTATTTATTTTTATGATATATTGGAGATATCGAGTCGGGAAACCCCAAATACGCGTGGTACGAAACTGGGCGTGGCACAATGGTCAGTTATTAATTACACAGTAGCCTTTAGCAAAATATTGCCTTGTACCGACATTTTTTATTAAGATCGGTTGTTGTTTATGAAAATTATCGTGTCGATCAACCGGTCATCCGCCCAACTTTTATATGGGAGGTACCAGAATGGGTGTGGCAAAACAGCTCATTTTCTATAGGAGAGCTGTATTTGGCTAAATACTGACTAGTACAAACATTCATAAAGATTGGTTCGGTTTTGCGGGACTTCTCATGCCGAACCACCAGACGGCCAAACAATTTTTGTATGGGAGGTACCACAATGGGCGTGACAATCACGCCCATTCGCTTCAGTTAAGTAGGCACTTACAGATTATTAACCGGTGTGAGAGTTGAAGCTAATCACATTTACCAGAAGAACGGTTTGAAAGAAATATGATTTTGTGCTAAATGTGTCGATTTGTATGGGAGGTACCAGAAGGGGCGTGGTCAAAACACCCATTTTCAATCCCAAACTCAATATTGGCAAATAATAGTGACTGGCAAAGCTGCATTGCCATCTTTAAAGATTTACCAGCCAGACAGACAGACAGACGGACATGGCTCAAACGTCTTCAAAAGTCCTAAAACGAATTTCGTCCAAAGATACTAAGGGTCTAATTTGGTTCCATCCTTCCTAATACAATGCAAATGATACCAACATTAACAGCCTGTTTATCTATCTCGAACGAGAAACTAAGGGTAGTATTCTAAAAGTCCCGAAAGTGAACGTAAACGCAGAAGCCAACGCGAACGCCAAAGTCAAAAAATGGTAGTTTATATATCACTTCGCGTTATAACGGTTATCTCGCCGTTTCCTCATAATCAATGAAATAAAGATTACAACAATAACAATCTGACATGACTCCCTATACCGTAAGGTAAGACGTATTCTACGCCAAAAAGTATTTAAATTTCATAGTTTTTCAGCAAAACGACATGAAAAATTAAAGCAAGAAGTTATTGTAATTCCACCTGGTGTATGTCACTTTTCGTCAAACATCCCTCTATCACACCGACCGCATCAAGAAAATATGCCAAATATTCTCTCTAGTATGAGATTATTCTATGGTATCATTTGATTGTAATGTATTGGTTCTTTTGTTTATTAGTGTCAACATCTACGGATGTCTATAATTTGTAAATGTAATTATAATAGTTTTGCAACGCGTTATTTTTTTAAACGTTCTATTTCTAATTTTATTATTGTAAATGAGAATTTCACTGCGTAAACAATTTGAATTATTTAAAAACAAAAGTTTGAGCTCTATTCGTCGATTGCTTTTCAGCCAAAATTGGCAACTACTTATAAGCAATGAAATGCAAAATACTTCGATCTGAACATCCTCGATCCACATTTTTCTTTCAATTTTTAATTTCTTCAACTAACGCGAGGAACTGTGGCGTGTTCAATTTGACAGCTGAAGTGATCAAAAACGTTGCCCTGCGTTTTATAAACTACCCATTAAATAACGTAACTCAACGCAGGTAGTCACCGAACAGCTGTAACGTTTTATAAACAACCAAAACGACAACAGTAACGCGAAGTGACTGATTCACGACTTATAGAATACCACCCTAAGAGAAGGAAGATCAGTCACTCACATTCGACTCAAATTGGGTTCCCCTCTAGATCGAAACTTTCGTTCACCTGACTCTATGTTTGTTCCCAACTAATATAACATTCGAAATAGAGAAACCAAAATTTGTACTAAAACCTTATGAAAAATGTTGTTTTCATATGACTTGAAACGACAGAATTGTGGAACCCAAATTAACTTTATTTCGTCGAGAACACGAACGAAAGCTTTCATTCGAGATAGAGAAATAGGCTGTAACAAATATTTAGTTTCAAAAATTTGAAAGCTTATAGGGTAAAGTATTTTTGAGATTTTTTTTCGGAAGTGGTTTAGAGGTCGCGCAAGTCGAATTTCCCCCAAAAATCGGATATTCCGGGCGTTTTTTGAATTTTACTTAAAACTTGGTCAATAACCACGATTTTCTTAGTATGTAAGTCGACAGTTTTGAAGCTAAACGTCCAAACTTTTATTGTATATGCCCAAACTACCAGTTTTGGCAACGATTTTCCTCAATAAGGTACCACGTATTAAATTTTTTTCGTAAATTTTGTAAATAACTCTTTATGTCTTTTAAATTTCCTATGAAGACTTAAAAAACTAATGATGCACTTTAAAAGACGTATAAATTCCAAGCAATTTTGTAAAAAAAAAATTGAATTTGCGGTTACTGTTCCAGAGTTATACCATTTTAAAGACTTTTACCCATTGTATTAAACTAATAATATTATAATCTGTTTGCTATTTTTGCATCGGATTTGCTTTAAATTTCTATCAAAACTTAAAATACTACTGCATTCTACAATACGGATAAATTCCAAGCAATTTTGTGAAACAAATTTTGAATTTGCAGTTACTGTTCCTGAGTTATGCCACTTAAAAACTCTGTACCCATTTTATGAATCTAATAATATTATAAACTAATTGTCTATTTTCATTGGATTTGCTTTAAACATTGTATTATTGAAAAAAATCTACATGCGCTAAGTAACGGTAAAGAATTACACGTAGCAAAAAATGGCCCCGGCAACATATTGCAGGAACGATATATATGATTATTTGCAATCTACAAAATTGCTTCACATTTATCCGTCTTTTAAAGTGCATCATTAGTGTTTTAAATTTTCATAGAAGTTTAAAGCAAATCCAATGCAAAAATGCCAAACAATTTATAATAATTTTACGTTCATACAATGGGCAAACGGCTTTAAAATGGTATAACTCTGGAACAGTAACAGCAAATTAAAAACATTTTTCCACAAAATTACTTGGAATTTATCCGTATTGTAGAATGCATCATTAGTGTTTTAAATTTGCATCGAAATTTTAAATGTTATACATATAGCGTTACTAACAAAATTTATCCACATTTTACGAAAATTTTTCACGAAATCATTGCCAAAACTGGTGGTTTATGCATATACAATGAAAGTTTGAACGTTTTGCTTTAAAAATGTTGACTTACAAACTACGAAAATCGTGGATATTGATCGAGTTTTAAGTAAAATTCAAAAAACGTCCGGAGTACCCGATTTTTGGGGGAAATTCGACCTCTAAACCTCTTCCGAAAAATCTGAAACAAATCTCAAAAATACTTTACCCTATAAGCTTTCCAATAACGCGTGAAAATCGAAAAAGAAAATTTTTTTGAGACACCCTAATGTACAACCTTTATTATTTTCATCGCCGATAAATATCTTTCGCTTTTGCTCGAAAACTTTTTATCAAAGTTTTTGGTTTTCTTATCTTTTTGAAAATTTGAATTCATCAGTATGAATAAATATACTATGTCGGAGATAGTTATACATTTTTGTTTGGTAAGAAAAAATTGTTTTTAACATTTGAAGGATTGTAAAGGGAACAATAGATTTTTTTTTGGTTTCAATTGTAAGCGATTGTTTTTATTGTGAGGAAATGCAATAAATATGGTTTTAAAGTATTAAGATCTAATGACTGCATGCAAGAAAGTAGGAATAACTAATGTTGTACTATGTATATCAAAACTGTGTAATTAATTTTCAAACAAGGACTATGTAAAACATTTTGTTAAAATCAGATTTTATTTGAAACCTGATATTCTCCACGATAAAGAGCAGATATGCATGCATAAGTAGTAGAAATCTCCACTAACATTCTGGGCAATTAAAAATCTATTAACGCGCTTTTGTAGATTTTGTACCGGTTTATTTAAAATTAATTCTTGAAATGATGTTTGCGTCTAAATACATACATACATACGTATGTATGTACGATATGTATATTTGACCACAGTAAAAAATTCTTAAAAGCTTCAGTGTTATTTCCAGTGTTAAACTTTTCGGTTGACAATTAAAAGTTGTTACTGCAATCAGGTATGTATGTACTATAATAGTGAACGGGAAGACAAAACAATCATAACAAAATCCAATCGCTTTATGGGATGTAATGAATGGGTGAACCACATTTATCATTGAAGTTGGCTTAAATTTGTCCATAGACTAATATTTATAGTAGACCTAATAGTTCTCTCACCAAATTTATGACATTTGGCCTGGTGTGATATTTACGTTCGATGTTGAAAAGAATTGCTTTACTAATACCAGATAGAGGCAATGGTTCATAACAACGAACACAATTACAACAAAGGCATTTCATTTTGTGTGTTAAAATTATTGTGTTAAATACAACACAAATGTATGCGAACAATAACAGTCAATAAAAAAGTGTAAAACACATTTCAATTTCACAGTTTTGCACCAAAACGACATGAAAAAATAAAGCCAGAAGTTATTGAAATTCCACCTGGTGTATGTCACTTTTCGTCAAACATCTCTCTATCACATCGACCGCATCAAGAAGAGTGTGAAAGGAAACGTCAGATGAGCGAAATATTCTCTCTAGTTACAGATTACTCTATGAATTTGTCATGTAAGGTATGAGTATGAGTACAACAACCTTTACGAATTTAGCTGTGTTTGTATACACTGTTAAGGTGTTGACCGACTGTCCTATCAAATCTCACGATTTGCGCTGTATCTGTCAAAATCAGTATGTGTGGAAAGCAATAGACTGAATCTGATAGTGAGTCATGGTCTTTAGTACTTAGTAGACATCTGCACAAGACGTCTTTAATGGCCATTCAAGACATTAACTTTTTTCGAAACATGCACTGTAGCAAAGTCGAGCCAACCAAATACTTCAGTGTACTGAAAAAGCATTGGTGTACGTGTCAGTGAATGACACATGTATTTTTTTATTGAATATTATACAACCTCATGAGGTCGGATGTCTTACACCTATTAATTAAACAAAAAATAAACAAATTAAACAAATTTTAACATATTTCTCCAACTGGTTCTATCCTTCGCTTTTCACGCCAGTTGGTAACACCAAGGATACGGAGGGATTCTTCGGCCTGGTCTTTCCATCGGAGTCTTGGTCGTCCTCTCGTCCTGCTTCCATCGGGTACGTTATCGAAAACCTTTCGCGCTGGCTCATCTTCATCTATTCTGATAACATGGTCTAGACACCGCAACTGGCCTAATTTGATTCGCGTTGAGATGTCCACGTCAGAATATAAATCATATAGCTATTGGTTCCAGCGACGTCGGTACTCGCCGTTTTCTCTAACAGGACCATATATTCTACGGAAAAATGTCCTCTCGAATACTCCCAGGTGTTTTTCATTCGCTTACGATATGACCCAAGTATCGGAGCCATATGCCAGTTCTGGTAAAATGAGAGTCTGGTATAGCTAGACCTTTTTTTCGAGAAGACCAACACTCCGGGGATGTCTCCTATAAATGCAGTGCATTGCATTGGACTTAGGAAAAGGGGATAGGAGTAGGGGGAAAAAGAGAGAAGTACTTGTTAATGTTTGACTTAAACTTTCCGATGTAGTATACACTTGCCAGAAGCTTATTCCACATACGGACTGTTCGGCTGAGGAACGAATTGTTTCTGTAATGCGCAGTTCGATCCAACGGTCAGGAAACAGAAAAGGTTACATGGCCTCACTCCCTAACTTCTGGAATGAGGCCATGCAACTCGGCGGAACACTTTCCATGGAAATACCTATAAAATACCGAGACACAGCTAATATTTCGTCGATGTTCCAAGGAGGCAACAGTGCTGGATGCACTGCTGTCGCCTATCAGCTTCAACGCTCTCTTTTGCACGCGGTCTAGAGCAGCGGTCGGCAAAAATAAAAATTAGTGTGTGTTGGTGAGAGAAAATATTGTGCACTGAAAAAAATTAAAGTGCGACATTGATGACATATTTTCCCACGTCTTAAAAAAGTTCTATGGGAAAGGTGTTTTTTCAGTATCTCTTCAGTGGCTCAACAACGAATGAACGGCAAACAAAACAGCTGCAAAATAAGACCATTCATACAAACATACAAGTTCTTGTTTTTTGCCGCACGCAAGACAAACAAATACACAACCAGCGCACATGATGTTGTTTCATCGCTGTCTTGCGGACGACTAAACGAAAGAAAAATTTTGTTCTGTGCACATTCAAAAAAACGAAGCAAAAGAGCGTGGTTTTCTAAAGAGCGTAAGTGTCGGTGTGAATTCAATGTCCACACAAGTGGTATGGAGTGCCGATGGCTGGTCTAGAGCCCCAGCCCAAGTATGAAAGTTGAATTCCATTTTTGGCCGAATATACGTGGTGTAGATATTGAGGTGATCGGGTGGGGTGAAAAATCTTTTGCACCGCTTTAAAAAGCCCAGACACGTTGAAATTGTGCTTATTCCAACGAATGTCACATTGTATCTTGATGCCTAGAACATCAAGAGCTTCCGATTCACCAACATCTAAACCACCCATTGAAATCATTGGCAGGGTCGAGTAACCAGTGTGCTTGTGTGATATTCTGCAACACTTTGCGTGCATTAAATTCGACTCGGTTTCCCCACCCCACTCAAGTTATGCAAGCCTTGATTAAGCGTGTCATTCATTGTTCGCACTACGGAAAGATTGGGTCGACGATCGAACAAATATGAGTGACATAAATTACTATCATCAGTGAAGGAGTAGATAGGGTTTGTTGTCCGATCCAGAAGGTCGTTGATGAAAAAAAGAAAAAGAGCATGAGAAAGCACAGAGCCCTGAGGATCTCCCGCATTAATTGTATACTCATCGGAAGAGATACCGTCTATTACAACTCGTATGGAATGGTCTCTGAGAAAACTAATAAATCGAGAGAAGTTTCTACCTAAACCAAAAGCATCAACCTTGGATATGAGTGCCTGGTGCCAAACTCTGTCAAATGCTTTAGAAATATCCAAGGCCACTATTTTGCTCTCACCCAGTCTATGCACGGACCGATTCCTCTGTTCCGTGAGGAACGCCATCAAGTCGAGAGTTGAACAGTTTCTGCGAAACCCATACTGACGATCACTGAGTAGACTGTTAACTTCCAGATAATTCACCAAAGAACACTTGCTCAAAACTAGTGCCGGAATTCCATCCGGACCCGGAGACTTTCCTACGTTGAGCTTCTCAAGGACCTTTTTAACTCCTCGCGTACGAAAAAATATCTCAGGCATGGAGCTAGATATATTTGCGATGACGGGGAGTGGTTGAGAGCTAATCGGCAGAGAGGAGTTTTCTGCAAATATTTCGGCAAAAAGGTTAGCTTTATCAACCGGGTTAGTATATATTATGCCATTTTTAATTAAGGTTGGAATAGATGAAGAACTATTATTGTTCTTAATTCTCTTGACTAATGACCAATAGCTCCTACTTCCCGTGGGAGAAGAAAGAACTTTGGCGCGAAGACGCTGTTCATTCAGGAATTCTGCGCGTCGTAGTACCTTGTCACAATTTGATGTAGCTAACTTGCGCAGCATATCAGTAGTTGGATTTTTATTCAATTTCCACTTACTGAAAGCTTCCTCTTTGGATCTGACAGCTTCTTTGAATGGCTGATTAAAACAACATTTATCAGAAGGTTTAATCGAAATTTTCTTTGATGGATTGAATATCTTCATTCCCGATAAAATAATGTTTTCCGCCATTTGTGCCGCAGCATTGACATCATCGTCTAGAGAACATAGTTTTCAGTTGAACTTCCTATAAAGTTCGTTCGTTCACGCTTCATGGCCGGTGTTGAAGCGACATGAAGATTAGAGTACGAAAAGGAGGCAGAAACAAGATCCGAATTACCAAGAGGTGCAAGGATGTTAACTTCATACTTGTCAGGGTGTGAAGTTAGAAAAAAAATCAAGAGTGTTTGAAAATTGCCCTTCAACGCACGAGACGTGAGTTGGGGCATTTACGATTTGCACTAGGTGATTGTGTGCAGCGAAAAGCTCAACGTATTGACCCTCCGGAGTTGTACGGTTCGAATGGGTAAGCCAAGAATTAATGTGGATGTTAAAATCACCAGCAATGGCAATTTCACTAATTTTTGGTTATCTAAAATTGTGGTTATTGAGTCAGAAAGGGCGGCGAAGCCATTAAGGGAAGTCTTCCTTTCTTGGTTGGGGCTTCTGTAAATGAAGCCGAAATTCGTGACGTGTTGATTAAGCCGAAATTTAAGCCAAATGCAGGTAAATTCAGGATCTGTAATATCCAATTGTTACATGGACTGAAACACAACATCGTTACGTACATATACAACAAGACCTCTGTGTGAGAAAAAAATTGAATGAATATGATGACCAGAAAAGTGAAAATCATGGGGTCAGAATCTTCTCAAATCTGGATCTCAGAAAGAGCTAAAATATTTGGACGATGAATTTGAATATGAGCATATACTGCGAAAAAATTCGCCCTCAGCCCTCGTATGTTTGCTATGATTCCTGGAAAGAAGTTTCTGCAAATGTTTTCTTGTATGTTTTGCTTGCGATATTTTTCGAACACTTGCATTATAGTGAATTCTCAATTCAAATGAGGTTTCGTTTGCATTTAGTTTGATGAATTTTTCAATAGCATCATTCCAAACAACCGCTGATGAAGATCTGTGGCTAGATCTGAAATAGCTATACGGTTTGCCAGGAGTCATAGGGAAACATTTGCCAAACTCCTTTTTTAAAAGAACTATATCTATATTAATTTAGATATAAGAATGGCCTCGAGCTTGAACAATAATATTAAAAAGCACAAATAAAAAAAAATCATCCCTGATGAATTTGAAAATCATATTCGAAGTTGAAAGAAATTTCCATGTATGAAATTCTTATAAAGTGTAAAAAACTAATTTATATATAATTCAAATTATTTAACAGTTATTCAAATTATAAAATAATTTGGAACTTAAAAACAATTGTTTAAAATCATATCTAGAGCTTATTCAGACTATAAAATTATATTTGAAAATAAATATCGTCTTTCTTAATTCGAAAAATTCATTAATGTTTGAAAATCGTATAATTTTTAAAATTTTGTAAGAAAATTTTTATTTTTTTGTTTTAATCAAGCCTCTATAAATGCAGTGCATTGTGTTGGCGAAGGAAAATTGAGATAGTGGAGGGTGGAAAGAGGGAGTAGTGTCTGTTGACATTTGCCTTGAATCTTTGTATATCAGAATTGGTGGGAAATACACTGGCCGCAAGTATATTCCACATACGGACTGGCATAAGTTGACGGATGTCCGAGGAACACATACCGTGGAAATATCGATAGAACAGCGACACGCAACCCACATTTCGACGATGCTCAAGGGAGACAATAGAGTTGGATACCCTACTGTCCCCTATCAACACCATCGCTCTCCTCTGGACACGGTCGAGAAGCTCCAAAGATGTCCTAGGAGCCCCCGCTCATATATGGGCGTTATATTCCATCTTTGGCCTGATGTAGGTGGTGTAGATAACACAAATTGAGTAATACTGGATAACCGACGTCAAATAACCGGGATTCGATTTATTCGAAACTTAACCGACACACGGTTAATTGCAATCGGTTTTGAACGTAGCGTATTTAATTGCAGTTAATAAATTGCGAGTAGTTTAAACCCCAATTAGATGTGACTTTTATCACGGTGATATACATAACTGGGAACGAACCAACAGATTCTCTGACGTGATGGTTGGGAAACAAAAGTGCAGACTACTTATCTTGCTATACACTAGTTATCTTGCTATACACTGAAAGGAGCTTTGTCGCAGTGATTACACATGTTCGATTTGTTGTTTCCATTGTTGCAATGAATAATATTGTGCAATCGACAATGTTGGCTTTGCTGGAACGAAACTTGTTTTGTTTTTTGCCTTTTATCGTTACTTTGCTGTAACAATTGTAACTTCATTACCGCATTTTTGGAAAAAAATTGCTAAATAAGGGCTAGCTAGACTTCATCTGGTCACTGTCACTGATTCAACTGAACAGCTTTGTCTGTTTACAAGCGCCCTCATGGGACATCAGATTTTTGATCCTATAACAGAATAAACGGAGCATCGACTCATCTATGGAAATATTGATAAGGCCTTGTTCCCACTGCAATCGAAATCCCCCGTTCGATGTTTCAAGTAAATGAGTTACTGATTTTTCAATAGGGAAACATATGTTTGATTAAAATAAATCTCGAAACCAGAACTTTTAAGTCTACTGCGAACAAGTCCTAAAAGGGAATTATGGTTTCTTTTCAAAAATCGCATTGTCTCTTTTTCTAGTAAATGTAATTTTTCCCATAAAAATATTATGTTTTTTTCCAGAATTTCATCGGTATTGACAGATATGGTTTTGAAAATCCTGTTAATAGGGCTTATGACTTTGGCTTATGCTTCCTGTAGCCAAATCAAGGACCCACAGTCGAACTCTCCGACAGTTTGTGCTGAGAATGTAGGCTGCGTAGTTGGTAAACTAATGCCCGGATACCAAATTGATTATTTTGAAGCATTTACGGGTATACCCTATGCACAGCCGCCAGTTGGTGAACTAAGATTCAGTGTAAGTATATTAAAAAAGTGATTTTACACGATTTGTCGTGAAAGTGGAATACAGAACACCCTGGAGTGGTCAATAAACAAACCATGACATCAATTTGTAATAGGATTGAGTGTCTTGTATTACAAAAGTTCACTTAATTATTTTTTACAGAGTCCACAACCGTTTCCTAAATCAGATAAACCAATAAACGCAACCGAACCCAAAGCGGAATGTATTCAAAAGAATGTTTTTACATCTGAAGTTACGGGGGCCGAAGACTGTCTCTTTTTGAATATCTATAGACCAGTGGTAGGTTTTTAAAGATCACTGATAACT
This sequence comes from Phaonia tiefii, assembly GCA_963931995.1. NCBI lineage: Eukaryota > Metazoa > Arthropoda > Insecta > Diptera > Muscidae > Phaonia > Phaonia tiefii. Next base: position 122,430,751 of record OZ008371.1, read on the forward strand.
CATACGAGTAGACTGTGACCTCTATGTTCTCTTCTAATTCAGTCCCACAAAAGCAGTAGCAAATTACTACCTGTCATGGTGTATATTCATGAAGGCGGTTTCGCCATGGGTACAGCTAATCCTAATGCAATTGGACCACAATATTTTATGGATACTGAGGAAGTGATTTTGGTAACCATAGAATATCGCCTGGGAGTTATGGGATTCCTATCAACAAACGATTCTGCGATACCCGGTAACTTCGGCATGAAAGATCAACGATTAGGTCTAAATTGGATACAACAAAATATTGGAGATTTCGGTGGCGATACGGAACAAGTTACCATATTTGGTTTCAGTGCTGGTGGTATATCGACACATTTGCATATGTTGAGTAAAAACTCCGAAGGACTTTTCCAACGTGCCATATGTTTAAGTGGCGTAGCGAGTAATCCAATTACATTTCAGCGTAATCCACTGGAAGTGGCTCGACAGACAGCGGCAAACTGTAATATAGCAAACGCCAGTATATTGGCCACACCTCAGTTGCTTCAGGAATTACGATCTGTACCTGTTGAAACACTAATGGCTGCAGATGTCAAAATTCGGTACTGGGATGTAGATCCTGTCGCTTTGTATACACTTGTTGTGGAAAATTCGGATACAAGCGATACCTTTCTAAACCGTACTGCCAAGGAGATTATTGAAAGTGGTGACTACAAAGCTGTTCCTTTTCTGACCGGAGTTGTGCCGCAGGAAGGTGCAGTTCGTACTGCTTCCATTTGGGAAAATATAACACTACGAACCTCGTTTAATGAAAACTTCGATTATCTGTTGGAAGCACTACTGCTATTGCCCACACATTTCAATCGATCACGGTTGGATTATGTTATGGAGCGAATTATCGATGAATATTTCGATGGTAATCATGTGCTGACGAAACAAGGACTTTTAGATGTTAGTTCAAATTAAGATATGATTACGAGTATTTTATAAATCTGTGTTTTAAATATTTTTATTCTTTCAGGTTATAACCGATTTCTGGTTCCATTATCCCTTCTACCATGATAGCAAAGCATTTATTCACAAAATCGACACCGATCAAACTCCTTTATATTTGTATCGTTTCAATTTCTCTGGACCCCATTCGTTTGCCACCATATTTACGAGAGGATTCCCTAATGCGAAATATGGCGTTCTTCATTTGAACGATTTGATTTATTTATTCAAGTCATTCTTTCCCGAATTCCCCAAAATGTCCACAGATGCCAAGGCAATCCAAGGATATGTCAACTTCTTTGTCGAATTCGCTACAAATCGGTAAGACTGAATGAGATTCCACAATTTAATTGAGACTTATGTAAAAATATTTTAATTCCAGAAAATCATTTGTTGGCAAAGAATGTAATTTATCCACATTTCCGGCTGACTCGAACGATTCCATTTGTGAATTTGTGACCTTTGAAAATGGACCCAATGACGAGTTTGTCATAGGAGCGGATAACAAATTTCAAGTTCGTCGTGCTCGTTTGTTGGAAAATCTACTGGAAGGTTAATTAGTTTGCCTTAAATTCAATTTAAACTTAATTAAAAGTTTGAAAGTCGAAGGTGAACTTCAATAAATATTGCATTTTATAGAATTTCACTTTTTTAAAGCATTCAATAAGATCTGTTGGAAAGATACCGAAACTCCCGTGTAGATATTTCATAACTAGAATCTTGGACCAAATGTCTCTGTAGTTGATAATTAGCAAAATTTCAACTTCGGCGTATGTGAAATTTTCCTGACTACACCATTTCCAATTGAAATTTGAAAAATATCAATTTAATTTTGAAAAATATCAATTGAAATTTGAAAATTATATTTGAAATAAGGGTTTTTCAACAGAGACGCTACAAAAGTAAAGCAAACGATATTTTTTCCCGCTCTTTTGACATTTCACTTCAGTAAGGTTTGCCATTTCATCATGGAAAGATATACGAGCCAACAACGAGTCGAAATTATTAAAATTTACTACCGAAATTTGGATTCAGTGGCCTCAACTTTAAGAGCGCTACGTCCAATTTCTGAATTTCATTTCTGGCTGAATGGCTTCGTCAATAAGCAAAATATGGATTATTGGTCAGACAGCAATCCACACGTAATCCATGAGTCATCATTGCATCCCGAAAAAATTACGGTTTGGTGCGGTTTATGGGCCGGCGGCGTCATTGGGCCGTACTTCATCCGTGATGATCAAGACCAGCACATTACTGTGAATGCGAATCGCTACCGTTCAATGATAACCGAATATTTTTGGCCCCAATTGGATAATATGGACATGGAGGACATGTGGTTCCAACAGGACGGCACCACAAGCCACACAGCGAATGCCACAAGCCACACAGCTAATGCCACAATCAATTTATTGGAAACCAAGTTTGGTGAACGTGTTATCTCACGAAATGGCCCAGTCGATTGGCCGCCTCGGTCGTGCGATTTGACGCCGTTAGATTATTTCCTGTGGGGCTACGTCATGTCTATGGTCTATGCCAACAAGCCAGCGACGATTGACGAATTTCGTACGAAAATCGAACGTGAAATTGCAGCAGTATCGGCCGATTTATGCTTGAAAACCGTCGAAAATTGGGTTCAGCGTCTGGACTTCTGCAAGCGTGCCCGTGGTGGCCATGCAAAAGAAATCGAGTTCCATACATAATGGCATCAAACGTACTTTCACAGGAATAAAGAATTTCATTGGTATCTAAAACCGTTTTTTTTAAAAACCTTTTGTAGCGCTCTTATTGAAAAACCCGATACATGAATTGAAATTTAGAAATTTTATTTGAAATTTGAAACACATCAATTGATATTTAAAAATCATCGATTGAAATTTGAAAGACATCAATTGAAATTTAAAAGACATCAACTGAAATTTAAAACACATCAATTGAAATTTGGAAAAAATCAATTGAAATTTGAAAGACATCAATTGGAATTTAAAATTCGTCACTAGAAATTTAAAAATTATTAACCGATTTTATGTATTAGATTTTTAAATTTCAATTGGTGTATTTTAAATTTCAATTGATGCGTTTCAAATTTCAATTGATGTCTTTTAAATTTCATTTGATGTGTTTCAAATTTCAATTGATGTTTTTCAAATTTCAATTGATGTATTTCAAATTTAAAATACAATTTTCAAATTTCAATTGATGTATTTCGAATTTCAAATATAATTTTTAAATTTCAATTGAATTTTTTCAAATTTCAATTGGAAATGGGGTTGTCTTTAATAACAAAAAACTTAAGCATACGAGTAGGTAGTTGATCGGCCGTGAACTACTTTTTTGTTTATAGTATTATTAAAATTATAAAATTTTTCAATATGTATTCTTCTTAAGCGAGCCACAGACTTGTCATTCATGAGCATGAACATCAGCTATCGTTGATATTTATTGTCGGTTTACCGCCCTTCTTGATACCAACTAAGAATGTAATCAAAGTTGTTCGCATCACTATCATGTTGACATAATTTTTTGGTAATATTTTTTAAAATTCATTAGTCAGACAAAAATTTATCGATATAGCTCGTGCTCATGAGTGACAAGCCTGTGGTTCGCTTTATGTTTGAACACGGTTTCGAACAAATGTTCTCATATTTCAATTAGGGAATTCACATGGTCTCCTAAAGTCATAAGTCGTAAAGTCATATTTAATAAATTAGTACATATGACTTATGCATTTGAGCAGCATGTTGTAGATACATATGTGCTAAATCATAAGTCATAAAAACGTCAAATAAACGTCAAGCAACAAAAGAAAATTATTAAAAAAAAATTTAAAAATGCCAACAAGAAGCGAAAAGATAAAATTTTTACGGTTTTGTGTGAAAAGTTTGTGCACAAAAACTTACCGAAGTAGTTTCTTCTCCGTCCATTTCCTTTTTTTATTATTTTACCAATTAAAATTAATTCTTGAGTTAATGTTGTAGAAAAATGCTAAATTTCTTCAAAACTCTACAATAGCTGTGTTCAAGTACTTTTCCAGTAAAAATTATCAAGTAACTGGTTTTCGGAGAGTAAGAATGATTTTGCTCTCTGAGTAAAAAATATAACAAAAAGTACGCGAACGAAATCCAGTAAAAACTTGCAAGAAATAAGAACTTTGTATGTAAACAGCTGATATGCAATGTAAACATTGGAAGAACCAACAAACGCAATTCGAACAAAACATTACAAATCACCAAAACTGTTTTCTTTTTCAACAGAAATACTTAAAGATTTATAACAAAACATTCAAAAATCATTATTTCTCTTAAAAACTAAAATTTCAATGATAGATTTATTATTTTATATTCTTTCTACGTCCTAATTTTGTTTGCTTACATAAAACATATGTTTTTAAACATATGCTATTACTTGCAAATTCTTACTGGCAAAAATCTCTCCAGTAAAAACTTGCAAGTTCTTTATCATCGAACTGTCAAAATAATCTCTCTCTTGCTCTCTCGTTACTGGCTTTTTGGTGTAAACGAACACTATCAAGTAAGAAATAGTAATAATTTGTACAAATTATCCAGTACGCGAACAGACTTAATATATCTGATTAAATAGTAAACAAAAAACAGCTGACACTAAACATACAACATAGTACACTGGAAAAACAGACATGCTCAGGTTGTATAGTCGTAAAATATATTTACATGAAGAATACCAACAACATATTTACATCTGTTGTATTATTTTAGCATATACGACAAATACAACACAATAGTATACCATGTGAACTCCCTAAATATGTTGAAACCTATGAAGTAAAATTATTCCATCTTTGTCTACTTATTTGACCTTTTAATTACACAGTAAAATAAATTTCTGGGTAATTTCTGAAAATCATACACCACTAAGACGGTTCGGTAGTGTATGCAAAATTATGACTACTGCCTAAAGGATTTTTCCCTGAGGTATCCGTTTTTGCAATATCGCTCTTGTGATTCTCAAATGGTCAGGTGTTGAGTGGATATTTGAGAGAGCCAATATCTTAGAAACGGTCGCAAACTTCATAATACGGTTTTTGGCTAAAATGTAGCTTATGAATCGTAGAAAAAAACGTGCTACTATTAGAAAGCGAAACAATATTGACAAAATGTTGAAAAACCCAATTTTTCTAACTTTTCCAATTTTGACTCTACAAGCATTAAATTTTACTATTTTTTATGAAATTTTGCCTCGGATGCGTAGAATAATGCGGCTGTACAATTTAAGCCCAAGAGATTAATATTTCATTGACATATTTACCTGCAAATCTCATTAAAGTTCAACATCTGACACATAAGACATATGATACCAAAATGGATGACTGAAAATTTATGTATTCATGTCAGTAGCGAAGAATTATGTGTAAAAAAAACAGATTTACTGTAAACCTGACATCATTTCAATCGAACTATTTATTTCATGATGACAAATATTTACCCATTTTTGCATGGTACAAATATATGGTAGTATCACTATAACAGCTGATTTATGTCAACTGAGTTGACATACAACAGTCGCAAAAAAAAAAAAGCCTGTTGTTTGGATTGTCGAATTGCGTTTACCATATGTTTATACCATGCATTTTTGTGACATCCGATCAAAACTCGAAGAATTGTTTCAAATGTTGAACTTTACTGAGATTTGCTGGTAAGAAGGGCAATGAACAATTAATCTGTTGAGCTTAAATTGTAGAGCCGCATTACTCTACGCATCCGAGGGAAAATTTCATCCATAAAAAGTAATAAAACTTCCTGCTTGTAGAGTCAAAATTTGGAAAAAAATTCGAAAAATTATTGTCTTTATTTCCACATTTTGCCAAAAAAAAGTCGACGAACAAAATATTTTTTCGATTTGTAATAGTATCACGATTTTCTATGATTCATAAGCTACATTTCAGCCGAAAACAGTATTATAAAATTTGTAACAGGTTCTGAAATATTGGCTCCCACAAATAACAACTCAACACCTGGAAATTTGAAAATGACAAGAGCGATATTTCGAAAACTGGTACCTCAGGGAAAAAATCATTTAGGCAATCGTCATCATTTTGGATACACTAACGAACCGTCATAATGGCGCATGATTTGCAGAACCACTGTTGCACTGTGTTACACATTTTAATTAAATTAAAGTTTATGTATTACTTGGAGTTGGAATAGAGAAGCCTTTTCTCTCACCTGACGTTTCATTTCACACTCTTCGGCAACAGAGATGTCCGACGGAAATTGATTTCCACCAGGTGGACTTACAATAACTGTTAACTTAATTTGTTTTTGGTATAGAACTTTGAAAATGTATTTTTCACTTTTTTGTCGACTATTATTGTTGGTATACATAACCTCTAGTACTGGGCACTAGTTCGTACCAGTTGACATAAGTACTTACTAGGGAATCACCTTTGCCAACCCTAAGCAATGCTTTTTGTTTACCTCGAACTAGTGAATATGGGGCCCCATGAAAAGGGGGGTACATAGGTACCCATACTAGGGGTGGTGATATGAGTACACAGAACAACTGGTGAATATGGGTCCCCATGAAAAGGGGTTTTGTTGCAACTTAAGTTTTTAAAGAATGGCTTCTTCTGAAGCTGCAAGGCCTTTTGGAGTTGTTCCTCAGCTGACCCAGTCCCATCGACCAAATTGATTGCATCTGAAAAAAACAGAAGTAATTAATTAATTGATGCCTAACTCCTATTACTATGACTTTAATAATACCTACCAAGAAATACTCCACTTTATATTTGCACTTGACTCCTCTCAACTGTACTGATTAAACAAATTAGGTCAACTGGCAAATTTGTTTTCGACCATTGCGAAAGAGCAGCAAGCAAAAATAAAACAAAAAAGTCTTCTGTTAGAGCAGTGGCAGAGCGAACAAGCATCGAGAGAATAATAGAGCGTAATATAGCTGAGCCATGTACGGAGTAGTTAGGTATGTAGCTCAAGCATGCCCAATCGACACCTCCAGAACTGCAGGGTATGTATTGTACTTAACACAACTATTTTACCGCGCAAACACGAAATGTCATTGATGTTGTCTTGTTGGATGTTTTGTACTAATGCCTCTATCTGGTAGTATTGAACCCATGCATTCCACCATCAAACGTTTACATTCAACCATACCTATCAAGTTGAAACTATTGAGAGAATACATTTCTCTACTCTGTTTCACTCTATGCATCTAACCAACTCCCGTCATCTAGCCGCCATGTATCTAGTTTATTAGGCACTAAATACGGCATAGATTAATGTTATACGAGAAGTAAATCGAACGTCTGAAGTTGCAAATTTTAGAGTTAAGAGAAGAATTCTGTCGCTGAGGTTTGATAAACAAAGCATAAATATATGAACATCGTGAATGCACAAATTTTTAAAAATGGAGGATTTTGTTCGATGTTAAAGTAAAACAGCCGACGGAAGGTCGATTCCTCTCGGAAGCAGAATAAAGTGAAACGCCAGATGAGATTTGAAGTATATAAGAGATTTGAAGTTATATGTTAAGCCGGGCCGACTCATCTCCCAGTGTAAAATGAGGTCGGGAAGTCGGCCGACTGCTCGGGCAAAAATCAAAACTAGTTTGATTTTCAGAAAGTCGGTTAGTGTTAGTTAGCACACATAAAACGCAAACATTTATGAATTTCCAAAGTAGAATCCCAGAGATTAATGACCAGTTTCACAGTTCAAAATTCTCCATTTAAATGTTCTTTAAATGCCCGATGTTTGCAAGTTAAATGTCATTCAATATGAAAATTTTCTGTGAGCTTTTAAATGACGAGTGTGAAACTCGCCCCAATTAGTAGTAATGTAGATATTATTAGAGGTGGATGCTAACACGGGATTTCCATGGGTAGTTTTTTGGGCTATCGATGTTTTTATAAATAGTTATTGATTTGGGATCCTCATACAAATTAAGCCCTTTAAGTATTTTAAGAAGCCTGTGCTCAGAACTGATCTCTTGGAAACGATTATTACAAAACTGTAACAAAGAACTAATGTCATCGCGAGCTTCAAATAGATTGTGATTATCTAAAACAGATTGTAGACGCTGAAAAATAACGGCCCCAGCAACATATTGCAGGAAACATGTACATGTTTGCAAGCATTGTTTTCATGAATTGAAGATCTGAAGTGCTTTTGTTTCTTTGTTGTCTGTCTCGCTTTTGTCGGTAGCGGTATTCAACAAACAAAGGCACATTTGGTCTCAAAAACAAAGATTATTGCCTATTAATCCTTATGTCTCAAACATGTTATATTGGATAGCAAACACATTTGTTTTGGGCACAAGTATAGTATATTTGCGACAAGTTAAAAAGTACGTTATATTTGCATCCAAACAACAAAAAAATACAGATTTTTCAGCGTGTATGGAATAAGATATCGCTGAAAGTAGAGAAGCTATCATATTTTGGATTTCAGTTACATATTTTCTTGCCACGGAATTTTTATCATACAGTTCTAGGGACAAATTTAAAGCCTTCTTTTTTAAACTTTTAATACTGTTAGTTTTGGACAATTTTGTAGCTCGCACTTTGTAAAATTGAATCGTAATTCCTGCAACACTGATTTCGATTCACTATAGGAATGTGCAAAATGGGGGCAAATTTAACCTCCTATAAAATGAAAGCCGTAGACTTTAAAATCGTCAATACACGTATATTTATTTGTATTCCCTTCTACCTGAATTGTTGTTTATTAAATACTTGTTATTTAGAAAAAACTTTTGTATTCTAAAACAATCAAAATTTCTGTACCAAACACTTATCAAACAATTGTTTTCGTACGAAATAATTTCGGTGTGACAACCATGTACTTGATTTTGCCTACTAAATTTTCGGAAAGAACTGAGTACCAAGCAAATGAAAAATGAGCGACAGTTTCGGTTCATGAATTTTCGTAATTTTTTGTACACCTACTTCTTATGGCAACGAAAATTTAATAAAAACCCAATACCGGGCTTTAGCAGTTTCTGCCAACAGAATTGGCAAATCATAAAATGACATTGATATAACCATAAAATTTTTACAAAATATATGGTTGTAATTACTTAACCCTAGTGACATATCGTACGTCTCTAAGACGTATGACAAATAAGCATTTATTTATTTCTTTGACTTTTAAGGGTAATACTTTTTTGCAGTTTTAAATTTGAGGGCGTTTCTTTAGAGAGAAAGACTTAATCTTATTAATTTGAAACGAATTTTACTTTAAAACATTTTGGAACCCTTACTAATTATACTTTAAACTAGCAGACGTCTTTAAGACGTATTCGAATATGATACCGACTACAGGGGATGTACTAATAACACCGCTGTCTTGCACGTATCTTCTTATTGTAGACGTGAGTGAGTCTGCGTCGTCTTCAATTCCAAACTAAAATTATTAAAAACAAAAATTCAATTAATTTACTTCAAAATCGATTAGATATATTGAAGGACAACACCCACCTTCTCCTTTCTGCAAGCAAACAGCTTGTTGCGGAACATTGCGCGGATTCCTATGCGTAGAATAGCCTCCCTTATATCCTATCCTATATTGATTCTTATGTGTGTTAAGTTATCCACAGTATTCCATCCATAAAATTTTGTGGAACATGTCTGTGATATGTATGTGGAACGTAAGTAATTTTTCAAAACATTCACCATTTTAGCAACAATCTGTTCACAAAATAATTAAATCTTAACACAAAAAATAGTTTTAATAAAATGCGATTTGTATTTGATTATTATTATTAGTATTTACTAACACAAATGTGACAAATGTGACTATTGTGGGTTTTCTGTGACCCTCCATCAGTTAGATAAAGCAAGCACTAACAACAAAATAAATCTGAGTCCAGTATTAATATTTGGCATGTGCCCTGATGGATATATTCGAGAGTCCTCTCCACAAGGCCGCCAAATATGGTCAAAAAAGGATAACGCTAAAATTTATATTTCTTCTTCCCTCCGATCATTTGGAAGAAAAGATTGGTATAAATGGACTCTATTGGAGTCCCACATACACATCTGATAGGTGGTACTTGGGGAATATTCCAGAGTCCTTATCCACAAGGCCGTCAAATATGGTCAAAAACGGATACCGCTAAAATTTATATTTCTTCTTCCCTCCGATCATTTGGAAGAAAAGATTGGTATAAATGGACTCTATTGGAGTCCCACATACACATCTGATAGGTGGTACTTGGGGCATATTCCAGAGTCCTTATCCACAAGGCCGCCAAATATGGTCAAAAAAGGATAACGCTAAAATTTATATTTCTTCTTCCCTCCGATCATTTGGAAGAAAAGATTGGTATAAATGGACTCTATTGGAGTCCCACATACACATCTGATAGGTGGTACTTGGGGCATATTCCAGAGTCCTTATCCAGAAGGCCGTCAAATATGGTCAAAAAAGGATAACGCTAAAATTTATATTTCTTCTTCCCTTCGATCATTTGGAAGAAAAGATTGGTATAAATGGACTCTATTGGAGTCCCAGATACACATCTGATAGGTGGTACTTGGGGCATATTCCAGAGTCTAGTTCCTTCTTTCAATATCCTTTCAGAAACTGAAACTTATTGATAATTAATTAATTGCCAGGTATTTTGGACAGCCGCGCAGTGTAATTTAAAATATACAAATAAATGTTTTTTTTGTAAACACAAACAAAAATATATAATTTAGTATTAGATTCTAGCACTGCTACTGGGCTGGACTGGAGTTTTACCAAATTTAATATTTTTGCGTTTCCGTACTCTTTTAATACTTGGTTTATCAGAAAGAATTTTTCGATAATTTATTTTGATTAAACTCTCTTTTACTAATCTTACTTTTAAAAACGTACAGGAACAAACCTATTGTCTTCCATACGAAACAAAAAAAAAAAACCGAAAAGAAACCGTAAATATAACGGAAAATTTACCGGGGTTTTCCACTCAGTAAAACTGAAATCCGGTTTTCGGGTTTTGGAACACTCTTGTAGACATATGTATATTAAGCTGGGTCGCACTCCATACAAAATAAAAATCACGTTTCAGTCACCACCTAAAAATAAAATTCAGAGTGTTTAATGACTATTTGGAAAATATTGCGATTCTGAGTTAAGCCAATTGTGAGCGGTTTTGCTTCAAAAATACCTCTAATTATCATATTTTTTGTCTGTAACTTTTTTGTTGTTGGACATTTTCGAATAATTTTTTTTGGTTAGATAAACCTTCAGGAGTTCTTGGATTGCACATATTTTGTAAAATTTTTTTTTGTTAATTTATTGAGTTCTGGAAGTTTTAATACCGTTTTTTAGTGCTTTTTCGTAAAGACTTCAAGAAATATTATTATAACTCCGCCAATTTTTCTCGTATGTCAACACATAATATGTCGTTTTGAAGGGTTTCCATACAGCTACTAAGCTCATTATTGTTCTTTGTAACCTTACTTTATATTATATATTTTTTTTTTATTTTTGTGTTTAGCAATTCAAATATTTTTTAAAGTTACCATTTAAAACTATATTTATCGCCAAAATTTTTGCAAAGTTTTACACTTATTAATCATTACCTTTCAAATGATATCAGAATTATGCATATCCGAAAGTTAGTTAGCCTCTATATTTGTATTTCTGTGAGACTCCACTACAAAATGAGTTCAATCCATTTAAAAATGTTCAAAGTTGATCCCACCACCATTGATTTTATTAACACTTAATACGGTGATCGAACTTTACATAGAGCTCTAATGACCAAATTTCAGTTATTTTTCACTACTTTTATCCCCTTTAATATCAGCAAATATTAGTTTTCATCATTGGGTGCACGTAATTGGATACACATTATTCTTTTGTAACGTTTTTTTTTTATTTGACTGAAGAATATTTGATACGACAAATCTTACTACGATTACAAACACAAAAATATAACAACAAGTGCTACATTCCGACATTGTTATTGAATATTGATCAGCTGTGTTGTTCTGCTACACTTTCAGTGCAACTTTGTAAAAGTAATATGCAAAGAAATAATATGTTTCGTATACTTCGTTATTTCTTTTTCGTTCAGACTTCAAGAAGTGTTAATATAACTCCGCCATTTTTAATCATTTGTCGTTATTTCTTTACTAAATTAAAAGACAATGTTTATCGTTCCACGAAAATTCAATCAAAATAAGTTGCCTACAAAAAGTGACGTAATTGAACATTTATTGTTTCTCCGCGGTAAAAATCGATCAATTGCTTTGTCCAAATTTTATACTGAGACAATAAAAGAAATTCTAAAATTATGGCAGAGTGCACAAATTCCCACCATTGGTAAAAGTGCTATTCGGAAAAAACTAGATAACCTTACAAAATCTTATCGTACTGTTATAAAAAATAAAGGAAATTTTAATGTAGACGAGTGGAACACTCTTTTTCCAATATGCACCTGTAAATGTGGTCTTAATTTAAATAAGTCCTGCAAATGCCTAGAAAACCTAAAAATGCCATTGCATGCCTGGGAGATTAATAATGATCGGGATGGGCGGAGGATGCGGTCGCTGGGTTTGAGGTCGAACATACGGCCAAGCTCAATAAGTTCTAAATCGGAGGTTGCCGATATTGACGAAGAGTATACCGTAGAAATGTCACCCGATTCCCCAACGTCATTCGGTGATGTAAGTGAAAATGCCCAAACCCCATTACACATTTCGAGGATTTCCCTACCAACATTCAGCCATGCATTAGATCGCGCTGGTGTCTCAAATCGTTTTGGAGCGTTGTTGGCAACAACTTTGCTGAAAACCTAAACATTTCAGATGTTATTATAGACAAAAACAAGATTAGAAGGGAGCGCCTTGCAGCCCGAGCAAAAGCCATTTGTGACATTAAATGCAATGATCTACTTAAGTGTATTTCATTTGATGGCAAAAGAGAGAAAAGTTTGAAGCAGATTGTTGTCGATAACAAGCCACGTAATATAAAAGTAACCGAAGAACATATCACCATAGTACAAGAACCCAATTCTCGATATATTGGATATTTTACACCCTTTAATTGTACTGGTACCGGTATAACGTCTGGAATTCTAAACTTTCTAAAAGCAGAGGGAATTTCGTGGGAACATTTAGTAGCTGTTAATTGCGATGCTACAAGCACTAATACTGGCAAACATAGTGGAGCAATTTGCTAATTGGAAAAAGAGTTGCAACACCCGCTGCAGTGGTTTATTTGCCTATTCCACTTCAATGAATTGCCGTTTACCCCATTATTGAAAGAGCTCGTAGGAAAGCCAACTGGACCTCAAAACTGGCCAGGGAAAATTGGACAAACTTTACTTGGATGCCGGTATTTTTTTAATTTTACACATTGTTTAACATGTCTTATCGTCTATATCTATATTTCTGTATTCCCGTTTTATAAGGTTGCTCCTAATTTTGTTCCGATTCAGATGGGAGAAATGCCGGAAAATATTGATGGGTGGATTCTGAGAGCTGATCAAAAATATCTTTACGATATGGTTCGATCCGTAGGCAGTGGGCTATGTGATTCACATTTGGCAAGTATTAAGCCAGGACCGCTCAATCTGTCTCGGTGGTTAACAACAGCGTCGAGAATTCTCCGCTTATATGTGACGAAGCCAACTGCTTCAGATGAATTAAAGAAGCTGGCGATTTTCATTATGAAAATATATGCACCCTTTTGGTTTTTAGTAAAAAGAGAGCCGCAAGCTGTTAAGGGTAGTCGTCACTTATTTACATATATTAGATGGACACGTCAAATGCCTCAAGACGTACAAAGAATAATTCACCGTTCAATCCAGATAAACGGCTTTTTGCCCACCCAGAAAACATTTTGTTATCAATGATTACGGATGAGAACAAAGATATACGAACAGAGGGTTATACATGAATTTTCGACTATAGACATAATGGTGATCAAGGAACTCGTAAATTTGTAGTGCCAAAAATATTGTTCGACTGTGTATCGTATACTAATATGATTTCTTGGGATGAGGTTGGGCCGTTAACGGCGCCACCATGCATTCAATTCTACTCGCAAGAGTATTTGTTGCAGTGCTATAATTCTGCAAATGTTATTGAAATCCCAGGTAAATTATAATTGTGACCAAGTGAGACATATTGATTAAATTTAAGAAATAATTTCAGATTTTCCCTGCCATTCGCAAGCCACTGAACGATTTGTTCACGTTGTGAGTCAATCGAGCTTATCTGTTGTCGACAAAAATCGTCCAGCGCACATTGCTAGTAAAATTGTGTCGCGTAAGAGATTTGCACATCTCGATTCTCAAAAACATAATAAATTAAAGAAGCATTATTTAAACATTTATTATTTATAGAACTGAAAGTATCAAACAGTCACACAAAAATCCAAATATCGAGGTCATCTACTTTCGGATACACATAATTAGGAATATAAATAATAAGAAAAAGAAATAACGAAAAATATGAGAAACAGTCAACGAAACATATTAGCTCTGTTTCTTTACTTTTTGTGTAAAGTGCGTGTAAATGAGAGTAAAAGCAAAATTCACTGTCAAATACTCAAAATTACACAAAAGTAAAGAAACGCAAAAAACCACTTTTCTTACACGCAAACAAATGTCAAAACACAAAACATATGCTTGACAACAAATCTTGCATATCATGTTAATTTTCACTGTTCATTTGCACACTTCCCATCTTCTTTAAATAAGCACTCTCAAAGCAATCACTTTTCAAGTTAATAAAATTGTAAATTCAATAATTTTTTTTCACTTGTGTTATTTTTTTCACAAATAATACATATGTTCTTATTTTGACGTTTCAAACAGCTGATTGTTTATCACTTTACACAAACTTACCCGAAGAAAAAGTCTGTGTAAATTTGGGTAAAAGAGAAACGCATTTTGACGTTAAGAGAAAAAAAAAATCTCTCTCATTTACACAATTTTGGAGTAAAGAAACGCTTTTGTGTAACTTTGTGTAAATTTGTGTAACTTTGTGTAAAATTGTGCAAGTAAAGAAACAGAGCTATTATTTCTTTGCATACTACTTTTACAAAGTTGCACTGAAAGTGTAGCAGAACAACACAGCTGATCAATATTCAATAACAATGTCGGAATGTAGCACTTGTTGTTGTATTTTTGTGTTTGTAATCGTAGTAAGATTTGTCGTATCAAATATTCTTCAGTCAAATAAAAAAAAACGTTACAAAAGAATAATGTGTATCCAATTATGTGCATCCAATGATGAAACTAATATTTGCTGATATTAAAGGGGATAAAAGTAGTGAAAAATAACTGAAATTTGGTCATTAGAGCTCTATGTAAAGTTCGATCACCGTATTAAGTGTTATCAAAATCAATGGTGGTGGGATCAACTTTGAACATTTTTAAATGGATTGAACTCATTTTGTAGTGGAGTCTCACATAAATACAAATATAGAGGCTAACTAACTTTCAGATATGCATAATTTTGATATCATTTGAAAGGTAATGATTAGCGCTTTTTAATAAGTGTAAAAATTTGCAAAAATTTTGGCGATAAGTATAGTTTTAAATGGTAACTTTAAAAAATAGTTGAATTACTAAACACAAAAATAAAAAAAAAATATATAATATAAAGTAAGGTTACAAAGAACAATAATGAGCTTAGTAGCTGTATGGAAATCCTTCAAAACGACATATTATGTGTTGACATACGAGAAAAATTGGCGGAGTTATAATAATATTTCTTGAAGTCTTTACGAAAAAGCACTAAAAAACGGTATTAAAACTTCCAGAACTCAATAAATTAACAAAAAAATTTTTCACAAAATATGTGCAATCCAAGAACTCCTGAAGGTTTATCTAACCAAAAAAATTATTCGAAAATGTCCAACAACAAAAAAGTTACACCCAAAAAACATGATAATTAGAGGTATTTTTGAAGCAAAACCGCTCACAATTGGCTTACCTCAGAATCGCAATATTTTCCAAATAGTTATTAAACACTCTGAATTTTATTTTTAGGTGGTGACAACACCAATTTTTTTTCGCGACCCACCTTAATGTATATACATAAATAGTAGAAATCTCCACTAATATTCTTGGTAATTAACAATCTATTATTATTAATCTATATTGTTTATGTAGATTTTGTACCGGTTTCTTGACATTATACTTGCGTCTATATACATATAAACGATACGTATTTTTGACCACAACAACCAATGGTTAAAATCGTCAGTGGTATTTCCAACGTTAAACTTTTCGGTTGATATTTAAAAGATATTTCAGCCAGAACTAGGTAGAATCCTCCCGTATGTATAAGAAAAATAGTGAACAGGATAACAAAACAAACGGAAATAAACACACAAATCAATCGCTCCATGGGACGACCTTTATCATTGCAATTGACTTAAAGTTGGCAAGTAAGGTACGAGTACAATAACACAGTGCAACACGAAAAAATATAACCATATACGAACACCACTACGTGATAAAAGACCAAAAAAAAAAAGACCCGTGTCTCCCAGTTTTGCCCAAAGTCATGCACTTTTTTTTAAGGGCCCCCAAAAGATTTGGGGCCTCGGTGTCATTTGTGCAAAAAGTGGTAATTTTGTGAGGCTTATATCTTGCAAACCGTTTGGAATTTTGATTTACTCTCTGAGGGAAAGTTGTAGCTCTTGTCATAAAGAACGTACAAAATCAAAATAACTTTTTCTTCAAAGTCAAAATCGTAAAAAACTTTAAAAAATTCGTTCTTTTACCTTTTTTCCCCTGTTCAGGTCCATAGGTAGCAAACCGTTCAAAATTCAAGGAACCAATCAACTACAGAAATGTACCTAAGATCTCAATAAACAACTTTCTAGAACATATGAAGTCTATGGATCAGCTGTGTCATAGAAACCCCCTGGCTCATCTGACGTTTCCTTTCACACTCTTCTTGATGCGGTCGGTGTGATAGAGAGATGTTTGAATAAAAGTGGCATACACCAGGTGGAATTACAATAACATCTGACTTCAATTTTTCATGTCATATTGGTGAAAAGCTGTGAAATTTAAATGTGTTTTACACCTTTTTATTGACTCTTATTGTTATCGTGGCATACATTTGTGTTGTATTTAACACAATAATATTAACACACAAAACGAAATACCGTTGTTGTTATTTTGTTGGTTGTTCTAAAGCATTGCCTCTATCTGGTATTATTGAAGGCCTTTTTTTCGACATCCAACGTTCATATCACACCAGGCCAAATATCATAAATTTGCTGAGAGAACTATTAAGTCTACTTTAAGTATTAGTCCCCAGCTGGAGAAAGAATGGCTAAGAAGGCCTTCTACAAGACTTTATATTTAAATTTATATTTAAAAAAATTAATTATTGTATTTATATGCATACATATGAAAAAACTTATTATGTGTACAATCAAACAGTTCTTATAATTGTTTTTTCATTTATTTGTTTCAAAAGACCATGCCTAAAAGTGCACATTAATGTTTTCCGAATTCAATATATTCAGTAACCCATTTACACATTCTCTAGTTGGATTAAATTTATGATACCACTCTATTAACTTTTCTTGAAGGGTTTGATCACGTTCAATTAAAACAATATTTTCACACGCGTCACTTACTTACTTACTTATCCGGTCTCGGACAACCCCGGGGGGTCAGGGACCTTACAAAACGAAGATAAAATATTTCGCCAACCAGTTCGATCTTTTACTTTATTTCTCCAGTTGGCAATACCAAGTGTACGCAGGGATTCGTCAACCTGATCCCTCCATCGCAGTCTTGGTCTTCCTATTTTTCGTCTTCCTTCGAGTTCGGTTTCGAAAACCCTTCGCGCAGGTTCGTCTTCATCCATTCTACTGACATGGCCTAGCCAGCGCAATCGCGTTATCTTGATCCCCTTAACTATGTCAATGTCAGGATAAGGTTCATACAGCTCATGATTCATGCATCGCCGATACTCGCCGTTGTGCACTATAGGGCCATAAATTTTTCGGAGTATTTTTCTCCCGAAAACTCCTACAGATGTTTCGTCTGCTTGCGATGGGACCCAGGATTCTGCGCCATAAAGCAAGACAGGTTGAATGAGGTTGAACACGCGTCAGGTCTGTCGTAAATAGTTATCACTTCACAATTTTCTTGTTTCCTCTCCTTCATTTCGCTTAAACTTTTTTTTACATTAATTCTTTTTCTACAGCAATTTTCCTTTTTATTGTACTTCTGCTCATTTTATTCTCTTACGCGCTGCGGACAACCTTCTTCTACTAATTCTTTGACAAAGTAAAATCGTGGTATGCTTTGACTTTTTACCATCCGTTCCCCCCTCTACTCTGCATTCAGGGTTTTAAATAACGTCACTTGCTAACGAATATATTTTTTCGTTACCGCGTCTATACACAACAACACGTTCTAGTTGCCTTCTATTGCGAGACCTGGAGCAGTCCCTGCAAGCATTTCAATGATCGTTTTCATCGCCATCCCTAAATAAAGTGTCCGCCAAATAACTTTTTTTTTGAAAATGCTATAAAAAAAACTACTGAATATTTTCTCAAATTTCTTTTTTTATTTGAAAGTACAATCCTTCCGGTTAATAATGGAAAATAATTTCATTCAAATGGCTGCCTCGGCTGGCCATGCAGTAGCCTACACGATCGGTCCAATTTTTAAGCACATTATCGATTGTGTGCACCTGTATTTCACCAATGGCTTCACGAAAATTGTCCTTTAAAGCGTCAATTGTCTCTGGCTTGTCGGCGTAACACTTATCTTATCACGCACTATTTTTGGCTTTTCACGCTTTGGTTTATCGATGAGGATGCCAGTTTCTTTCACTTTTCTCACAAGATTAAGAACATACGGAGCTGACGGTGCTTCTCTTCTTCCAAAATCCGTATGCAATTTTCGCACACATTCTGCAACATTATCATGATTTTCAAAGTAATGTCGCAATATTTCCCAGCGTTGTTCAAGCGTATACACAACCATATTCGTTCAGCGGAAGGATAAAACTAATTATCTGTGAAATCAGACATGAGCTAAGTGTTACTATTCACGAAATAAGCACTAGTTGAAAAATTGAAAAAAAACGTTAGATGGCGGACCCGTTATTTACTTAAACGTCACTTTTCTAAGTTGATTTTTAGATGTAAACAACTTTACAAAAACAAAATGCACGCCTATCATATTTTCATCTTTTAAACATATGCCTTCACGACAGTTTGAATTTTTAGAATTTACCGTTTTTGCAAAGTGGAAAGAAGTCAGAAAACCAATTCCCTTAGTCCCCTTTTCCTCAGGCAAATATTTCTTTATTAAGTCTTGACTTTGTTTAAGAGAGGGGAGAGAGGGAAAAAACAAATTCTGATAAAACGTAACAAGCAAAGTAAACGAGCTGGGCATCTTGTGTACGTCGATCATAATTTAATACGAGTATACGATGTTTTTCATCCACACAGCGTTACAATCACGTTACTTATAAGATAGAAACGAATGAATGGTTACGATGAATTTCATCCACACGACGGTACATTAACGTGACTTATACGACTGAAACTGTTGGCATGGGTAAGACTCTTAAATATAACTTGTAAAAGATGCTATTAGGTTACTTTTTATTGTATCGTGATACAATCTTATGAAAGTATCACAAGAGTTGAAACATCATAGTATCTTAGGCGGGGTACACTTTCTCACCAAACAAGGTGCAATTATGATACAACTACGATATCGTATACGATGTTTGTCATCCAGACAGCGTTACAGTCACGTAACTTATGCGATAGAAAAATGTTAAAAGAATCGAAGTTGCATGTGTATCGAACCATCTCACAGTGGTTCAAAGTTCACATTTAACGCGAATTTATTAAAATTTCTTACTTCTAAGAATTTTGTTAAATATCGTTTGAATCCAATATTTAGTAAACAAACTATACTACACCGTGTAAAATTTGTCATTTAAATAAGTATTTTAGTGGTCTGGTAACACCAAATTCAACAATGTACACAAGTGTATTTTATAACCAAAATGAACAGTTACATTACTTGACAGTTTTCTTTGACTTATTGAAATGTAATTTATTTTTTCCATTGTTCATTGAATTCTGTGTACTTTATTTATTATGTCCGCCGAAGAAAACGGTAAGTAGATGTTGTATATTACTAGATACGACCTCACTTAAAATTCATAGTGTTTTGTTGAGAAACGTAAAAATAACGGGGCCTACAAAAAATTGCAGATGATTGCAAGCTTAAAAGACTATTGTGTTAATTAGTTCATATACTGGTATTTTATAATAAAAAGAAAACCGAACATTTGATTACCCCAACATTTGATATATTATTTTTTTCAGAAAATGTTGCTGCAATAACGTACTTGGAGCTATTTCAAGAATGGTTTAAGTTCAAAAATTTAACTAGGGTTGAATGTGTCAAATCGCTGGGAATGCATATATATAACATTATTCATATAGAAAACCAGGATATAGAAGGCCAATTAGAAAATTTTGTGAAAAATGTTGAATGTCGCTGGAAGAGACCAAATAATTACAGGGCAAGATTTTTGGAAGTGAATAAAACATGGCTTGAATCAATTATGACTTTTTCAATCAATGAGACTGAGGATACAACAACTCGTATATCGAAACCTGGTAGGCCCTCAAAACATTTCAGCGAATCTGGTACCAGAAGTCAGCAAAAAAAAGTGTTGAATATGGTTAAAGGTAATTCATTAGATCAACTTTCTCGTGCAACTCAATGTGCTTTGTGGAAGAATGGTAAGAGAGATGCCGCACATATGGTTAAAGATGCAACAGAGGGACGATCAGCTTCTGTCAAAAGACGTATGACCAGCAAAATCTCAGAAAAAAATATGGCTGTACCAATGTCTCCAGACGAAGCATTGGCACTTATAATAAACACCAAATCAAGTAAATCAATTTATCTATCATATAGACTTGCTGCAAAGAACTGCAATGCTAATATTTATCCATCGTGGCATAAGATATTATCTGCTAAAAAAAAGTTGCTATCCTGATGAAAATAGCATTATAGTGACTAACATAAGTGTGGAGATAAATCTACAAGCTTTACTCAATTTAACAATAAGCCGAATATGTAAACTTCAAGAAGAAGTATTTCTGACCTGTACAAGCAAAACATTTACATTGATTTGCAAATGGGGTATAGACGGTAGCTCCGGTCAAAGTAACTATAGACAACATACCACCTCAAAAGAAAAAGACTCATCTGTCTTAATTATATCACTAGTACCTTTACAGCTACGAGATAGCCAAGATGACACCAATATCATTGGCAAAATCGGGTTCCATCATCCACACGGTTTTGCAGAGCAATTAAATTTATTTTTGCTAAGGAAACGCCGGAACTTACCCGACCTGAGGTCGATAATATTACACAACAAATTACGAGTTTGCAGAGTTTTAAATATCAGGATAAGAATATCGATTTCAATCTTGTGCTAACAATGGTTGATGGCAAAGTTTGTAATACATTGACTGAAACAAGATCTACACAAAGTTGTTACATATGTTCCGCTAAGCCTTCAGAAATGAACGATTTGCAAAATGTAACTAAAAAATTGCCTAAGATTGAAAATCAAAACTTTGGACTGTCCTCGTTACATTCGTGGATCAGGTTCTTTGAATGTAGCCTGCACATATCATATAGATTAGAAGTCAAAACATGGCAGGTCAGAGGAGAGAATAAATACTTAGTGGAGTCAAGGAAAACTGAAATCGTTCATAAATTGAGACAAGAACTAGGTATATTAGTTGATCAGCCAAAACCTGGATATGGATCTACAAATACGGGTAATACCGCAAGAATTTTTTTTGAAAATCATAAAAAATCGGCTGAAGTGACGGGTTTAGATGAGAATCTCATACACCGATTCTATATAATTTTGCAAACCATTTCATCTGGATACGAAATAGATGTCAATAAATTTCATGAGTATACTATGGAAACTGCAAGAAAGTATGTGTCTTTATATCTTTGGTACAATATGCCAACAAGTGTTCATAAAGTGCTAATTCACGGATCAGCAGTTATTAACCAAACAATTTTGCCTATTGGACAGTTGGGAGAGGAGGCACAAGAGGCAAAAAATAAAGATTTTAAATTCATACGAGAACACAGAAGCAGAAAAGACAAAGCAGAACACACTAATATCGATCTTTTTAATTATTTTTTGTTATCATCCGATCCGATCATATCTGAATTAAGCATGCAGGGTAAATGTCGTAGAAATAAAAAATTAGAGTCGGAGGCTATGAGTCTCCTTAAAGCGCCGCATGTAGAATTAAATATAAGTATGTAACATAAATATAATTTTCCTTATTTTTTAATATTAACTTTACTCTTTACTTTTTATTGAAATATTATTTGTTAATTTAACTAACAGCTTATTGTAAAGGACAAATATGGTTTCATTTTAGCAAAAACTACTTTAAGCAATAAGGTTTGTATAATTTTGTGAAGTTTCAACACAATTAGGAATTAATTCGCGTTAAAAATGTATTCTGAACCACTGTGCATCTGGGAGCGGAAGGGAAGGCCTGGAGGCAGGCATTATTTTACCAGACCTGTTGTAACCTCTACCGAAATTTTTTTAGAAATGAGAAATCAGGCCTTATGTAGGGTCTTTATTCGAAAGGCCTCGTCAATTCTCCCGCTGGGTCTATGAGTGCTCCTCACCCACACATGACAACTATTCGCTGCCGCTACATCAGAATGTGTGTTTTTGTCGCAGTCTGACAATCTGTGTTTCGCAGTCGGACAAATCTGTGTTCTATATAGGGGTGGGTCACACTTTTCATTTAGGGGTATGAAAAATAGATGTTGGCCGATTCTTAGACCACAAAATTTCATACAAATCGGTCCAGCCGTTTCGGAGAAGTTTAACGCCAAACAATCTGTGATCGCAGTCGGACAAACTGTGTTTGGATGTGTTCACTTTGTGAGTTTAGGCCCTACCCGCACCTATAGATGTTAACACATCAAAAATATTTATTTATTTTCGAAATATTAAAACTTATAGTGAATACAAGAATAATATTAAGGGTAGTATTCTAAAAGTCCCGAAAGTGAACGTTAACGCAAACGCGAACGCCGAAGTCAAAAAATGGTACTTTATATATCACTTCGCGCTTGCGTTTGTTTACGAAAGCGGTCACTGACATATGCGGTTTATAGAGTTGCCAAACTAAAATAAACAATTATAGATCAGAAAAACTTATCTTGAGTGAAATGCTCAGAATGAAAAGGATTAAAAAATTTAGCTCTATTTCAGTAGATCAACAGACTTTAAGATTGCTATTATTTATAATACTGCAAATACCAATAATATTCACATAAAATGTGTAAAAAACCTATGTTATTTTGGGGTTCAATGTTCAATAAATTTCCCCATCTATATTAAATTAGTTGTCTTTTGAAAATCACGTGCCATTTGGCGGTATGTATTGATTGTAATGTATTCGTTCTTTTGTTTATTATTGTCAACATCAACTGATGTCTATAATGTTTAAATATAATTATAATAGTTTTGCAAAGCATTATTTATTTTAACGTTCCATTTCTAATTTTATTATTGTAAATAAGAATTTCAGTGCGTAAACAGTATAATTTTGAATTATTTAGTTTGAGGTCTATTCGTCGAATGCATTTCAGAAAAAATTGGCAACTATTTATAAACAATGAAATGTAAAATACTTCCATCTGCCTAACCTTGATCGACATTTTTCTTTAAATTTGTAATTTCTTCAACTAACGCGAGGAACTGTGGCAAAAACAACCCATTAAATAACGTAAATCAACGCAGGTAGTCATCGAACAGCTGTAACGTTTTATAAACTACCATAACGACAAAAGTAACGCGAAGTGACTGATTCACGACTTATAGAATACCACCCTAAGATTTATAGCACTGGCGACTAAGACCTTCAGCTAGAAAATATTTTAAAAATATATCAATTAAAAAACAGTACTATTTCATTATTGGCAACATAAATATTTGCAAAATGAATAAATCGGAATTCATAACGGCAAAAATATGGATTGTATTTCATGAGGTTGGTTATTGTTTCTATCGGAATAGATTTCCATTCGTCTTTATTTCCACTAAATATTTTATTACATACAATATATTAGTGGTATTTATGTAAACTCGAACACCTCGAAAACTTGTACAGCAAACGTCAAAAATAAACTAAAACGTTCTCATACAAAACGACTTGCACAAATGTCAGACGTTTCGTGTTCGACATTTGCTCAGCAAAATTGAGTCGAAAATTTTCTACATTTGTGAAAGTCGTTTTGTATGAGAAAAATTTTTGTATTGACGTTTGCTGTGAAAGTTTTCGAGGGTGTTGCGCGTTTACATGAAGACCACTATTATATTTCTATTTTCAGACTCTCATCGCTATTCACAAATATGGTTTCAAAAATCCTGTTAATGTGGCTTATGACTTTGGCTTATGCTTCCTGTAGCCAAATCAAGGACCCTCAATCGAATTCCCCGACAGTTTGTGCTAATCATGTAGGCTGCGTAGTTGGTAAACTCATGCCCGGATACCAAATTGATAATTTTGAAGCATTTGTGGGTATACCCTATGCACAGCCGCCAGTTGGAGAACTTAGATTCAGTGTAAGTATGTGGAAAATGTGATTTTGCACGATTTTTCGTGATATCATGACCTAGACTTTGCAATGGGTTTGAGTTTCTTGCAATTAAAATGAATTAACCCTTTGACGACCATACATTTTCGGCCGAAGCGATTAATTTTTTTGATTAATTTCGTGATCTATAACCTAATAATAGTTACGGCGCAAAAAAATGGACAACAACTTTGTTTGTTTTGGTAAAAGGCATACATGGTTTTTTTTAAATTTGCATTGGATTTTAATTTCCATTATTTTATTCAATGCAAATGCAAAAGAATTACCATTGTTCGCAATGACAATTAAAAAATGTTGAATTTGCCTGAGCAATGCAAATGCAGGTTGTGGAATCGGATGCCAATTGTAATGAAATATGCGAGTGCTTTTACTTATTTTGAATTTGACTGCTGGCAATTCTGTTTTGACGTAGAATACGTCTTACCTTACGGTATGAGGAGTCATGTCAGGTTTTTATTGTTGTAATCGTTATTTCATTGAATTTGAGGAAACGGCTAGATGAATTTTTTTAAAATTTTTTTTGTAGGTAAATGAAGATGTTATCTTTCGTTTGATATACATTTCATATTGGTTGATATATTTCTAGTATTTTAATTTCTCAAATGAAAATTATTTAAACACATACACTCAAACATATGTGTGGTGTTTGGTTGAGTGTTTTTGGTTGCTCAACATTGCTTAGGAACATGTATCTAGTAAAAAGTGAAACGAACAGCAAGCTAATGTTGCTTGGCAACATGAATCTAGTAAAAAGTGAAACAAACAGTAAGCTAACGTAATAAAGCTTTTTTGCGAAAGCTTCAATAAAGCTGTTGTAACATTAATTTTGAATTGTAAAGCGTAAAGCTTTCACACAACGCTCGAATGCTAATGCGAAGACTCGATAAGGTAAACCTTTTTTAATATTAGGGCGGCCCTCTCAACATTCGCAGAACTTATTTCAATAAAAATATTAATAAAAATACATAAATTAAATTAAGTTTAAAAAAATTGAACTTAATATTTTTTTTTTAAACGGACTTGAATCAAATGCCGTTGGTAAATATAAAAATTACAGCAGACAGTTGTCCGAGGCCTTCGGCCGTGGGCCATGGACTGTCCCTGCAGGCTGTGTCAGAGACACGGCCATTAAGTTTAACGTAGAATACGCCATCCGATAAGACAGAAAACATATATAACAATAAATGATAAATAATATAAGCAAATGAATTTATTGTTATATATGTTTTCTGTCTTATCGGAACAGTCCTCGGACAACTGTCTGCTGTATTTTTTAAAGTATTTTATATGTAGAGGTTTGTGGCTTCGATTGGCATTGCCTCGTAGTATTTTCAAATTCATAAACCTGTACTGTATAAAGTAGTTGAAAACCAAAACTGCCAGATATGAAGGAAATGTTTTAAAACTAAGTACAATTGCCAATGGTACTGATTTTTTTTGAATTTGCATTTGGGCAGGTATTTCAAATTAAATTATAAATTTTATTTGCTATATAATTAATTTGCCCCAAGTATGATAAAAGGTACATTAATTTGCCAAACATGTTCTTTACATGTAAGCACGTTGAAATTCGATCTCAATTTTTATTTTATAGACTCAAAACGTACCTGACCTTATCCCACGTGCGACCATTTTTAGACCCGCTGCAACCCACTTTTTGACTCATTTTGAAGGCTCATAGGTGTCAAATCGGATCAGTTAGAGAATTGACGCCCACTACATTAGTTTTGCCCCTACCGTCTTCTATAAATCATCCATGGATACATTTGCTCTATCTCCAACCTAACCAATTATAGGTGCCAAACCCCTAGGGCAAGAATACTTGCCTGTGGTCGTCAAAGGATTAAAAGCATCTTCTCGTTTCGTCTTCGCAGAGATCCAAGTTCATATAAATAATTTTATTTACGGTCTTTTCAGAGTCCACAACCGTTTCCAAAGTCAGACAAAACAATAAACGCAACCGAACCAAAACCTGAATGCATTCAGAAGAATAGTTTTATATCTAAAGTTACAGGGGCCGAAGACTGTCTCTTTTTGAACATCTATAGACCAGTGGTAGGTTTTTAAAGATCACTGATAACTCATACGAGTAGACTGTGACCTCTATGTTCTCTTCTACTTCAGTCCCGTGAATGCAGTAGCAAATTACTACCGGTCATGGTGTATATTCATGAAGGCGGTTTCGCCATCGGCACGGCTAATGCTGATAAAATTGGACCACAACATTTTATGGATACTCAGGAAGTGATTTTGGTAACTATAGCATATCGCCTGGGTGTAATGGGGTTCCTGTCAACAAATGATTCTGCGATACCCGGTAACTTTGGCATGAAAGATCAAAGATTGGGTCTAAAATGGATACAACAAAATATTGGAGATTTCGGTGGCGATCCGGAACAAGTTACAATATTTGGCCTAAGTGCTGGTGGTATATCGACACATTTGCATATGTTGAGTAAAAACTCCGAAGGACTTTTCCAACGCGCCATATCTTTAAGTGGCGTAGCGAGTAATCCAATTACATTTCAGCGTAATCCACTGGAATTGGCGAGACAGACAGCTGCAAACTGTAATATATCAAACGCCAGTATATTGGCCACACCTCAGTTGCTTCAGGAATTACGATCTGTACCGGTTGAAACACTAATGGCTGCAGATGGAAATATTCGGTACTGGGATCTAGATCTTGCTCCTTTGTGTACACTCGTTGTGGAAAATTCTGATACAAGCGATACCTTTCTAAACCGTACTGCCAAGGAGATTATTGAAAGTGGTGACTACAAAGCTGTTCCTTTTCTAACCGGAGTTGTGCCGCAGGAAGGTGCCGTTCGTTCTGCCGCCATTTGGGAAAATATAACATTGCGAAACTCATTAAATGAAAACTTTGATCATCATTTGGAAGCGCTACTGCTATTGCCCACACATTTCAATCGGTCACGGTTGGATTATATTATGGAGCGAATTATCGATGAATATTTCGATGGTAATCATGTGCTGACGAAACAAGGACTTCTAGATGTTAGTTCAAATTAAGATACTATGGTCATATTATAATCCTGTGTTTTAAATATTTGTATTCTTTCAGGTATTAACCGATATCTGGTTCCATTATCCTTTCTACCGCGTTAGCAAAGCCTTCATTCATAACATCGATACCAATCAAATTCCTTTGTATTTGTATCGTTTCAATTTTTCTGGACCCCATTCGATCGCCTCCATATATGCGGGGGGATTATCCAATGCGAAATATGGCGTTGTTCATGGTGATGATTTGCTTTATTTATTCAAGACATCATTTCCCGAATTCCCCAAAATGTCCACAGATGCCAAGGCAATCCAAGGATATGTCAACTTCTTTGTCGAATTCGCTACAAATCGGTAAGACTGAATGAGATTCCACAATTTAATTGAGACTTATGTAAAAATATTTTAATTCCAGAAAATCATTTGTTGGCAAAGAGTGTAATTTATACACATTTCCGGCTGACTCGAACGATTCCATTTGTGAATTTGTGACCTTTGAAAATGGACCCAATGACGAGTTTGTCATAGGAACGGATAACAAATTTCAAGTTCGTCGTGCACGTTTGTTGGAAAATCTACTGGACGGTTAATGAATTTGCCTTAAATTAAATTTAACCTTTATTAAAAGTTTGAATGTTAGAAATGGAGTTTAATAAATATGACATTATGTAAAACTTTACTTTGCTGTTGGAAACATTCCAAAACTTCCGTGCAGATTTTATATGATGTATGTATATACTATATATATTCTATGAACGACTATAGAACCGTGGAAACGGTTGCGCAGAATAGTTCTTTACAAGAACCGATCGTACCGATGCTGACAAGAGCCGGTTCAAGGAAACCGAGAGACGAGCCTAAGTGAACCGAGAACGTTGATAAACAATCCGAAAACGGTTCTTCAAGGACCGAAAAACGGATTCAAACGAGATTCCGACGACGGTTCCCAAAAAGACCGAAAGACTAATGGAACTGAAAGAACCGCAAATCGGTTCCAAAATAACATGGACTTGGTTCCAAAGGAGCCAAATGTGTACTAGTCTCTGTGAAAATATTTGCCGAATTTTGTAGTATATTCTAGAAGCACAAAATTTATCTACAGATCAAAATGTACCATGTTCAAAAGTTGTCATCACTATAAGAGAAATTTCAAAGAAAATTCATGCAATATTGACTTGAAGTTCGACTGCATGAGAATGGCAAAAACTTTACTGGAAACTTTTAACAAACGATTTTTCAACAATTGATATTTGTCGACCTTTTCCTTTAATTTTAAGAAATAAAGTAATTTCAGCTCGAGGTCAGTGGTTTTTTATTCTTGTGCAATAAAATCACCGACGATGGTAGTGAAACTACGCTAGTATAATAATAGCGCATTTACATGCACTCTTTTATCATTAGAGCGCATTCTACGGCAAGAAAGAAGAAGAAAAAGAAAAAAAGTTGTTTACATGCATCATAGACGAATATAGTATAGCAGGGGGTACCGATGAGTCAGCTGTTGAATTTAGTACTTGGACAACAGATAGAGAATATGTCCTCAAAGAAGAAATGGTGATAGCTGACTGGAATTCAGCAAAAATGTTTTCACATTTGTTTCGATTTTTTCGTTCGTGGCGCGTTTTTAATTTCGGGTAGTTTTGTGATATATTGTATTAAAAAAGTGGTAAAAAGTGATTAAATTAACAAAAAATATAACAACAAATTAAATGCAATACGGTATTCGGTGGAAGTAAATGAAACACGACACAAATCCTGAAAATTAATCTTCAAAAAAAGCGAAGCATAACGCAAAACAAAAGTGATCAAAACACATTTTCTTTTACTACGCTATACTCTATATGTTTCCCAAGTATTCCACGGAACTCGTTAGTACAAAAAGCAACTAATGCACACCCATATAGTATAGGGTTTTTCAACAGAGACGCTACCAAAGTAAACCGATAGGAACAGCAAACGACGCCATATTTTTTCCCGCTCTTTTGACATTTCTCTTCAGTAAGGTTTGCCATTTCATCATGAAAAGATATACGAGCCAACAACGAGTCGAAATTATTAAAATTTACTACCGAAATTTGGAGTCAGTGGCCTCAACTTTTTCTGGAGTCAGTGGCCTCAACCATTCTGGCTGAATGGCTTCGTCAATAAGCAAAATATGCGTTATTGGTCAGAGAGCAATCCACACGTAATCCAAGAGTCATCATTGCATCCCGAAAAAATTACGGTTTGGTGCGGTTTATGGGCCGGCGGCGTCATTGGGCCGTACTTCTTCCGTGATGATCAAGACCGGCACATTACTGTGAATGCGAATCGCTCCCGTTCAATGATAACCGCATATTTTTGGCCCCAATTGGATAATATATACTTGGAGGACATGTGGTTCCAACAGGACGATGCCACAACCCACACAGCGAATGCCACAATCAATTTATTGGAAACCAAGTTTGGTGAACGTGTTATCTCACGAAATGGCCCAGTCGATTGGCCGCCTCGGTCGTGCGATTTGACGCCGTTAGATTATTTCCTGTGGGGCTACGTCAAGTCTATGGTCTGTGCAAACAAGCCAGCGACGATTGATGAACTTCGTACGAATATCGAACGTGAAAAAGCAGCAGTATCGGCCGATTTATGCTTGAAAACCGTCGAAAATTGGGTTCAGCGTCTGGACTTCTGCAAGCGTGCCCGTGGTGGCCATGCAAAAGAAACGAGTTCCATACATAATGGCATCGAACGTACTTTCACAGGAATAAAGAATTTCATTGGTATCTAAAACCGGTTTTGTTTTATTTAAAAAAACTTTTGTAGCGCTCTTATTGAATAACCCTTTATTACTCGGTGTAGTCATAGAATAACACATACTATAGAAGAACTTATTCTCTCATCTGACGTTTCATTTCACACTCTCTCGGTAGGTCTGTGGAAATGAGAGCAAATTAAATTTAAAATTTACATACACCAGGTGGAGTTACAAAATATGTTCACTTAACTATTTCCTGTCGTTTTGGTGTAGAACTGAAAAATTTAAATGTATTTTGCACTTTTTTGTTGACTTTTATCGTTGGTATTCATTTGTATTGTATTTAACACAACTAGTTTGCCACAAAAACACGAAATTCGGGTGTAGTTCCTTTGCGGATCGCTGTATACTATTGCCACCATCTGGTATTATTGAACCCATATTTTCCACCCTCCACTGTGTAATTTCCATCGTACCTATGACGTTTAATTTATTGAGCGAATAAAAACTTCTATAGTATGTGTTATTCTATGGGTGTAGTATAGACACATTTATTCTCTCATCTGACGTTTCGTTTCACACTCTCCGTCGTAGTTTTGTGGAAATAAGAGAAATTAAATTTAAAATTAACTTACACCAGGTGGAGTTACAAAATATGTTCACTTAACTTTTTCACGTCGTTTTGGTGTAGAACTGAAAAATTTAACTGAAAAATTTAAATATATTTTGCACTTTTTTGTTGTGGCACAACTAGTCTGCCACAAAAACACGAAATGCGGTTGTTATTCCTAGGTTGGATGTTGTGTATTATTGCCTCTATCTGGTATTATTGAACCTTGTTTCCCACCATCCAATGGTTACTTGCAACTTTTTTTGGGAGGGTAAGAACAATTTTACTCTCTCGGTTGAAAATATCTCAAAAAGTACGCAGACAGCATCCAGTGAAATCTTGCAAGAAAACAGCTGATGGGTGTGTAAACAGTTGAAATATCAAAGCAAACGAATTTTAGCATATGTGTCGCACGGTCGGACTGTATATTTGCACGTTTCTAGCATGAAGTAAAATGTTTTGTTTATTATAAATTATTATAAACGTTAAAAATCAACACAATTCTAACTTCTTACCTCTGCCATTGTTAATTTCAATTTTTATTTTCATTTCACAAAAATTATTTCATTCAAACAGTAAATAAAAACAGCTGTTCAAACTAGTTGCAAAATCTTGCAAGCAGAAATTTCTCCAGCAACATTTTGCAAGTTCTCTAACTTCCTACTTTTATATATTTTTGGCTCTCTCGCTGCAAGAGATTTGGAGTACGCAGACAACATTTTGCTAGATTTTGCAACATTTTGCACAAAATGATGCAAAATATGTGTACGCAGACAGAGCTTATATTCGTCTATGACATGCATTTTTACTCGAATTAGTTTTGACATTTTTGTATTTCATGATGACATTATGGAATTCTACCAGGTAATGGCAGGGTGATTTGTGTGTATTATTTACTTACTTATCCGGTCTCCAACGGTCTCAGGGACCTTGCAAAACGACGATAACATATTTCGCAATACCAAGTGTACGGTCTTCCTATTTTTCGTCTTCCTTCGAGTTCGGTTTCGAAAACCCTTCGGCCTGGTTCGTCTTCATCCATTTTACTTACATAGCCTAGCCTTGTCAATGTCGGGATATAGCTCATTCAGCTCATACAGGCCATACATTTTTCGGAGTATTTTTCTCTCGAAGACTCCTACTGATGTTTCGTCTGCTTGCGATAAGACCCAGGATTTTGCGTCATAAAGCAAGACACGTTGTATGAGAGTCTGGTACAGGTGAACTTTTGTTACTCGAGAGAGGGCTTTGTCTCTAAAGTGCTTGCTTAGCCCAAAATAACATCTTTTCGCAAACACAATTCTTCGCTTGATCTCAAGGCTGACGTCGTTGATTTTGTTTACGGCAGATCCAAGGTATATAAATTCGTCCACCACCTCGAAATTATAACGGTTATCAACGATCACGCTTTGGTGGAATCACGTGTAGACCCTGTTCGTTGAAACCATTAATTTTGTCTTGTCCTCATTAACCGTCAGACCCACATTTGCTGACTCTGTGAGGATTCACAAATCATTTGTTTTGCCACGCGATGTGAGGTCATATTTGTTTGTACTTGAGTCTTTTGCTATAGCTACAACAAAGCAAGGAAAAGTAGGTTTGGGAATTATATTAAATTAGAAAGGAAAAAAATTGACTTCAAAAAAAAAAAAAAAGTGGAGAATTTGAGTTCGGAATTTTGTTTGAACGGGAGTACGATTTTAAAAAATTTGATTTATCCGTACATCATTAACGGAGCGGTAGCATATAAACAGTTAATGCTATTTATAAAATTTTTTACGATGCCGGTTACACCGAAGAACATAACAGGGGGAGTCTTATCCAATTTAACGTCATATTGCGTCAAGATTCCGACTTAGCAGTATTTTTAGAAGAAGATTATTGGATGGTGGAAACCTTGGGATTCATTTATGAGGAAGTTTCAAAGTAGGAGAAAAACTCCAAGAAATTGATGGCAGTAAGAGTAGCTTTCATTATTTAATTTGGGAGACTTCGAATGGGCCTTTAGTCATCTAAATCAAACATATTTATAAAATCGCAAAAGTTTTATGGAGTTACGAAATTACAGAAAGGATTTCAGGACATGAACTAATCCGCAAATTTGGACCTAGATTGTTGGTGATTGTTATACGTATCTAATTTATTTCAAAAACACAACATTGATTTAATTTGTACAACTTAGCTAACTACTTCGAGAATGCAGTCTTCAAGCGCTTGCAGGCAGTCATTTTTAAAGTAAGTACTATTGGGGCATTCCACCGTCACGTACAGACAAATTCAACAATTTTGATGTACTTTTGTAACACATTGCTCTCAACAGGTTTATCAAATACCTAATTCTTGTTAGTAGTTAATGGATAACATACTAACCTTTAATCCTACGTTAAATTTTTTTTAAATAGTTGACGGAATACTGAAGAAAAAAAGAAATCAAATCCCGTCACGTACGGGACGGTTTGTGTCAACCAACGTTCGAAATTAGTACAGTGTTATTCAAATTTCAGCGAAATTATTACACATAGAGAAAAAGTGCCCTAGAATCAAATTTTAAACACGACTCATGTTAACTGCTAGTGAAGAAGGATTTTTATTAAAACGCATATTTATGATACAAGGTAGATACTTATATTTTGTAACGTACGGACAAATCCCGTCACGTACGGGACATAGTTCAACTTAAATTTAAAAACAACACTAATCAATAGTTGAATATATTTTTGCCTTCAGACAAGTTATGTCTCTTGCACTCTATAACTTTGCCCTTAGTTTCAATAAAATGGAACTTTGAAATTCCTTGTATAGCTTTGGTATTGTCCCACGGTGATGCAGACTTAACTTTTTCGTTAATTTCCGAAAATGGTATATAAATCACGCGGGTTTTTGAGCCCAATCGAGAAGCCAATTCAGCAAAGTCCTTGGCTGATTGGACGACAACAGCTTCATTTTGGCTCATCATTTTCTCTCTAACTAATCTTTTGATGTTTTCGCCAACTCCATCTATTACTCCTTTTCCATGCGATGTAGCAAAATATTCCCAAAAAAGTCTTTTTATACTTTTCACTTAAGATTGACGTTACTTTAAGCATATAACGATTTTTAAATTCCGATGAAGGACCATCGCTCCAAATGATTTCTGCATTAGGGAAGTCTTTATTTTCTTTGTGGATCAATTCAAATAACTCATTTAAGAATACAAAAACGGTATCTTTATCTTTAGCATTTCCATCAGAGCATATAAGGTAAGTTTGACATTTTCCTTTGTAAAAGCTAGCATCAGTAAACAAAAGGACACTGTTTCGTGACCGTAGTGCACTTTGCACTTCGTTCTGGTATTCGCAGCCGAATGACATTGCAAAATCTACTTGAAGTATTCGCACATTTTCATTAAGTTTGTCGTTTTGAAATGCACTGGCTTGAATTCGTTTTAAATTAACGTGCTGCATCATAATATGGATTTCGGCAATTAGCCTTTCTTTAAGTTCACCTGCACTTGTCTCATGATTCACTAGGCGTAATTTTCCATTCTTTCCAGACACAGACTGTACCTAAATCCATATATAATATTATTTTTTTCCCATCGAAGCAAATGTCACATTCATTTTTCCAGCACTTCGAATTCAATGAAGGATTACATATAATGATACTCCACCAGTCATTACAATAGTTTTGTTTGAAACCTTTAAGTTTGAACATAAAATGTTCATGAGTTAGGCATCTACACTGATCCGAATGTGTGTCTTTCATTAGCAAAACGTTTTTGGGTCTCAAATTACAAAATTTAGACAAACCGATTTCGAGATTTGGATTAAATTCTTTAAAGATGCAGAATGCTTCTCGTAGAAACACGGTTAAATAATGTTTTTGTAATTTTTTCTTAATGCCATTTTCCCAAACAACGACGAAATCATTTGCTCCGGGACAAGTATATACAATATCCGGACGATAATAAAAATCTTTCACAATCTCGAAACGTGTATCATCACCTGAAATTATAATATTTGGACTTTCGGCGAGAGCAATGTTCAGTTTATGTACTATTTCTGTAACTAAAGCTTTTTTCTTTCTTGGTGATTGAGGAAGGGCTTTTAGAGTCTTTCGAACAGCTTTAGATAATGCTTGTTTTGACTTGTACGGTGATTCGGTACTTACAGAAGATTCACTAACATTTTGAACTTCAACCCGCTTCTTCGCCCTTTGCAGTCTCTTCTTATCCCTCTCCTTTAGTTTCAATTTTTCAACTCCCTTTCCGACAGTTTATAAACTTTTTTTTTACGAAGTTCACGCATCTTTTTGGCCTCATTAGTGATGAAATTGGAATCTTCTTCCTTTCGCTTTGCACGATATTTTGATGGTTGATGGTTGTTGATCAGTCATTATGTGTCATTGAAGTTTGTTGAAGTTTAACACCTTTACAGAATATAGCAGTTTCTTGGCGTCACGTACGGCCACTTTATTATCGACAAGTATCAATATTAAGAAAACCGTTGACCTAGAAAATATATTTATTAATTTTTAGAGCACTAAAAGTTAGCTTTAAACAGGAGCTAATGGTCTTGTTTTATAATTATAATTATAAGAAGGAATTAAGCGTTACGTACGGGACATCGAAACTTACCTTGGAGTTATAATTTATTTCTCGTCAGTAGAACACTTTTCCAAATAAATGCTTATCCGGTTAAATACAGCTCATCGCAAACATTAATTAAGAAAAAAATTTATTTTCTTTCTGCTAAACAGTAGTGCCAGCGACCTCGCGAAGAATGGTGTAAATTCGATTGAAAAATTCAACTTTTTGGTGCTCTCAAAAAATAACGGTATTTAGAAAATATGTTGATTTACTTTATGTAATTGGTATTCCTCATTAAAGATGGGAGCATAATACTTGTACTATGTATGTATAAAAATATATAAAAAAACAATGTTTGTAAAACGATCCAGAGTTCCCCTTTTTCGTGGAATGCTCCTATTTACACATTATATTCAAAATTCAGAATATATTTTTTTTTGTATTTTACGAGGATGTATAATTAATAGCTAGTTACCATTTGTTAAATTCGCATTTACTTTAAAATGTCATAACTTAATTGTATATCATTCCGTATTCTTTACGATAACTTATGTTAAAATTCACAACAATTTGGAATAATTGGTCCTTTAAAATCACTTTCAAGGAATTTATTTATTTTCGTTTTTTTTTTTTTAATTTTACTTATTCTCTGAATATCGCATTATTTCCGCATACTTGTGGACATTATATGGCATTTGTTAATAAATATTAATTGATTTTATTCCTTGTTAAAACGTATCCATTTGGCCTATTTTTTTTTATCTGTATACAATAAAAATAAATGGTTTCCCATTACATCCCATGAAGGGACCGGGGAGAACTTCTCACAATCACTGAGCTGTGCGCTTTCCAGTTTTCACTCACTGATTGGGACCTACAGTTTTACACCGATTCCGAACGGTATTTTGAGAAGCTTTTTCATGGCTATATACTCGATTGTGTCGCCGTCACTAAGCGAGGTGACCGTCGTCGAAGGAAATTTTTAAGGTGGTTGGAGCAGGGATCAAACCCAGGATCTCCTGTACAAGAGGCGCGCACACTACCCATTGCACCACCGACGGTCATCTGTATACAATGCTACCTAAAATTTTTATTATATCTGTAATTGGCCGAGGCTAATCTCTGCGGGCAAGAACACCCCCCGTACCCTGAGCATAGCTGGATTAAAAGGTAGTACCGGCCTCGGAGGGATAGGGTCTGTCGTGAGTGGTCGTTACAACTCCTTCTCAATTCTCGAAAACATGGTGCTTCTCTCTTCTCTCATGGTACGCCCAATGAAATATATAGCATCAGCATACGTGAGCAGCATGTGACTTTTGCTGCTGATGGTTTTATTCATGTTGACAGCAGCTTTTCTCATAATGATCTCCATTAAGATGTTAAAGAGATCGCATAATAGGGTGTCACCTTGTCTGAGGCCTCGCTTAGTTTCGAAAGGTTCGGTAAGATCCTTACCAACTTTCACTGCGGATTTGGTGTTCGTCAAGGTCATCCTGCAAAGGTGTATTAGTTTTGCAAGTATTCCAAGCTCAGACATTGCTTCGTAGAGTTTCTCCCGTATCGGGCTATCGAAGGCCGCCTTATAGTCGACAAATAGATGATAGGTGTCGATTTGTTTTTCGTGGGTCTTAACCAGGATTTGGCGTAGGGTGAAAATCTGATCGGTTGTCGATATTCCAGGTCTACAGCCACACTGGTATGGTTCAGTCAGGTCATCGATAATTGGTTTTAGTCTTTCGCAAGTTCTACTTGATAGAACCTTATATGCTATGGATAAACGGCTTATTCCACGGTAGTTGGCACAGAGACTCGGGTCGCCTTTTTTTAAATATGGGACATAGTACACTGACACTCCAATCGCTGAGCATGCATTCATTCATCTAACCAAATTTTGCTAATGAGCTGATGCATGCACCTTATCAGCTCATCGCCGCCAGCCTTAAACAGCTCCGCCGGTCATCCGTCGGCTCCTGCGGCTTTGCTGTTCTTAAGCCGCGCAATAACTGATCTGACGTCGTCTTGGTTACACCGGGGTTACACTTTCAACTTTTGGTTGAAAGGCTTTTACACTGTTAAGGCTGTTCGTTAAAACTGACAGCTGTGACGTAGGCTGCACGCAACAGGTTGATCAACTTTCTATATATGTATATATACTAGGGCGGGTCAAATTGTATGGAACGATTTTTTTAGATGAAGAGTATAGCAAAAACGTAATCTATAGGTGATTCTGAGAAATTTTGCTCAAGAGACCATAGCTCTAAGTCGGATTTGGAGCCCCCCAAAAGGTATTTTTATCTCCTTTCAGAATCTGTATTGATACCTGTAGTTAAAAGTTAATTTTAGGCTATTTTTCGACAAAAAATTCCTAATATCTCTACTAAAAATTAAAAAAAAAAATATTGGTATCAATACAGATTCTGAAAGGTGATAAAAATACCTTTCAAACAAGCCCACATTGAGAAATCTACTATAATTCTATACGATTTTATGACGAATTTAATTAAATTATTCTATGTATATATGGAAAAATATCTATTTTGAAATTTTGGGGGGCTCCAAATCCGACTTAGAGCTATGGTCTCTTGAGCAAAATTTCTCAAAATCACCTATAGATTACGTTTTTGCTAAACGCTTCATCAAAAAAATAAAAATTAACCCGCCCTAATATATACATATGTATGTTTTAGTTAAAAAATCACTTTAATTTTTGTTTTAAAAAACACACACGCTTTATTTACTTTTCCACCAAACAAAGCAAACGAATTTGACACAGATGTTACAAATCAGTTGTTCAGTTGAACAAGTGGTTAAAACGCTGGTTGAAAGAGAAAATCGCAAGCAACAGCCTTTCAACTTTAAAATGTGTGAGTGTATTAGTGAAAAATTCTGAGTTGAAAGCAACTAGTTGAAAGTGTAACCCCCGGGTTAGGAGGCGGGCAATCAACGTCGTCGTCCATAATGTGATCGATTGTCCCATCGTCATTGGATATCTCAGATACCAGTAGCGCGAAAAAATGATCTCTCCATATTCCCAACATGCTCTGCACATCTGCGATGAGATTTCCGTGCTTGTCTTTACAGAAAGCGGGCCCTGAACCATGTCTATTAGGTCCGTTTTTGACTTTTTGGTAAAATTTTCGGGCTTCGTTGTTCCTTCTGTATGTCTCAGATTTCTCACTCTCTCTCTTTCTCCACTGCCGTTTCTTACAGCTAAAGAGACGGTCCCTATACCGCTCAGTCGTAGCTCGTATTGCAATTGGCTGAAGTACGGTTGTTGCGGCAGTTTTTATAGAGTCGGAAATGGGTTTCCCCTGCACATCAGGATCGTCATCTGGAAGGGGTGGGTTCTATGTCAAAAGTTGCGAGAGCTTCCTTGAGTAGACTGTGGTTACCTCCGGTAATTGCAGCTTTCCGATGTCCAACTTCCTCTGCGTCTGGTTTCGTACGAGTTTCGCTCTACTTAATTTTGTGCGAACCTTTGCTGCTCTCAAGTAAATGGCTATCAAAAACTTTACACCTCCACGGACAGTCCCATGTCTCATTAGTATTAGTATCATACAATTCTGTCAGTCAGTCATTTTTTCTACTTCTTTTTTTGTAATAATAACTCTCATTTAATTAACGATATTTCTACTAGCAAGTGGAGTTTGACGAAATATAGGTTAATGCCAAATATAATTTAGATCTGTAGTGTTATTCCGCAGATATTGGAGAATACACCCAGCGACATAATTATAAAGGTAATATATTTTTTCTCGGTACTCTCAATGCACTGGGTTTTTGGTGTACAATTTTAATGCATATATGTGGCATTAGGTATATTATGTTAGAGAATATAAAACCATTCGACCTCTTGCACAAGTTAAATGAAAAGTGACGTTCTTTTTTCTGTTTCTGGTGCGAAATACATATATATATAAAGTAGGGCGGGTCGATTTATTTTTCGACAATTTCCCTATGATTTCCGTATTCTATGGGTTATTCCATGAAAATTTGCCAAAGGAACCATACCTCTATCGTTAAAATCGAGTCCCCTACTTTTTGTTGGTAGATTTTTTCCCAAATTGACGTTCGTATGAAATATTACCTACACGTTCACATCCATAACTCAAAAACTATCAATCGCCAGTCTACACTGATCCGAATATGTGTCTTTCATTAGCAAAACGTTTTTGGGTCTCAAACTAAAGATGCGGAATGCTTCTCGTAGGAACACGGTTAAATAATGTTTTTGTAATTTTTTCTTAATGCCATTTTCCCAAACAACGACGAAATCATTTGCTCCGGGACAAGTATATACAATATCCGGACGATAATAAAAATCTTTCACAATCTCGAAACGTGTATCATCACCTGAAATTATAA
Organism: Phaonia tiefii; assembly: GCA_963931995.1. Classification (NCBI taxonomy): domain Eukaryota; kingdom Metazoa; phylum Arthropoda; class Insecta; order Diptera; family Muscidae; genus Phaonia; species Phaonia tiefii. The sequence goes on from OZ008371.1 coordinate 122,470,699, forward strand.
TATTTGGACTTTCGGCGAGAGCAATGTTCAGTTTATGTACTATTTCTGTAACTAAAGCTTTTTTCTTTCTTGGTGATTGAGGAAGGGCTTTTAGAGTCTTTCGAACAGCTTTAGATAATGCTTGTTTTGACTTGTACGGTGATTCGGTACTTACAGAAGATTCACTAACATTTTGAACTTCAACCCGCTTCTTCGCCCTTTGCAGTCTCTTCTTATCCCTCTCTTTTAGTTTCAATTTTTCAACTCCCTTTCCGACAGTTTATAAACTTTTTTTTTACGAAGTTCACGCATCTTTTTGGCCTCATTAGTGATGAAATTGGGATCTTCTTCCTTTCGCTTTGCACGATATTTTGATGGTTGATGGTTGTTGATCAGTCATTATGTGTCATTGAAGTTTGTTGAAGTTTAACACCTTTACAGAATATAGCAGTTTCTTGGCGTCACGTACGGCCACTTTATTATCGACAAGTATCAATATTAAGAAAACCGTTGACCTAGAAAATATATTTATTAATTTTTAGAGCACTAAAAGTTAGCTTTAAACAGGAGCTAATGGTCTTGTTTTATAATTATAATTATAAGAAGGAATTAAGCGTTACGTACGGGACATCGAAACTTACCTTGGAGTTATAATTTATTTCTCGTCAGTAGAACACTTTTCCAAATAAATGCTTATCCGGTTAAATACAGCTCATCGCAAACATTAATTAAGAAAAAAATTTATTTTCTTTCTGCTAAACAGAAGTGCCAGCGACCTCGCGAAGAATGGTGTAAATTCGATTGAAAAATTCAACTTTTTGGTGCTCTCAAAAAATAACGGTATTTAGAAAATATGTTGACGGTAGGACGTATGAAATATTACCTACACGTTCACATCCATAACTCAAAAACTATCAATCGCCAGTAGGCGCGTTGGAAAGGTGAGCTCATTTTGATCAATTTACAAAAAAAAATCTCCAACATTGGTCCAACGGTTCAAAAGTTACGAGCATTTTTGTCCAAATTTTGGAGCATTTTTCCATTTTTTTCATGATTTTGTCCAAGAATATTACTTTCATGGCCATTTTTGTGGCTCAATTTTTTTGACTTACGAAGCTGGCGAACCTTACGTTACGATTGGACTGATTTGCGCTTTACATTATTGGCATATTTTTTCACAGGGTGCACACCCTGTGTTATGCTTGTTTATTTCTTTTTGTTTTTAGTTTCTTTATAGACTTCTTTATTTTTGTTTGTTTATAATATTCCAGTGTATGCTAGTTTTGTTTGAGCGTCATTTCAGTGAAGTGTTACTTGAAATAACTAACAAATAATCAAACTATTTTGAAATTTAGAAAAGATTTAAAGGTAAGTGTAAAAACATTGCGAACTATTATAGTTAATAGTTATATTATTATTCTACGAAAAACGTATTTAATTCTTTTAGTGACGGTTTAAAAAATGGATTCAGAGCCTGGTTCATCGCAAAATCCAACAGATACCCAACGCAGTAGTTTGCAACATTTGGTCTCTCATGATGTTTTTTCTTTTGGCGTGGCCTGTGAATTACCTGATATTAATCTGTATTAATTCTGGCTAACTATATAATAAAAGTATACACGCCAATGTATTTCAATGTTAAGTATTATAGCTCTGCGGCATACGGTAGTACATTACTTTTTAAATTTATTACTTGGACACGATTTTTACCACCGAATTTACTTGGAGTTGTAAATACAGTAATTCAAGATATTCCATATTTTGCACACTCAGAAAATATCTTGCTATCTATGTTGTTTGATGATAGAATGGAAAAACGAAACATTGCTATAAAGAAGATTATACATTACCGAAGAGATATTGTCGACCCAACGGAACTTAGAGTTTATATAAAATCTCTTATAAACTTTAATTGTATGGAATATACAAATATGATTGATTTAAATGACGATACCATTTTATTCGAACCACCGTTTACGCAAAGTTATTCGTATGAACATTTGGAGGGATATTTAAATGACGAAGTGCCACCGTTCGATGATCCACAAATTCCTTTACACATTCAAGGAACGGAAAGACATGTCCAATTGCTGGCTGCCACTGCTAAACGAGTTGCAGGAAAGAATGTAGAAGGCGCTATGGCGACGACATTAGAGAGCCGTACGAAAACACCCAGACTTGAAAGCAAACAAGACTTTCAGAAAAAATAATGTTTTTTTTTTCACATTTTGTCTTTTACTACACTCAAATTGAATATTTTTTTTTGATAATAGGTTGATAGATACTTTATTACCTCTTAATTTGAATTTTTGTAGAAAAAAAAAAATAAAAAGGGGAAAAAAATCAAAAAGTTGGTTTTATGTGTTATTTTGTTTTAGCAATATCGCATGAATTAATCAACCGAATTCGATAAATTTGGGCTTAAACTCTTCGTTTTGAATTGTAAATTGAATTAAATAATGGATTGAGCCAAAAAAAATGGCCATGAAAGTAATATTCTTGGTCAAAATCATGAAAAAAATGGAAAAATGTTCCAAAATTTGGACAAAAATGCCCGTAACTTTTGAACTTTTTACCAACAAAAAGTAGGGGACTCGATTTTAACGATAGAGGTATGGTTCCTTTGGCAAATTTTCATGGAATAACCCATAGAATACGGAAATCATAGGGAAATTGGTGAATTTTTTCACTCCCTACAAATCGACCCGCCCTAATATAAAGGCAACATGGAAAAGAACCCGAATTCGAACAGTAGTAAATAGTAATTTAAAAAGAAGTGAATCTTCTTTGGTTGTTATTTTATTGTTTTAAAAGTAACGCAGGTCAAATCAAAAACAAATAATTTATATAAAATACTTGGTGGAAAGTAACTAAGTAAAGAAGAAAAGGCACAAATTTAAGAATATGTCGATGAAGGGCTATCCAATCGGGAAATTTCAAGGCGATTGAAAAGATCTAGCTGTGTCATTGACAATTTTATAAAATAGGGTGGCCAATATGGAAACACAAAACGACCAGGAAGGACACCACTGATCAGTGGCAGCGCTAAAAGAGAGATCAAAAGGGTTCCTGTTAAAGAAAACTTCGGCGATAGGGAAATTATTGCTGAATTGAGCTTGGGAGCAGGGTTGCGTCGGGTTCAACAAATTATGAAACGCGACTTAATACTGTCATGTGGGAAAAAGTATGCAAAACTTGGGCTTATGCTAAGAAACGAATTAGGCAGATTTAAATTCGTTGAAATTTACATAGTTTTGGATGAGGATGGACCTGATGGTTCGGACAAATATTGGCGTTCCAGGGATTTTTCCAAAATTATGCATCAGCGGCGAAATTTTTTGCGGTGGCTCCCTTATGCTTTGGGCAGGTATGCGTTATAGAGGAACCACTCCAATATGTTTCGTTTCCACAAAAATGGACTCCAAATATTATATTTGACTATTGGATGTCATCTTAGTTAATTCTGGAGAGGAAAATTGTGTCCCAGAATCGACCATCCAGCAGGACAACGCAACAATACATCGGTCTAAGAAACTCCACAGTTTCTGGAGTCCAGAAATATTACAAACTCTCGGCTGGGATGCACTTAGTTCTGATCTCCATCCGACAGATAACCTCTGGTCTATTTTACCTACCCAAGTTTACCACCCAGGACGCCAGTTGAAGAATGCCAAGGGTTGAATAGTAGCAATACCAGAAAAAGGAATATAACTGATCCTGTGCATATTCATTCGGTGATAAACTCAATGGGAAGATACTAGTAGAAATTATCAGAGATAATGGAGATCAAATATGTTACGAAACTTTTTAGAATATTTAAATAAACCGTTTGCCTTTATAAATATTTCGCACTAGTAATTAGTTTATTTTTGTTGATTCACCTTGAAGAAGTCATACTCAAAGTATTTTTGCTGAAAAGTATTTAATTTTGAAGGGACTAATACAATATAAAATAAAAACTTGAAAATTAATCACAACATTTGGACAAACCAAAAAATGGTGTTGCCTTTATATTTATTTCGCGGGCTGTATTTACCAATACCGAAGTTGAAGGTAATCTACACGCTGGAAAACTGCCAAGTAACATATTTCGGGAACCATTTATATGTTTGCAAGCATTGTTTTCACGAATTGAAGATGTGCTGGTTTTTTGTTCCTTAGTTGTCTGTCATGTTTTTATTTTCAGCAGTTTTCAACCAAGAAAGCCATATTTGGTTCACAATTTATATATTATAACATATTAATCATTGTGTCTCCAAAATATAATATTGAATAGCAAACACAATGTGTTTAAACACTACTATACTATATTTGGGGCAAACTACAACCACGTTATATTTCCATCCAAACAACAAAAAAGACAGATTTTTCAGTGTCGGAACAGAGTTTTAGAAAAAACATGGTATTGTACTGTATTTGTAGATTTTTAAGGTAGGTAACAGATAGAGCCCTGTCATAACTGCGATTTTCAATTTTAAATTAGGGGTTTGCAAATAATACTTATTACCATAATTTCATTGTGATTGGTACGGCTGATAAGGCACACAGACGCGTATGCCACAATCGTCTTAAAATGTTATAAAATAAATTTCGTCCAAAGATACCTAGAGTCTAATATGTCTCATGCATTGTGTTAAACTTTGGGTGAGGGTATGAAAATGTGTATTTCTACTAAATTTCATATTCATATAATAAGATACTGCACTTAAGCTTCTTTTGCACAACAATTTTCTGAGAACAGTAACCGGTCCAAATACCCGGTTCTTTTCGGAACCGCACTCGACAGAACCAGTTCTTCAAATACACAGAACCGCACACTAGTATTTAAGAAATTTATGAAATTAATGCCTCTGGTGGATGGTTCTGAATATACATACATACACGCTGTAAGATATGCTCTCAAACACATTCTGCAGGAACCATGTATATGTTTGGAACACACTCCAAATATTAATATATTTGCAAGTCCTAACCTCACTTATATTTAAATGCAAACATTATCAGCTTTATTTGCAAAGACGCATACTTTTACGTGGAACCATATGCGTACTTCATCCCTACCATCCATGTTCTTACGTCGAAGCATTTGTGTGTTTCCTCCCAAACGAACGATTGATAACAGAATGCATGAAACTAAAACGCAACAGAGCAGTCAACATAAGAATCACTCAATTCATTTATACACGCATTCAGGAATATTTATGGGTCAGTGACTGTAAGAATGATGCAACAGTTATACACTTGCAAGAACATTAACTTAGGCTGAGAAAAAGCTCTCTTTATCCCTGTTTGCTCTCGACATAGCATATCGACACATAAATGAAGTAATCAGTGCACCAAGCACAGCTGTATTTGTATCACAAACAGAGCTGAATTTGGATCACAATCGCATATGTATATTAATCATTGTGTCTCCAACATGTAAGGTTGAATAGCAAACATAATGTGTTTGGACACAAGTATACTATATTTGCTTCCATCAAGAAAAAAATACAGATTTTTCAGCGTTCAGCTATTACGTTGCCCACTAAGGCTTCGTCTTCCGCTGATTCATTCTTATTCATGGTCTGCTCATCCTAATCGCCGCCGTACTCGCCCTTCTCAATTATAGGATCTTATATTTTCCGGAGCATTTTTGTCTGGAAGTTCTAGTGATGTTGGGTGTACTTGTGTTATGACCTAGGATTCTGAATCTTTATTGTTTGAGAGAGGGAATTGTCTCTAAAGTGGTAAAGCATAATTCTTCGCTTGATCTCATGGCTGACGTCCAATACCTCGAAGTTCAAGCTCTGTTCCAAACTAGTGGAGGCGTTGGTAGGTGGCGATTTGCCTTTCGTACGGTTTCTCCTGGATTTAGCGTAATGTGGTCAGTTGTGAATTATCACATTGATAGAGTCTTGTATTCAGGGGATAAAATGCATATATGTATTTGTAATGGTGATGTTATGTGCTCCCATGGGGTTAATTTGGAATATATAGTTAGTCCATTCACTTTTATCAGGGGTGTCCAATATTGGCAGTCGAAATCATTATTTCTGTCAATGACACGGGCGATTCATAAAGTTGACTATATCTGCGATCTGAAATGGAATCAACATATATTTGTAATGGGGATGTTATGTGCTCCGATTGGGCTAATTAGAACTCGAGATCATTATTATTGTCAATGACTTGGGCCACTTCCTAAATTGGGCTATATTTCCGGTCTCAAATGGAATCAGGATATAAAGGCTGCGCTGTTTATGCGCTTCTACGGTGTTAGGCGGCTAGACATTAGAAGTTCATTCACCTTTGTCGTGAGCGAGCCAGGTTAGATAAAAAATAACTAATGTCAGTTTTTTACAGGAAGAAAAAATATTTGTTTCTATATAAAGCTAAATATATGCTATGTTCATCATAAATGGCTTTAAAAATGCTTATTGGCTCCTTTTTCTGTACTAAATTAATTTTTTTCCTGACAAAAAATCAGATTTCGGAAATTTTGTATAAGTGGTTTGTGTCTACGATAAATAAACTTATCGGATAAATTTATCTTCACACCCTTCTACGGACAACTATAGCGCTTGGCGCTGCGAAATCTATCAGCCTCATTCCGATGTCGGGAGTGCTGGCATGTATACTGAATTTCCCAGCAGTTACCTCTGCCAATTTCTGCAATAAAATCACCTATAAAAATCTTAATGTCATGGCCAGGGTAGCGGTCGTAGGGTTTAGAGTTGGGTATTTTCGTTCATTCAAGTGAGCGCCCTTTTTAGTGCATTCATCAAAATTAACTAGTTCGTTAATTTAGTTCACTAGTTCAATTTAGTTCATTTTATAACTTCGATTCAACACTACATACGAGCTGTGAACTAAATAACAGATTTCAGTTCAATTTGACGTGTTAGTTTAGTTCTTGTGACCAGGAACATTCTATTTCAGAAGTGCTGTGGATATTGTGATAAATATGTATAAAAATCGGAGCGGGTCTGTATTTTTTATTTTTGTATATATTAAAACAGACGTGATAAATATCGCCGTAGTTAATGTCGATACCACAAATGTGGTAACATAAGGCAACAGCTGTGCAAATTGGGTGAGATAAAGAGAGCATGAACTAGTAAATGAGGGAGAACTGCATAACTGAAATAAAAAATTGTTGAAACAAGTGAACTTCTGAAAAAAAAACGAGCGGAACATTGTGAACTAGTTCATTTAGTTCATTCACAAGTACACAACTCTAGTAGGGTTTCCCTAGGCGCTCATAGAACATGTCCTTGGCATCGTCGTCTTTAACTTCCGTCAAAGACGATTTAGAATTAGACGACCAGAAGATGTGCGGAACTTGGCAACCCTGGTAAAAGAGAACCAAAAAGTTGTAGGAGTTCACTCAAACGCATTTCTCTCTCGCGTCATATCTTGCTTATTTCATACTTTTTGGATACTTTATGTAATTTTACTTCAACATGGTGGGAATTTGTATAGAAATTTTGACTGTCTACTTGTACATCGTTTTTGCTTCCGTCGTGGCATGTACACCAATTTAAGGAACTGTTGAAGTATTTCGCCTTTATGCGGATAGTAGATGCCGTAACATTTTCCAACCGAATTCATGACTTTTTCTTGGCAGCTGTAGTCGATGTTACAGTTCTTCTTCCTTGTATAGCCATGCCTTTTCTATCGCATTTCCTGAATAACAGCCTTATATCACCTGCCAGTTGGAGACGGGCACCGGACCTGTATAATGTGCCTATCCGTAAAGCATTTTGGTTATTGCTCGTCAACCAATAGGGTGCTTGTATGTTTTTTTGTTTCCTTTTCGCATTTTCATTGGCATTATGAACGGTGGCAGCTGGCAAGACCAGACCACTGGGGTTTTTAATTTTACCTAGTGGGTGTTTCACATAAACCGACAACGACACCGACACCGGCGCGATTTTTGGAAAGTGATTACACACTACACGACACGATAGAATTTTATTTTTGTTGTATTCATTTGTTGTATCCCAAATGCAGGGTTTTGACTCAATTCAAATTCAATCAATGTGAAAATATCATTTTTGGCATTTTTATTAAATTTCACTTAAAAATTTTCGCACAATAACAAAACACTCTGCATTGTTCATAAAAATCAAAATCATCATAAAATCATCGTATCAAAACTGTAGATTAATTAAAAAATTATTTTTGAAGTTACACTCGAATAATTAATACCCATTGCAAGTAGACATAATTCTACATCACTAACAGAAATAATAATGGTTCTAAGTTGTATAGTGTAGCTGCATTGTGTTTTTGAATTTACACTTTCATTCTCTGTTCGCTTGCGCCCGCTTACAAGTTTATCAAAGTGTTTCTCCGTTAAAAAAAACTAAAATTAAAATCTGAGTATGGAGCCTTCAACGTCAGGTATTAAACTATTTTTTAGAAAAAAATTTTTGCAAAAAAAGTGATCTAATATTTGAAATTGTTTTTTTTTTTGTAAATAGTCCACAAAATTTGCCTCTTTTGAATATATAGATGGACATGTAGTTAATTGTAGGGCTAGATAGGGCTCTAAATTTTTCTTTTTCTAATTTTGTGGATCGTAAACAATATTCCTGCAAACAAATTGAAGTGCCATTTTGTGCCTTTTTTGATTAATCCCACTTTTTGTTCCTAAACTCAATGGACAAAAATTCTCAATTTCCTCGTATGTTTTGTGGTGCTGGCATTTAGTGTTTGTTTTGTTTTGTTCTTGGTATTTATTATTTGGTGTTGTTGTATTAGCGATTTGTGATGCAGTTGCTGAGAGTTTATTATTTGTTTTGTGTTGTTGTTTCCGAGTGTTTGCCTTCCAGTTAGTATTTGTCGCGACACAATGATAGTTTTGCCCCAGTGAGTGTCAATTTAATTGTGAAAATTTAAATGAAAAGTAATTTCCACTTTAAAAGTTTACATATGTATTATCTATTTTGTTAGGGATAAGTTCAAGCACTCGTTGCTTCACTCGCCAAAATCTGTACGACTTAATGCAAAACTCAGTTTTCCAGCGTTTTGAGGATAACTTCAACTATTTAAGGGAAGAAATAAAGAAGCGCACTGGACCACCAGAGGAAGATATTCCTGTTTTTAATGCCTCAATGAATCTTTTCATCTCCGAATTCAAAACCCGATGGTCAAGATGTCATAGAATAGAAGAACGTTTTTTTAAAACCAATCGGAATTGGTTAGACTCTTCTATTTGTTTTTGTACTAAACAGCTGAAACGAGGTCGCAAAGAAATTGCTTTCTAAGAATGCGGCTCAAAAACAAAGTACATATGTACAAAAAAACGAAGGATCCTTGTCAATGCTAGATTTTGCAACTCAAGTGAAGTTAAGGGAATCTGGTAATATTGGGGCGTCTAAGTTAGTACATGATGTAGGTTATTCCTCACCAACGAGAGCGGACAAATACAGAAAAAGTTTACTTAAGTGGGTGCTGTCCAACAAACTGAGTAGTGAAGAAGCATTAGCTGTTTTGGTTGAAGCTGGACTGTCGCAACATCACTATAATATTGTGAAACAGGCTGCTCCAGAAAGGTTTCCCTGGTACCCTGCTGTCCAGTTTGCAAAAAAACAATGCTATCCAAAAAGCGATAGTATGAGTGTATGTGAATCTTCAGCCGAAGTTGGCTTATAGGCGATTCTTAATCACACTGTTGAACGCCTAGTACTGCTACAAGATTGTGCGGTAGATTCTTTAAACAAAAAAGATTCTTTAAACAAAAAAGAATTTTGTTTATACACAAAATGGGGTTTCGATGGGAGTTCTGGCCATAGCTCATATAAACAAGCATTTCATGGCACAGAAGCTGGTGATTCTTCTGTGTTAATAACATCAATTGTGCCATTAAGGTTGGTATGCGGGGAAAAAATTATATGGCAGAATCCTCGCCCTTCTTCTACCAGATTCTGCAGACCACTGAAAATGGCGTTCATCAAAGAAACTGCAATTATTTCAAAGCTAGAGCATGATAGAGTCCGTGAAGAAATTAAACATCTAACTAATTCAACTGTTGCACTTGGTGAGAAAGTTGTAGTAGTAAGACATAGCCTAATATTACACGGTGTTACAAAAAATAGATTTTTTTCTGTCCTATGAACCAAATGCACATATTCGGAAAGAGGGGAAAAAATAAAAATACACGTGTATCGTCGATTTTCGTTTACACGTCAGAATTTTTTTTTTTTAAGTTTGAAGTATAAAGCTCGTAGTGGCCTGTGTGAAAGCCTTTGGACCGATTTTTAACCCTTTTTCAGTGATCCAATCGAGCTGATTTTTTGCAGGCAGACTCGTGGAAATGACTGTATCACGTCAAATTTTTTAAAAACAATTTTTATCAATTCTCAGATTTTCCCCAATTTTTATTATTTTTGAAAAAAAATATTTTTTTCACTTTTCTTAGCATAACTTGAAGGGACTCCAAATTTTTAAACTACTTAAGCGTCACGAAAAAAAAATGTTTTTTGACCCATCCTACTCGATATAGTTGTAGTTAATCAATAGTAACCTTCTAACACTAAACAGTTTTTGACTTTTACAACACTTACAACTGGTCTGACAGATGAAAAAAGGAATTGCAAAATTGTTTTAAGTTCTGTTGTGCGAAAACGTATTTGTATATATTTCATCTGAAAAAAATGCAGTGTCCGACGAGAAATAACTTTTGTTACGTTTGTGGCTTATTCGCACCAAGTAAAAATTTGAAAAATATTACTACAACAGTGGTGAATTCGTTTCAGAAAATATTTAAGACTGCTTATGTTCCTTACTTGTGCTGTAGAAATTTGTGCAAGTTTACTGATGGAAGGTCAACAATAAAGTACGCTGTACCAACAATTTGGCTACCACGCACGGAGCACTGCAATGAATTGTGCTACTTTTGCTCAAACAAAAGGGTACCAATACATTCACCGCAACAAAATTCGCTACGCTAATGTAGAATCGGGAATTCCAGCAGTTCTATACTCACCAGAAGAGCGTGTAGCGGCTTCAGTGAAGATTTTTGATAATGTTCCCGAAATAAGCGATGCAGAATCAACAGTTGTACGAATGCGAGATGCGAGAGTCCACAAGTATCGGAATTTGTGGCAACACCCAGTGAAATAACGCAAGCCGACTTCAATGACCTCGTACGAGACGGAAATTTGTCGAGGAGAACAGCAGAACTCTTTGTATCACGCTTTAAGCAGTGGAATATAGTGGCGGCTGATTTTAAAATAACAGCCGCTCGTGGTCGAGGTACCACTATTCCATACGACGAATTTTTTAAATTGCACGAAGATCGGGGAAAAAAACCTAGCTAATTGTTATGATATTGATTTGATGTTTGCAAAAATTGGTTACCCTCATATTTCAGAGGAGTGGCGACTTTTCATCGATGCATCGGTCAACAGCCTTAAAGTCGTGCTGCTTCATATCGGTAACATACATCCATCTGTCCCGATCGCATATGCCACAAACCTCAAGGAAACATACGAAGGCATGGAATTAATATTACAGCTGATAAAGTACAAAGAGCATAATTGGAAAATATGCTGCGATCTGAAAGTGGTCGGTTTACTCATGGGTGTTAAGCGTGGATTTTCAACCCACCAGTGGTTTTTGTGTACATGGGAAGGTCGAAAAAGAGATGAGCATTACACTGAATTTAAGTGGAAGCCGCGAACATGCTACAAAGTAGGCGTAGAAAGTATAGAGAATCTACCATTGGTGCAGCCGTCTCAAATCATTTTGCCTCCACTACACATTAAGCTCGGTCTCGTATCAAATGTTGTTAAAAAACTGGATCGTGATGGCGAGGCCATTGCAACTTTGCGCCAAATTTTTCCGAAATTGAGCGGCGCAAAGATTCATGCAGGTATTTTTTTTAAGAAGTCATTCAGTAACTTTATGTTTTTTAATGATTTTTTTGATTTAAGGTTTTTTCAATGGTCCGCAGATAAAAAAAATAATTGCAAGTTCTGAATTTTCATCAAATTTAAATGCTATCGAGCAGTTTCTTGGCAACAAACGAGCTGCCAATTATAGAAATATTGTAGCAGAAATGGTTTCGGCATATGGCGAAATGGGCATATTAATGTCGCTAAAGATCCATTTTCTTCACAATCATTTAGATTTTTCCCCTGATGATTTAGGAGCTTGTAGCGATGAGCATGGCGAAAGGTTCCATCAGGACATTGCGGCTATTGAAAAGACATTACGCATATGCTTGGCGAATACTGTTGGTCTATTTGTCGCGATACTGAAGCAAATGCTTACAACCGCAAAAATAAAAGGCCTAAATTTCTTTAAAAGCATTAAAATTTTTAATGTAACAATTCTTTATTTTTATAAAACAAAAGTAATAAAAAAAATTGTTTTTTTAACGAACTGAAACCTTAAAAAAAACGATAACCATTTAAAAAAAAAAAAAATTTAGGAAAATCTGAGAATTGATAAAAATCTATTTTTTAAAAAAATTGACGTGATACAGACATTTCTACGAGTCTGCCTGCAAAAAATCAGCTCGATTGGATCACTGAAAAAGGGTTAAAAATCGGTCCAAAGGCTTTCACACAGGCCACTACGAGCTTTATACTTCAAATTTAAAAAAAAAAAAATTCTGACGTGTACATGAAAATCGCCGATACATGTGTATTTTATTTTTTATCCCCTTTCCGAAAAAGTAAATTTGGTTCATAGGACAGAATGTGTGTAACACGGTGTTATCGATGATAGACGGTAAAGTTTGTAACGCTCTCATTGAAACTACATCTACACAAAAGTGTTACTTATGTGGCTCCACCAGCAAAGATTTCAACCAAATCGATAAAATGATAAAAAATGAAATTAACATTGATAATTTACAATTTGGTTTATCAATTTTGCATGGATGGATTAGATTTTTTGAGTGCCTTCTCCATTTGTCATATAAACTGCCAATCAAAAAATGGCAAGCTAGATCAGACTCTGCAAAGCAAACTGTTGCAGAAACTAAAGCAGAAATTCAAAAACAATTTAAAGAGAGGACTGGGTTAATTGTTGTTGAACAACGGAAATACGGCCAGGCGTTTTTTTCAGAATGCGGCACTCTCAGCGGAAATTACGAATATTAACGTTAATTTAATAGTCAGAATGCATAATATACTGATTGTTGTTTCTTGTGGTCATGAAGTAAATGAAGATAAGTTTCGGGAGTTTGCACATCAAACGGCTAGAATCTTTGTAGAAAATTATCCATGGTACTATATGCCTCCAACATTGCATAAATTTGTTATTCACGGAACCTGAAATAATAGCATACGCATTGTTACCGATTGGCCAATTATCGGAAGATTCTAGAAAAATGAGTCGGAAAAAATCACATCAAGACGTTTTTAATATAATGCTGATTAGCTCTGATCCAATAATATCAAGCAGGAGAAAATTGCCTAACAAAAAAATGCAAAGCCTACCAAAAAATGGCTTTGGATCTGTTACAATCTCCATCCTTAAATTTGGCAAAAGCTCATGTTAGAGACAATAATAGTGCTCATGGCAGTGATTCCGACGAGGAAGACGTCCATGATGAAGATACTGATGAAGACGATGATAGTAATGATGATGCATAATTTCTTAATTCTACTAAAATTTGTAATGTATTTAATAAATAAATAGTAGAATTATCGTAATATTTAAGTTTTTCTGTTAATTTTTGCGTATTATACAGAAAACTTGCATCGTCGATATCTCGATAGCTAAGCGAGTTATCGATAGCTGCATTTAAATTTTCCGCCCAATTTCGGAAGTTTGACAAAACAAAATTATCTGGTCTAGTAAAACGTTAAAAAGCTATCTAGTTTTTTAAAACTTCAACCCGAGATATCTCGATAACTATGCGAGTTATCGATAATTTTTTTTAATGGTTTCGCCTTATTTTGAGATTTGGTAACAAAAAATTATCAGTTTGAGGGGCCTGGGAATTAATCGACAGTTTTGGTACCAAATACCCCAGTGTGCGTCGTGTCGGCAAGTGTGAAAGCATGCCCATATAATTGTATGAGTTTGAGCTCCCACTAGGGATGCTAAACGGGAAATCCCGAATCCCGGGATTGATGAATCCCGAATCCCGGGAATTACTTATTACAATTTTTCGGGAATTTTATTACTTTTGAAAAACATAACACTAAAACCAATGACAAAAGTTCAGTGTGGTGTTATTTTTTGGAAGAGTCGAAATGTGCACCTCAAGCAAAATGCAAATTATGCAAAAAGGGTTTAAAACCCAATGCCGGCTCTACAAACGGTTTAATAACACATCTTAACTTTGGCATATGTATGTCTGTTATACGGATTACTCTTCAAAAATTACAAAATTTATTGCGTCGGGTAGAACAGGTTATTTTAAGCAAAGAAAGTAAAATAACAAAAAACAATACAGCAGACAGTTGTCCGAGGGCTTCGGCCACGGACTGTCCCTGCAGGTTGTGTCAGAGACACGGCCATTAAGTTTAACGTAGAATACGCCATCCGATAAGACAGAAAACATATATAACAATAAATGATAAATAACATAAGGAAATGAATTTATTTATTTGATAGTTACTTTTGATAACATACATAAGCTTATGGTAGGGAAAATAGGATAAATATGACGCAAATAAATTTGATTTATATTTTTTATAATTATATATCCATGTTAAATTCAAATTCACATTTAACATTTTGTTTCACTTAAATACATAAGTAAATATACGAAATTTCAATATTTCATCAATCAAAACAACAGCCGAAGGTTTGTGTCCACACTGAAACAGCAGCATAGTTTGTGTTCACGCTACAAACTCAAACACTCAACCAAACACCACACATATGTTTGAGTGTATGTGTTTAAACAATTTTCATTTGAGAAATTAAAATACTAGAAATATATCAACCAATATGAAATGTATATCAAACGAAAGATAACATCTTCATTTACCTACAAAAAAATTTTTAAAAAAAGTTATCTCACCGTTTCCTCATAATCAATGAAATAAAGATTACAACAATAACAATCTGACATGACTCCCTATACCGTAAGGTAAGACGTATTCTACGCCAAAATTGGGCAAATGCATAGTTTCGCAGTTATGGACCCCGACATTTCGGATACTTTTTCCACTAATGTACCTTGTAAAGCCATTGATATCTCTTTTTTGTATAAAACAAGTCATAACAAACTCAAAAAATTATCTAGAATTTTTCGATAAGTCGCTTAGTTATCGAGTTATCGGATGTTTACGTTTCTCAAACCAAAAATTATTTTAAAAAAATTTTTAAATTTTTGTTTCATTAAAAAATATTCAAAAAATCGCGCCACGTTTTTAAATAATTTTTGTTTTTGTTTGAGAAAAGTAAAAAAAATGATAATTTTTCTAAATGTAAATATCCGATAACTCGATAACTAAGCGACTTATCCAAAAGTTCTACATTATTTTATGAGTTTGTTTTAGACAAAAACCTGGTACGTTAACGCCATAACCCTCTCACATATCCGAAATTTCGGGGCCCATAACTCCGAAACTATGCATTTTCCCCGATATTGTTATTTTATTTATTGTTTGCTAGAATAACGTATTCTACCCCCCTTGTGGTTGTTTTTTGGAGTGTAAGCCGTAAAATAGACCTGTTCCCAAAAAAATTAAAAAATAGAATCCCGAAATCCCGAATCGCGGGATTTTTTAAAATCAATCCCGTTTAGCATCCCTAGCTCCCACTGATGTCGTTGTCGGTGTTGATCGGCTAGTGTGAAAACGCTCAATGAAGGAATTATAGTGTAGCCGCCTATTATGGATCAGTCGTCGACCAGGGTACAGTTATTCTTGAGTCTGTCGCACCTATATTTTGTTTTTCTTTGAGTTTTTCAATCGCTGTTGACCAGTAATGTTGGTTCATCCGCCTTCGAAAGATAAAATAAATACCCTAATAATCTAATGAGCTTCAGTCGCGATTGTAAAGCATCTTTTACACGGCATGTATTTTACTTATGGCATATCACTTTTGCAGATGAAAAATTTATGCATGTCGTGTGAACGCTGTCAAGCATGCCATATGAACAATGCATCATGCAATACATATGGCAATTTTTGAAATAGGGCATGTTCTATTTTTGTATGTAAAACAGTATCGCATCAGCTGTTTTTTGATAAACAACAAAGCGTTTGTGAAAGGAAAACAATTTCAAGGAGTGGTACAATTAAATTAAAATGGATACACAACAAGGAAATGTAAGTAATTTATTAACAATTCTAAATAAACGTATTAATGTGTTATAAAATTTTGTGTTGTGACATGACAACATCAGCTGTTAATGACAAGCAGAGGTGATATCATATGGTTTACACGTGAACGTTTAAACACAACAAATTAAAAGCCGTGTTTGTTTTTAACAATGACAGGCATACGAAAAACAGACGGGCCAAAAAATTGAGATGCGATATGTAAAATACATGCCGTGTAAAAGATGCTTAAGTTAATAAACTGATATGTTCGTACAGACGTTGATAAGGCATATTTTTAGGGTTTTACGGTTCCCAACATAACTGAAAGACATCGACCATCTGGTGAGGTGTCCAGTAGCAAAAACTACCTTGTAAAATCATATGTACAACTTTGAACTTATTTTTAAAAAAATATATCTTTATATCTCTATTAATAGCCGTAGAATGGTCTTGAGCTTGAACAAAAAATTAAAAATTATCCGTTCTAAAAACAGAACGAATACATATTAAAAACACCCTAGTGAATTTCAACGTAAAACACGACGAAACTGCAGGCTAGTGGGAATCGAAAATTCTGAGGACATGCTTGCAACATTTTTTCCAGTTGCATTGTAAGGAATTATCATTGCAATTGAGTTATCATTTGTATTTTGTATGAATTTTTCAACAGCTTCATTCCAAACAACAGCTGATGAAGATCTGTGGCTAGATCTGTAATACGCCTTGTCAGGAATCACGAGGATGTTATTGCAAAACATCTATTTTTAAAACAATAGCTCTATTATCGGAAACAAAGAATGACCTTGAACTTGAATAAATAATGACTAATTACACTGTGGAACAAAGTGGTACTTTTATACTTATAGATATTATATCTAAAGCTTTCTTTTGTTCGGTGACTTATAGTGCAATTTTACGTACAATAATTTTTCCAATGGGACTGGACATGGGACTGTCCTTGGAGGTGGAAAGTTTCTGATAGTCATTCACTTGGGAGTGACCAGAAATGATTCCTTTATTGGGCAGTCCAAGCAGCTCACTACTTCCACGCAGTATGTCCTGGGCAATGGCTTATCGGAAACCTCCGTTAGCTAGCTAAAGTGAGAAGGCGAAATGAATGAGCAACCTGAGTGGTAATGCTATCACTGATACGTATCAGGATTATTCGGTGACCCTGTAACTGAGGATCTTCGAAGTAATGGACATATTCTTCTGTCCTTTGAAGGCGGATGAGCCAATACCCCTGGCCAACGGCGGATCAAAATTGAAGAAACCAAAATCAAGTTTCGACACACTGCATTCTGGTCAGCGTCTGATCCATAATGGGCGGCTGAAACATAATCATCCTGGCAGTAGGTAGAATGCAAACCACGGTGGGCTGGGTTTGCCTCCCGCCATCGTTATATTGGCAATGAAAATATACGTAGAAAATAATGAACAAAGAAACCCCCCAACTGTTGACGACCCTCGCAAACGTTATAAGGACCATGATTTAAAGATATGTACCTGGAATGTGCGAACGCTATACAGCACCAGTCCCACTTTCCAACTGACGCATGTCGTCGAAAAATATAAAGCTGACATCATGGCAGGAAATTCGATGGACAGGATATGGTTGCACCAGAAAGAAAATCTGCGATATTTACTACAGCTGACATGAGGTAAATCACGAATTCAGGTGCGGATTTATAGTTGGGAAGAGACTGCGACACCTAGTTTCAAGGTTCAACCCAGTGAGTGACCGCATAGCCACAATTCGCATCAAAGCGAAATATTTCAACATCTCGTTAATTTGTGTGCACGGACCGACAGAGGATAAAGATGATGAGGTAAAAGAAACATTTTATGAGCATCTGGAGGAACTATATGAACGCTGCCCTGACCACGACATTAAGATTATTCTACGCGATTTTAATTTTAAATTAAGAAAGGAAAGTGTCTTTCGACCAACCATCGGTAATCACAGTCTACATGATACCACCTCCGATAATGGAATAAGACTGGTAGACTTCGCCGCTGCAAAGAACATTGAAGTTAGTAGCACACCATTCCAACATTCATAAGGCGACCTGGATATCTCCTGGTCAGCGGACGAAAAACCAGATTGATCACTTAGTAATAGATGGCAGGAACTATTCTAGTGTAATGGTTGTACGTGTGATTCGAGGTGCCAATATCGACTCGGATCATTACCTGGTGGCTGCGAAAGTTCGCACAAGGCTGAGCAGGGCGAAAAACTTACGAAGCCGAACACAGGAAAAGCTGGATATTAACAAGCTACAAATACCGGAGATATCAATGTCCTATCGACAGAAGCTCTCTCTCCTGCTAGAGCAGAATACCCCTCTCCCGAAGACCCAGATGCGCCGTGGAAGCACTTCTCCCATTCTTTGGAGGCCGCTGCAAGGACTGAACTTGGCTATCAAAAACCGCAGAAGGATAAGCCATGGTACGACGAAGAATGTCGCATTGCAACTGACGAAAAAGACGCTGCACGTATGTCAACGAAACAGTCAGTTACAACGCGTGCTGCGAGTGAGCGGTACAAGAAGCTGAGAAGGGAGGAAAACCAACTATTTAGGCGTAAAAATGGCTGTGGCTGCCCTCCTGCAAGGACGAGAATGCAAATCTGGTGACTGAGAAGCAGTGTGTGCTCAAAATGTGGTGAGACCACTTTTCAGCACTACTCCACTCGGATTCTTCCACTGAAGATCAGGAGGTAATTATAGTGGAAGATAATGTAGATTGTACCAACCCCCCCCCCCCCCCATCCAAGTCGAGTTTAGAACGGCGATCTCCCGCCTTAAGAATAATAAAGCCGCTGGTGCGGATGGCCTACCCGCAGAACTTTTAAGGCAGGTGGCGAAGAACTGCTACCCCACATGCATCAAATTATATGCGGTATATGGCTGGGGGAATATATGCCCGACGATTGGAATCTCAATGTATTATGTCCTGTACTCGAAAAGGGTGATCCGTGTGTCTGTTCCGACTATCGCGGTATCAGTCTTTTATCCATCGCGTATAAGGTGTTGTCGAGCGTATTATGTGAAAGACTAAAGCTAATTATTGAAAACCTGATTGGACCTTATCAGTGTGGTTTTAGACCAGGTAAGTCCACGACTGACCAAATATTCACGCTACGCCAAATCCTGGAAAAGACCCACGAAAAGCAAATCGATACATACCAGCTTTTTGTCGATTACAAAGCTGATTTCGATAGCCCCATCAGGGAAAACTGTACGAAGCTATGTCTGAACTTGGGATTCCGGCAAAACTGATCCGCCTCTGTAGAATGACGCTGACCAACACCAAATCAGCAGTGAAAGTGAGGAAAGACCTCACTGAACCATTCTATACCAAGCGAGGACTGAGACAAGGAGACACACTTTCGTGCAATCTCTTCAACATCTTAATGGAGATAATAATGAGAAAGGCTGCAGTAAATACGAACAAGACCATTAACACGAAACGCCATATGTTGCTGGCGTATGCTGACGACATAGACATCACTAGGCGAAATTTGCGAGAGGTTACTGTAGTATTTTCAAGAATCGAAAAGGAATCAGCGAAGGTGGTGTCAACGACTAGAGAAACCCCTCGACTTGGTCCGCACTTGAACCTTGACAACCGCTTTAATTTTGAAGTGGTAGATGAATTTGTCTACCTTGGATCCGCCGTGAACAAGGACAACACCGTCAGCCTGGACATAGATAGGAGAATTGTGCTTGCAAATAGATGTTATTTTGGGCTCAGCAAGCGGTTTAGGAACAAAGCCCTCTCTCGACGGACAAAAGTCCATCTATATCAGACTCTCATTTTACCTGTCTTGACATATCGTCGTACCGGTGTATCTGCACGTACATCCAAAAAAGTTTTTTGTGGGAAATTGAATTTAAAGTTTCAGAAAGGTATATCAAAAAAATGGTATGAAAAAGTGGTCCAATATTTTTTTTAGTTTAGTTATTCATTATTATATGGAATAATATCAATGGCCATGGATAAACTTTTTCGAGTTATGGCAATTTTTTCCTTCAGAAAAATTGTGTCGTTTAATCGTATACGCCACTTTTTGTGAGAAATTGTTCAAAATGTGGGATATACGTGGCAATGAACTAAAATAAACATGTTAAAAAATGGTTACTTTTACATTTGTTTTTTAAAAACACAAAGATTCGTGTTTATATTGTTGCTATTTCAATTGTTGTATTATTCGTAATTAACCCTCATTAGGTATTTAGTATTACTGAGTCAGTACAGTTACAGTGCTTGGGGTAAGATATGACCCAGTAGTAGAATCTTACTAAAAATTACTGAATTGATGATTAGAGTTAAAAAGTTCAGATGTAGAATAATTCAGAAATTTTTAATAATATTATTTCAAAAATATGTATATAAAAACAATTAATTAAAAGTCAATATACATCGCCTATTTGCTGAAAAAACAATCAATCGTACCAAACGATGTTTTTGAAATTGAGTTGGATAATTCAATCCGAAATAACATTTCATCAGAGGGAAAAAACATTGAATGTCTATATATTTATCTTCCGGAAGAAGATGTTAAATACTTTTCTAACTTAATATGTGGTTAATAATATAAAAAGTAGATTTTTTATTATTTACATTCAGCCGAATTTTCATAATGAAATCTTGTGTTCGAGCGATATAAATGTGTCTTTATATTTTGATTTTTAATAATTATTTTAGTTTATAACAATTTCTATTCTATGGCATATTGAAATTGAAAAATTATTTACTTTAATACTTAAGTTTATGATTAGAATTCAGATTTTTTTAAATTTACAATAAAGGTGTTAAAATAAAACTTTTTTCACGCTTTTCTTTCCTGAGATGTACGTATTATTTGCACATACATGGAGATAACGTAACAATTTCATTGCATATCCACAAAATTGGTATATACGATGTTATAACGCGTTTTATTTTTGTTTTTATGGATATATCGGGTTTTTCAATAAGAGCGCTACAAAAGTTTTTTTAAATAAAACAAAACCGGTTTTAGATATGTACCAATGAAATTCTTTATTCCTGTGAAAGTACGTTCGATGCCATTATGTATGGAACTCGATTTCTTTTGCATGGCCACCACGGCACGCTTGCAGAAGTCCAGACGCTGAACCCAATTTTCGGCCGATACTGCTGCAATTTCACGTTCGATATTCGTACGAAGTTCATCAATCGTCGCTGGCTTGTTGGCATAGACCATAGACTTGACGTAGCCCCACAGGAAATAATCTAACGGCGTCAAATCGCACGACCGGGGCGGCCAAATGGACTGGGCCATTTCGTGAGATAACACGTTCACCAAACTTGGTTTCCAATAAATTGATTGTGGCATTCGCTGTGTGGCTTGTGGCATTCGCTGTGTGGCTTATGGCGCCGTCCTGTTGGAACCACATGTCCTCCATGTCCATATTATCCAATTGGGGCCAAACCTATTCGGTTATCATTGAGCGGTAGCGATTCGCATTCACAGTAATGTGCCGGTCTTGAGCATCACGGAAGAAGTACGGCCCAATGACGCCGCCGGCCCATAAACCGCACCAAACCGTAATTTTTTCGGGATGCAATGATAACTCGTGGATTACGTGTGGATTGCTGTCTGACCAATAACGCATATTTTGCTTATTGGCGAAGCCATTCAGCCAGAAATGAAATTCAGAAATTGGACGTAGCGCTCTTAAAGTTGAGGCCAATGACTCCAAATTTCGGTAGTAAATTTTAATAATTTCGACTCGTTGTTGGCTCGTATATCTTTCCATGATGAAATGGCAAACCTTACTGAAGAGAAATGTCGATTTATTTTTGTAGCGTCTCTGCTGAAAAACCCTTTACAATTATAAAACGCCTAAATATTTCATAATCTATAAGAGGTATCGACCTGGGGACTAGACAGATTGATAGATCTTGAAAAATTACCTCAGAAAGTGTTCTTATCTCAATTTTTTGGATTTTGTGATATACGTGCAGATAACTCCGGTACGACGATATGGCTCCGAAACTTGGGTCATATCGCAAACGGATGAAAAACACCTGGGAGTTTTCGAGAGAAAAATTCTCCGTAGAATATATGGTCCTGTTAGAGAAAACGGCGAGTACACTCAGAGAAAAATTCGGTTGAGACAGCCGAATTAGCCGTAACCGAATTAAGAGGTTGTTACAACCGAATTAGAGGTTGGCACAACCTCATCAGAGGTTGACACAACCTCATCAGAGGTTGAGACAACTTCATTAGAGGTTGACACAACATCATTAGAGGTTGACACAACCTAATTAGAGGTTGTCACAGCCGAATTAGAGGTTGTTACAACCGAATTTAGATACTGTGATAAATGAATTATTAAAGTTTTTTTTATTATTAAGTGATGATTTATTTTCGTGTATTTTTATAAATGAATTAGAAAGCGAGAAAATAAAGTCATATATATGGGTTAATCTATATAAGTTGAATAATACATTTAATTTACATGCCTCTTCCAACCTTTATTGAAGTCCCGGCCATCATGGGACACCGCACTAATTCTGACGTATTGTATCGGTTGCTCTAGGTACAAAGCCGTTTTGTATCCAGACTACCGCATATATATCTGCTGTTGATATCTGCTTAAATAACATCTGCAAAATAAGACAGTTTAATACGAAATATATTTTACTTACCTTTTTAAAATAATATTTGATTATAAAATTGTAAACGTCAGATTTTAAATACATAGAATTATGTTGTGGTAACCGAATTGGAAATGAATTCGGTTGTACCTACAGAATTCATAAGAAATCCGGTTACAGCAACCGAATTGACGCCAAATTCGGTCGTTGCAACCGAATTAAGGCTAAATTCGGTTATTGCGACCGAATTGAACCAAATTCGATAGTTACAACCGAATTGATGCCAAATTCGGTTACTACAACCGAATTAATGCCAGATTCGGTTACTCCAACTGAATTTGGTACCAATTTCGGTTCTTGCATCCGTATTTATTTCAAATTCGGTTGTTTCAACCGAAATTTTAAAAAATTTAGTTGACTGAGCGAATATAATTTGAAGATTCAGTTGTCACAACCGAATCAATTATGAAACGAGGTTGCTTCAACCGAATTTCGCTTGTGGAGACTAAATTCGGTCGGAACAACCTCAATCCTGTTGTGGCAACCTCAATTCGCTTGTGGCAACCTGAATTCGGTTGTGGCAACCTCAATTCGGTGGTAACAGCCGAATTAACGGTTGCTACGACCACTTTTCAAACAATTAGTTCTCTGAGTGTACCGACGTCGCTGGAACGCAGAGCTATATAGTCTATATTCTGACGTGGATATAGCTAGGCGAATCAAATTAGGCCAATTGCGTTGGCTAGGCCATGTTGTCAGAATGAATGAAGATGAGCCAGCGCGAAAGGTTTTCGATAACGTACCCGATGGAAGCAGAAAAGGAGGACGACCAAGACTCCGCTGGAAAGACCAGGCAGAAGAATCCCTCCGTATCCTTGGTGTTACCAACTGGCGAGAAAAGGCGAAGGATAGAGCCAGTTGGAAGAATATGTTGAAATGTGTTTAATTTGTTTGTTAAATAATAATTAATTAATATGTGTAAGACGTCTGAGCTCATGAGGTTGTCAAATAGTCAATAAAAGTAAGTAAAGTAAACAAACAGACCTATTTACAAGGCAAATCCGAGACAGGTGGTAATTACTGCAACAAAAATTTACGTTTAGAGATAAATGACAAAATTTCTAAAGAAAATTTCCCAAGAACTGAATGCGAGGATTAAATATGCATAAATGTGGATGATTTCGACTCTGAATCGAAATCGGTTTCGAGATTGTAGACACAACTGGTTCTGGTTTAGTTATAATCAGTTTTCTGTTCTACGAATACATTAATCAGTAATTTCTTATGTGTTATAGCCAACTGTTCGTATTCAGTTTAAAGGCAAATTGTCAATGGCGTATTTAAACTTTTAAACTTTGAATCACACATTTATTATTAAAGGGCCATTCGCGTCGAGTGCAGTTTTTAAACGGAATTCCATAAAGGTTTGTGAAACAATCAACCCAATCTATTAAAAACACTTGTGAAAGGCTGTGGGTTTTGTGTCTATTATGTAGTGATCTCCACTGAAAGAAATATACACATACATATGATCAATATATAAAATTGCAATTATGTACTTAGTACATGCAACTCGTTAAATGCAAAAAAAGAACAATTATATCATAATATAATAAGATCCTGGTACAGGAAAAAGTCAATGGAAATAAGTGAACAAAAAAGTCATAATTTAATTTTACTTAAAAATATCGGGTCGTCGAACAGTGTTAAAGTAATCAGTTAAGAACTCCACTAGCGAACATTTCCAGTCCAGGAATGACCTCTTTCAGTCACATAGGTAATATATTCAGTTCCACCAAATTCTCGTCGCAATTCAGTGACAGTTTTGATAAAGTTTGTTTTTAAAAATAAAAAGTACAAAATAACAGAAAATGTTTGTCTTAGTTCCAATCAGAATTCAGTTAGTTATTTATTATATATATTATTTTAAAAGTCATAAGTGCCAATAAAATCAAATTTAAGATTGGTTTTTTCAATTCGCCTATCGCTCATTCTCCTTCACACTCTATTCTGTATCAAATTTGCAGCTAGGAGGTACAGGGTGGAGCGAGGTAATTTGCTTATTTGGGAATGAAATGAGAAAATTATGAACCTTAGAAAAATTTATTTTATATAGTATAGAATACCTGTTTCATCGTAATGAGGTATAGTGTAGCCAACTCTCTTAGTAAATTGATGACATTTCGTGTGTTGCAGATGGGCGGTTGGTTGTTGGAAAGTATTGCTTTAATAAAACCCGATACAAGCAATGACTCAAACCAACCAACAATAAATCAGCAACGGCATTACGTTTTGTGCGTTAAAATTTAAAACAAAATTGAAATTCACCACAAATGTATAAAATAAAATAAAATATAACAAAAAAGTCAAAAACACGATAAAATTGCACAGTTTTTCATCAAAACGACATGAACAATTTAAGTCAACAATTTTTGTAATTCCACCTGGTGTAAGTCAATTTGGGACATTGGACTTTCCGTGGAGGTGGAAAGTTTCTGATAGCCATTCACTTGGGAGTGGACAAAAATGATTCCTTCATTGGGCAGTCCAAGAAGCTCACTACTTCCACGCAATATGTCCTGGGCAATGGCTTTATCGGAAACCTCCGTTAGCTAGCTAGAGTGAGAAGGCGAAAATAAATGAGCAGCCTGATTTGGTTATGCGATCACTGATGGGTCTCAGGCTTAGTAGGTGACTGATGTCACTGAAGCTCATCAAGCTATCGGGCATCTTCTTTTGTGCTTTAGAAGGCGGATGAGTCAAACATATGGGCCAACGGCGGATAAAAAACCAAAAGAAGAAAATCCAGCTGCGACATATTGTATCCTGGTCAGCGTCTGATCCATAATGGGCGGCTGCAATCAAATATCCTGGCAGTAGGTAAAATGCAAAAACCCGGTGGACTGGGCTTGCCTTCCGCCACCGTTCATAATGGCAGTGAATATACAGAAACGAAAACATAAACAACTCCTATTTGTTGACGACCTCAGCAAACTTTATAAGGACTACGATTTACGGATATGCACCTGGAATGTGAGAACTCTATATAGATCCGGTGCAAGTATCCAATTGGCAGATGTCCTCGAAAGTTATAAGGCTGACATTACCGCAATCCAGGAAATGCGATGGATAGGACTTGGCTGCACACGAAAAAGAAACTGCGACATATACTACAGTTGCCATGAGAAAAAACATGAATTTGGTTACGGATTTGTAGTCGACAAAAGACTACGGCATCTAGTCTCTAGGGTGAACGCTGTGAGTGAACGTTATTTTGTTCGTTGTATTGAACCATTGCCTCTATCTGGTATTAGTAAAGCAATTCTTTTCAATATCAAACGTAAATATCACACCAGGCCAAAAGTCGTAAATTTGGTGGGAGAACTAGTAGATCTACTATAAGTATTAATCTATGGCTTTGTCTTTATTTCTAGTAAATGTTCTCTTTTCTAAAAAAAATATTATGTTCATATTTACAGACTCATCGCTGTTGACAAATATGGTTTCGAAAATCCTGTTAATGGGGCTTATGACTTTGGCTTATGGTTCCTGTAGCCAAATCAAGCACCCGCAATCGAACTCCCCGACAGTTTGTGCTAAGCATGTAGGCTGCGTAGTTGGTAAACTAATGCCCGGATACCAAATTGATTATTTTGAAGCATTTGTGGGTATACCCTATGCACAGCCGCCAGTTGGAGAACTAAGATTCAGTGTAGGTACATATATGAAAAAGTGAAAGTGGAATATATAGAACACCCTCGATTGGTAAATAAACCATGACATCGACTTTGTAATGGAATTGAGTTTCTTGCATTAAAAACGAATTAACCCTTTGACGATTTATTTTTTTTTTTGATTAATTTCGTGATCTATAACTTAATAATAGTTACTTCACAAAAAAATGGACAACAACTTTGTTTGTTTTCGTAAAAGGCATACATGGGTTTTTTTAATTTGCATTGGATTTTAATTTGCATTATTTTATTCAATGCAAATGCAAAAGAATTACCATTGTTCACAATGGCAATTAAATAATGTTAAATTTGCTCAAATGCAATCGGATGCCAATTGTAATGAAATATGCGAGTGCTTTTACTTATTTTGAATTTGTTTGACTGCTGGCAATTCTGTTTTTAAATTATTTTATATGTAGAGGTTTGTGGCTTCGATTGGCATTGCTTCGTAGTATTTTCAAATTCATAAACCTGTACTGTATAAAGTAGTTGAAACCCAAAACTGCCAGATATGAAGGAAATGCTTTAAAACGAAGTACAATTGCCAATGGTAGTGATTTTTTTTAATTTGCATTTGGGCAGGTAATTCAAATTTAATTATAAATTGCAATTGTCATATAATTAATTTGCCCCATGTATGGTAAAAGGTACATTAATTTGCCAAACATATGTATGTTCTTTACATGTAAGCACGTTGAAATTCGATCTCAATTTTTTTAAAAGTTAAGGTCTGGACTCAAAACGTACCTGACCTTACCCCACGTGCGACCATTTTTAGACCCTTTGCAACCCACTTTTTGACCCATTTTGATGGCTCATAGCTGTCAAATCGGATCAGTTAGAGAATTGACTCGCACTACATTATTTTTGCCCCTACCGTCTTCTATAAATCATCCATGGATACATTTGCTCTATCTCCAACCTAACCAATTATAGGTACCAAAAACTCTAGGGCAAGCATACTTGCCTGTCGTCGTCAAAGGATTAAGAGCGTCTTCTCGTTTCGTGTTCGCAGATATCCGGGTTCATATAAATAATTTTGTTTACGGTCTTTTCAGAGTCCCCAACCGTTTCCAAAGTCAGGCAAAACAATAAATGCAACCGAACCAAAACCGGAATGCATTCAGAAGAATATTTTTATATCTAAAGTTACAGGGGCCGAAGACTGTCTCTTTTTGAACATCTATAGACCAGTGGTAGGTTTTCACTGATAACTCATACGAGTAGACTTTGACTTCCATGTTCTCTTCTACTTCAGTCCCGTGAATGCAGTAGCAAATTACTACCGGTCATGGTGTATATTCATGAAGGCGGTTTCGCCATCGGTACGGCTAATCCTGATAAACTTGGACCACAATACTTTATGGATACTGAGGAAGTGATTTTGGTAACTATAGCATATCGCCTGGGTGTAATGGGGTTCTTGTCAACAAATGATTCTGCGATACCCGGTAACTTTGGTATGAAAGATCAAAGATTGGGTCTAAAATGGATACAACAAAATATTGGAGATTTCGGTGGCGATCCGGAACAAGTTACAATATTTGGCCTAAGTGCTGGTGGTATATCGACACATTTGCATATGTTGAGTAAAAACTCCGAAGGACTTTTCCAACGTGTCATATCTTTAAGTGGCGTAGCAAGTAGTCCGATTACATTCCAGCGTAATCCACTGGAAGTGGCCCGACAGACAGCTGCAAACTGTAATATATCAAACGCCAGTATATTATCTACACCTCAGTTGCTTCAGGAATTACGATCTGTAAGTATTGAAACACTAATGGCTGCAGATGGCAACATTCGGTACTGGGATGTAGATCCTGCTGCTTTGTGTACACTCGTTGTGGAAAATTCCGATTCAAGCGATACCTTTCTCAACCGTACTGCCAAGGAGATTATTGAAAGTGGTGACTACAAAGCGGTTCCTTTTCTAACCGGAGTTGTGCCGCAGGAAGGTGCCGTTCGTTCTGCTGCCATTTGGGAAAACATAACATTGCGAAACTCGTTCAATGAAAACTTTGATCATCATTTGGAAGCGCTACTGCTATTGCCCACACATTTCAATCGATCACGGTTGGATTATATTATGGAGCGAATTATCGATGAATATTTCGATGGTAATCATGTGCTGACCAAACAAGGACTTCTAGATGTTAGTTCAAATTAAGATACTATAGTCATATTATAATTCTGTGTTTTAAATATTTTTATTCTTTCAGGTATTAACCGATTTCTGGTTCCATTATCCCCTTTACCATGATAGCAAAGCCTTCATTCACAACATCGACACCAATCAAACTCCTTTGTATTTGTATCGTTTCAATTACTCTGGACCCCATTCGTTTGTCTCCATATTTGCGAGTGGATTCCCTAATGCGAAATATGGCGTTGTTCATGCTGATGATTTGAATTATTTATTAAAGACATTCTTTCCCGAATTCCCCAAAATGTCCACAGACGCTAAGGCAATTCAGGGATATGTCAACTTCTTTGTCGACTTCGCTACAAATCGGTAAGACTGAATGAGATTCCACAATTTAATTGAGACTTATGTAAAAATATTTTAATTCCAGAAAATCATTTGTTGGCAAAGAGTGTAATTTATCCACATTTCCGGCTGACTCGAACGATTCCATTTGTGAATTTGTGACCTTTGAAAATGGACCCAATGACGAGTTTGTCATAGGAACGGATAACAAATTTCAAGTTCGTCGTGCACGATTGTTGGAAAATCTACTGGACGGTTAATGAATTTGCCTTAAATTAAATTTAACCTTTATTAAAAGTTTGAATGTTAGAAATAGAGTTTAATAAATACGACATTATATAAAACTTTACTTTTCTGTTGGAATCATTCCAAAACTATATATGTATATATATATATATATATATTCTATGAACGGCTACACTGAAAGAAAAACGCTTCGTCGCATGGATGAAATATTTTCGTTAATATTTTTACGTTGTTGTAGTGAAAAGTGTCGTATATCCGACAATGTTGTAGTCGCCGCAACGAAAAATTTCATTCTTGACTTCTTTGCTGCACCAACTTACTTGTAGTTCGTGCAAAAATTTTATTTAATTTGAATTTTGTAGAAAAATGGGTTGAAAATTAAACTACAACTTTTATTTGGTTTATCTCTTACCTTTTGTAGTTTATATTTATTATTTATTCATTTTGGAGGTTTGTCATCATTTTTAGTTGATGAAACAATTTCGTTATTGTAACGAAACTAATTTTTATGATGGTATAGAGAGAGAAGCAGTCGAAATAATGAGCAAGTGTAAAATGAGGCCAGCAAGACAAATGGTGAGCGTGAGTGGTGGGTCACATACACAACTAAAATTAGTTCCATTGCAACAATCAAAAGTGGTAGATAGATTTCCCCGCCGGTTAATTTAAATAAATTTGTTAAAACAGATTAATTACTTATACTTAGTAATAATCTTTTATTGTGAAAACTAAATTGTGCGAATTTATGTGTTTGCTGTGATCGTTTGTGTAACTTGCGAATCTATAAATCAAATAGATAAAAAAAAATAATGTGAGTCCGATCACAGGGGAGATGTGTAAACATCTAGTAATGAAGTTGGAAGTACTTATGCTTTTAGTATATTTTTTTAATTAATCAATTAAAAGTATCAAAACTTTCAATATTGTAAATACATAGGAATTTGGTGGTTTTTGTTTGTTGGTTTTATTGAACTTATTTGGTTAGTAAATGGGCACACTGCAGTATATACTTTGAAAATTACAGTAAGCAGTAAATTTACTGATTACTGAAAAAATTCAGTAAATTTTTACTGATAATGAAATTTAATTTGCATTACCAGTCAAATCATAGGGCCGTATTCATAATAATCAGTAATCGGGCATTACTGATTACTGAAAATTCAATGCACCTCATCATGATCATGTAGGCACTTTATAAAAATTGCTGAAAAAAATTTTAGTAATCAGTAAAAATTTACTAGTTAAAGAATTATTTTGACTGAAATTTTAGTAGTACTGCAAAGTGCCCATCTATGGTAAATGCCTTAAGTACAAATAGTTAATATTGGCTTATGGTAACTAAAATAAGATACATATTTAAATTTTTGACTCGATTGTATTTAAAAATCTATGGAAAACTGCATCTATAGTAGTGGAATTGTTAGTTGTGGGGGTTTGTGCAGAATTGCTGATATGCAAGTGGAAAACGTCAAATAAAAATTTTGATAAAGCTTGCGACTGTGGGTTTGCAAAGTTTGTATTAAAATCTCCACCCATAATAATTGGCATGAGATGGAGATTGTTACCCAATTGTCGTGCACCAGGTTCAGTGTAAGGCAACAGTACGTAATGAAGATATGTTATAATCTTAATTTATATTGGAATCTAATAGAAATTTTATTAGAATTAACATTACCTCCATTCAGCTTTGATACACTTTGTGTTGTTTTATGTTCTGAGTTATAATTTGTTTGGTGTTTTGTAAAATATTTTATTATTTTGTATTTGTTGCGGTTGACAAGTTATTAATCAGCTGTTTACTGAAATGTAATGCATGTAGTTATTTTACAGCATAGATAGAGGAAATAAGTAGATATCGCACAGGTGTTGTCATGTACTATCACTAGGTGCTGTGTTGTCGTTTTGTAACTCTCACTGAAGTTTCTCATAACTTTCATTGACGTTTGTTCAACACTGTGGGAAATTTGATAGATACAAAAAAGGTATCATTTTCCAGGTTGTGTTATTCGAACAACTAACTTAATTTTTTTATATAATTTTGTTCCCCACTTTCAAGTTAAAATTTTGTTATTTTGATTGTGTCTTTTTGTTTACTGTTATTGTTGGTGTTCGTTTGTGTTGAATTTCAGAGCAACGGACAACAACACAAAAACAAAATCCTTGTTGATGTTGGCTACCACGCCTATTGTTAGCACCTGTTCTAAATACATCTAGCAAGGTATATTTTGTTCGGGATCAAACGTTGTAATTATTACATTCAGCTCCATCTAGAAAATATCCCATTGAACAACAAATTTATGTTTTACAGCAATGGTTTTCGAAAATTAGTAGCTACTATTGCACACTAGATGGTGCTTATATGCAGCTTTTAAGCTGCATTCACAATGCAAGCGACAATTTCGTTTTTCATGCTATCTCGTTCTCACACACAGAATTTCACATAATGACCTTTCGTTTTTTTTACAATAATGTAACTCCAATTTGTCGCTGAAGTTGATCTATTCCTACTCCAGCAACATATTTGTTCGAATAAATAATATACTATTAAGCGGTAGATGGCGCTGTACTTCGAATTTCCATTTCAAACGTAAAAACATCAATGAAAATTGAACCCACTTGTGTTAAAACATGCATTATAAAACGTTATTTTATCTGTAGAATCTTTTAATACCAAATAAGTTTAAATACATTAAGAGTTTTTAATATTCGAAATACAAAACTGGATGTGACACTAGTGACATTTGAATCATGATGCAACTAATAGAGGTTGTGTTATAAGAACAACTTAAATGATTTGCTTTTCCTTCTGTTCATTATACGAAGAATCAAATTCAAATGTATTTGGTTTTTGTAGTTTCTGGCTTACTTTTATTCTTGACATACATTTGTGTTAACTTTGACATGAAAGCAAAATATATTTTATTGTTGCCTTGATATATTGGCCGTAATACTGGTATCACCTGTTAGATCAAACATCTCGATTCGAAGTAAACTGTTGCTTGCATTGTGAACGCCTTTTGAAAATGTTGCTTGCATTGTGATTCCGGCTTTAAGTATGAATGACAATCTCAAAGACGAAGAAGACTTATAGTTTGACAAGTTTAGTTTTTAGTTTTCCTTATTTTGCTTTGTTTTAGTAAATTTCTTATTAAAAGTGCAAAAAATCTTTTTAAATGTGATTAAAATTAAAAGTTTTTGTATTCATTTTATTTATTTGTTTTCATTTGCCTACGATAACATAATGTACGACAATTAGTGAAAATTAGTCGCTAATATTGCACACTAGATGGTGTTGCAGCGTATGATTACACTAATACACTCATACATATCTCACACCAATTTGATAACGCTTTACGATTGGTTAACGATTTCATCGCACATCTTACTCTAAATTTGTGATTGTGTTGTGAAAAAGATTTTTACCCCCAGCGTATAGATGTTTACACATCAATAAATAGAATGCATGGAACAACACGACTACAAAGAGAGTGACGCATCGATAGCAGAAAAACTATCCCGAAATATCTAACTGATCTTTTGTGTGTGTGTATGCGCGTGACGGTACAAGTCGCAAAAAAATTTTCGTGGTTTTGCGTTTTAATCATAATTCGGTCGCGCATGTTTCGTTGTGTTGGTATTTGGAAAAAAACACG
This sequence comes from Phaonia tiefii, assembly GCA_963931995.1. Lineage (NCBI taxonomy): Eukaryota > Metazoa > Arthropoda > Insecta > Diptera > Muscidae > Phaonia > Phaonia tiefii. The sequence continues at coordinate 122,503,655 of OZ008371.1, forward strand.
AAAGACATATGTAGATACATTTGTGCGGGCAGTCGAAGTCAATGAAAACGAAAAAGTCAAAGAAACAAAGTGTTTCAAGTACGACAAACATACAAAATAACAATTCAGTGTACAGTCAAATGAATCCAATCGAAATTTATCAAATTTGGTTAAAATAAATAAAAGAGCAGTTGAGAAAATGCTTACAGAGCGATCACTGGCTTAATGACGGGGAGATTTGGCCCTACAATTTACTATCTAAACCCTCAACACAACAACAATTGCATGATTTAGCAGAACAATGATGTGGTTCTATGTTAAAGGAGTAGAGCTTATGTTCATGGTAAGTACAGACAGATATGTATATATATTTTAAATAGAAATCTTAACAATAAATTCCACGTATATGTTTTTAATTGCATGACTTGAATATGACGGCCACAATAAAACTCAAACCCTCGACTACCACAATCTTCTCCAGACGGGTGTTTGTTTCCACATGGAATGAATATAATCTATTTAGCAAATAGATTTTCGAAAACAAAAACACAAAAAATTGTTATCAAAACACCTGCAATGTAAAACTAACAGTATATTTATGTACAATTGTCAATAAATAATTTCAAACACACTCCAAAACATTCATTGCAGCAATGAAACAAGATCATTGTACTTATGACACATATTCATTACAGCTATGACTCAAATTTCGTTGCACTAATGAAACAAATTCGTAGCAGCAATGAACAAATTCATTGCGGGAATGAAGCAAATTCCTTGCAAGAACGATACCTATTCATTGCAAAAATGAAACAAATTCATTGCAACAACGACACAAATTCGTCGCAATAATGAAGCAAATTCATTGCAGCAACAACCATACTTTCACCACAGTAACGAGCAATTTGCATTTGCGGTTGATGAACACATTTTCATAGCGGGAGTGAAAAGTTACGTTAGCTCACTTTCGATGACAAAAGTTGTTGGGGTGATGAACATTTTCATCCGTGTGACGATGCTTTTCCGTTCAGTGTATAGAACCGTGGAAGCGGTTCCGCAGAATAGTTCTTTACAAGAACCGATCATACCGATGCTGACAAGAGCCGGTTCAAGGAAACCGAGAGACGAGCCTAAGTGAACCGAGAACGGTGATAAACAAACCGAAAACAGTTCTTTAAGGACCGAAAAATGGGTTCCAACGAGGTTCCGAAGACGGTTCCCAAAAAGACCGAAAGACTAATGGAACTGAAAGAACCGTAAAACGGTTTCAGAATAACAGGGACTTGGTTTCAAAGTCTTGTGAAATATTTGCAGAATTGTGTAGTATATTATAGAAGCACAGAATTATCTACAGATCGAAATGTACCATGTTCATAAGTTCACTATAAGAGACATTTCAAAGACAATTCATGCAATATTGACTTGACGTTCGACTGCGTGAGAATACAAAAGCTTTAATGGAAACTTTTAACAAACGATTTTTCAACAATTGATATTTGTCGACCTTTTTCCTTTCATTTTAAGAAATAAAGTAATTTCAGCTCGAGGTCAGTGGTTTTTTATTCTTGTGCAATACAATCACCGACGATGGTAGTGAAACTACGCTAGTATAATAATAGCGCACTCTTTTGTCATTAGAGTGCATTCTACGGCTGGAAAGAAGAAGAAAGAACGTCATCTGACGTTTCATTTCACACTCAACGTCGTATGCTTGTGGAAATAACAGAAATTAAATTTAAAATTAACTTACAACAGGTGGAGTTACAAAATATTATTATTCACTTAACTTTTTCATTTCGTTTTGGTGTAGAACTGACAAGGAACCATGAGGCAGGATGATTTGAATGTATTACTTACTTACTTATCCGGTCTTTCAAAACGACGATAACATATTTCGCAATACCAAGTCTACGCAGGGATTCGTCAACCTGATCCTTCCAGCTGAGTCTTGGTCTTCCTATGTTTCGTCTTCCTTCGAGTTCGGTTTCGAAAACCCTTCGTGCTGGTTCGTCTTCATCCATTCTACTGACACGGCCTAGCCAGCGCAATCGCGTTATTTTGCTCCGCTTACCTATGTCAAAGTCAGGATATAGCTCATACAGCTCATGGTTCCTGCGTCGCCGATACTCGCCGTTGTGCACTATAGGGCCATAAATTTTTCGGAGTATTTTTCTCTCGAAGACTCCTACCGATGTTTCGTCTGCTTGCGATAAGACCCAGGATTCTGCAACATAAAGCAAGACAGGTTGTATGAGTGTCTGGTACAGCTGGACTTTTGTTACTCGAGAGAGGGCTTTGTCTCTAAAGTGTTTGCTTAGCCCAAAATAACATATATTCGCAAACGCAATTCTCTGCTGGATCTCAAGGCTGATGTCGTTGTTTTTGTTTATGGCAGATCCGAGGTATATAAATTCGCCCACCACCTCGAAATTATAACGGTTATCAACGTTCACTCTTTGGTCTAATCGCGTGGAGGTCCTTCTCGTTGAAACCATTAATTTTGTCTTGTCCTCATTTACTGTAAGACCCACTTATGCTGACTCCATCTCAATTCTCGAAAACACCTCATTGATATCTACGTCATCAGCATACGCGAGCAGCATGTGACTTTTGGTGCTGATGGTTTTATTCATCTTGATTGCAGCTTTTCTCATAATGATCTCTATAAAGATGTTAAAGAGATCGCACAATATGGTGTCGCCTTGCCTGAGGCCTCGCTTGGTTTCGAAAGGTTCGGAAAGATCCTTACCAACTTTCACTGCCGATTTGGTGTTCGTCAAGGTTTATTAGACGCCTTTGCAGGAATACCAAGCTCCGACATCGCTTCGTAGAGTTCCTTCCGTATCGGGCTATCGAAGGCCGCTTAATAATCGACAAATAGGTGATAGGTGTCGATGTGTTTTTCGTGGGTCTTCTCCAGGATTTGGCGTAGCGTGAAAATCCGGTCAGTTGTCGATTTTCCAGGCCTAAAGCCACACTGGTATGGTCCAATCAGGTCAGCGATAATTGATTTTAGTCTTTCGCACATTATACTGGATAGAACCCTATATACAATAGATAAAAGGCTTATACCACGGTAGTTGGCACAGAGACCCAGGTCACAGTTTTTAAATATGGGACATAGTACACTGAGACTGCAACCGCCGGGCATGCATTCATCCAGCCAAATAATGAGCTGATGCATGCACCTTATCAGCTCATCGCCGCCAGCCTTAAACAGCTCCGCCGGTTATCCATTGGCTCCTGCGGCTTTGTTGTTCTTAAGCCGGGCAGTAGCTGTTCTGGCCTCGCCTTGGTTAGGAGGGGGGGGGGGCAATCGACATCGTCGTCCATGTTGTGATCGATTGTCCCATCGTCATTGGATATCTCTGGTACCAGTAGCGCAGACAAATGATCTCTCCATATTCCCAACATGCTCTGCACATCTGCGTTGAGATTTCAGTCCTTGTCTTTACAGGCGGGAGGCCCTGAACCATGTCTATTAGTTCCGTTTGTGACTTTTTGGTAGAATTTTCAGGCTTCGTTCTTTCTTCTGTATGACTCAATTTTCTCACTCTCGCGCTTTCTCCACTGCTCATTCGCAGCTCGCGTTGCAATTGACTGAAGCAGTGCCATGCCTGCAGCGTTCTTTTCATCATTTGCTATGCGACACTCTTCATCGTACCATGGTTTGTTGCGAAGCGGTTTTTCAAAAAAGTACGGAGTCGGAAATGGGTTTCCACTGCGCTTCAGGATCGTTATAGGGAGGGGGTGGATTCTGTGCCAAAAGTTGCGAGAGCTCCTTGAGTAGGTTGTGGCTACCTCTGGTAATTGCAGCTTTCCGATGTCCAGCTTCCTCTGCGTCTGGTTTCGTACGATTTTCGCCCTAATAAATCTTGTGCGAACCTTTGCTGCTACCAGGTAGTGATCAGAAACAATGTTAGCTCCTCTTATCACTCGTACGTCCACTCAATTACCACGTGATCAATTTGGTTCTTCGTTCTTTGATCAGGGGATACCCAAGTAGCCTTGTGGATGTCTTTATTTTGGAATCTTGTACCACTAATGGCTCATACCACATAGTCTCATACCGTTGCAGGAACTGTCAGCATGTAGACTGAAATTGCCAATAGTTGGTTGAAACACATTCTCCCTGCCTACTTTGTCATTCAAATCTCCTAGTACAATCTTAATGTCATGGCCAGGGCAGCGGTCATACGTTTCCTCTAGGAACTCATAGAATATGTCTTTGGCATCATCATCTTTCTCTTCTGCCGGGGCATGCACACAAATTAGGGAAATATAAAAATATTTCGCCTTTATGCGGATTGCGGCCATACGGTCACTCACAGGATTGAACCTAAAGACTAGATGTCGCAGTCTACAACTCCTCAACGAAATTCATGTTTTTTCTCATGGTAACTGTAGTATATGTCGCTGTTTCTTTTTCTTGTGCAGGCATGTCCTGTCCATCGCATTTCCTGAATAGCGGTAATGTTCTCGAGGACATCTGCCTTATAGTTCTCGAGGACATCTGCCAATTGGATACTTACACCGGATCTATATAGAATTCTTACATTTCAAGTGCATATCCGTAAATCGTGGTCCTTATAACGTTTGCAGGGGTCGTCAACAAATGGGGGTTGTTTATGTTTTCTTTTTCATTTCTGTAAATTCACTGCCATTATGAACGGTGGCGGGAGGCAAACCCAGTCCACCGGGTTTTTGCAGTTTACCTACTACCAGGATATTTGATTGCAGCCGCCCATTATGGATCAGACGCTGACTAGGATGCAAGATGTCGAACCTGAATTTCCTTCGTTGGTTTCTATCCGGCGTTGTTTGGCTCATCCGCCTTCTAATGACAAAACAATATGCCCGATAGTTTCATGAGCTTTAGTGACATCAGTCACCTACTAAACCTGAGAAAATTTCAGTGATCGCATAACCAATCAGGCTGCTCATTTGTTTGATATTCTCATTCTAGCTAGCTTACGGAGGTTTCCGAAAGAGCCATACTGCGTGGAAGTAGTGAGCTGCTTGGACTGCCCAATGAAGGAATAATTTCTGGCAACTGTATCACAAACATATTAAACATTGTGTCTCAAACATGTTATATTGAATAGCAAACACAATGTGTTTGGACACAATTATACTATTTTTGCGACAAGCTTCAAACACAAGTTATATTTGCTTCCAAACAAGAAAAAATAACAGATTTTTGAGCGTTTAGCTATTACGATGCCCACCAAGGATTCGTCACCAAGGATTCGTTATCCGCTGATTCATTCTTATTTATGGTCTGTCCATTCTAATCGCCGTCGTACTCGCCCTTCTCAATTATAGGACCTTATATTTTCCGCAGCATTTTTGTCTGAAAGTTCTAAAGAAGTCGCATGTACTTGTGTTATAACTTAGGATTCTGAATCTTTGTTGTCTGAGAGAGGGCTTTGTCTGTAAAGTGCTAGCACCGAAGTAACACTTGTTGGCAATCACAATTTTCCGCTTGATCTCATGGCTGACGTCAAATACGTCGAAGTTCAACGTTCAAGCGCTGTTCCAAACTAGTGGAGGCGTTGGTGGAGGAGTTGGTAGGTGTCGATTTGCCTTTCGTACGGTTTCTCCAGAAGTTAGCGTAATGTGGTCAGTTGTGAATTATTACACTGATAAGGTCTGATTAGGTCTTGTAGTCAGTGGATAAAATGCTTCTTCAACGACAGATGGCAGATCTACTTGGGTCACATTTGAAAAATATATGTATGTAGAACTTCAATCGCAGGCCATGCATTCGTCTAATCAGTTCTGGCATATGAGCTGGTACATGCACCTTGTCAGCTGATCCCCGACAGCTTTGAGCAGCTCAGTTGCGCTATGCGGCTATGATTTTTTTAAGCCGGAAATTTGCTGTTATGACGTCGTCTTGATTATGATGGGGGCAATCGACAACATCGTCTTAAATTTGCTCAACTCCCTCATCTGCATTGGGTTCTTCTTTGACAAATAATGCAGGGAATTTCTCTCCGCATCCCCAATATGCTCAGCACAACTAATAATAAGTTTTAATCCTTAACTTTACAGAAGGGTCCGTTAGTTCCACCCATGAGCTATGGCCTTTAGTTCGGTTTTTTTAATTTTGCTAAAATTTTTGGGTTTCGTTCCGGTCGCATAAAATGTTTTACTCTCACGCTTCTCTACCGCCCGAGTTTGGCTTAAATATTAGAGTTGGGTAGTTCATGAACTATATAGTTCATTTATGTTGACGACCATAATCTTCTACATGTTCGATATGGCGAATATATTCGCGATTGTAATGTTCGGGCACATTAAGTGAACGATTTTGAGGAATATATGGTTTACCTACTTATCTTCTTTACTTCTTATACAGCTTTGTCAGAACACGCGTTGCGACTGACTGAAGCGTTGACATACGAGCAGCGTTCTCATCTTCTGTTGCCATGCGACACATTTCATCGTACTATGGTGGTCTTGAGGCGGGTTTCCATGGTTTTTGTAGCAGTTTTTATTGAATCGGAAATTTGTGCCTTCAGAATCATTGGAAAAGGGTGCGTTCTGTGCCAATATTTGAGTGAGATTATCCGAATAGGCTGTGGCTGATTGCAGCTGTCTGTTATCCAGTTTTCGGTGTGCCTTGTTTCGCACGATTTTTGCTCTGCTTATTCTTGTGCGAACCTTTGCTGCAGCCAGGTAATGATCCGTCGATATTATCAACTTAATTCAGACGTATGTACAGTAAGTGTACCATCCATTAGCTACCATGTGATCAATCTGGTTCTTTGTTTTCTGAACAGGAGATGTTGTGGAGGTCTTCATGTTGGAAAATTGTACTACGGACAACTATGGTGTTTGGCGCTGCGAGATCTATCAGCCTCATTCCGTTGTCGGGAGTAGAGATGGGCGCGTGCCTAATTTTCTAGGCACGACCCGACACAAGCACGAACATGCTATTAACAAATACGCATAGGCACGCACGATTAAATTTTGGCAAAGGCACGAACCGCACGAGTACGAACTTAGTAGTTGCAAACACGCACGCGCACGCACGAAAAAGCACAGCCTAACACGAAAATATGTATAAAAAGAGTGAATACAGTGAAAATATTAGATACCAATAAAAGGATGCGTAACAGGGACAAAATAGTTTCTCATTTTCCGCAGCATACATAACCCACTATTGTCTCACCGCACTCAATTTGCAAATATTTTTTTCCCAACTTGCCTCGTTTCTTTTACATTTTTTATTAACTTGCGAAGTTCTTTCTTATAACTCCTCTTTGTATGTCTTCTTTGCATATTTGGTTGACATTTTGGACAGCGCACCGATGCTTGATTTTCAGTGAGTGTGTTTTCTTTTAATTTTGTGACGGAAGAATTCATTCAGATTGTTCTACACCCAGCGAAATAAATATAAAGTCAACACCATTTTTTGTTGTTTCCAAATGTTGAGATGCATTTTCAAGTTGTTATTTTATATTGTATTCACGGTTGCCACAGGGATAATGTTTTAATTACCAGAATTTTCCAAAAAAGTTACCAAAAGTTACCAACATTTAGAAAATTAAATGTTTCTTTAAAATAATTGACTATAGATAATCATATTACATATAGATTTAAAAAATTGGTGTTTTGCCATAATAAATTGTAATACACAAACGCTCCCTACAAAAAATCATCGCTTACTTTAAAAATAATAAAAAACAATAATAAGGTGCCTTTAATCAAGTGAACCAAAAAAAAAATAGCACATTTTTGGACTTTTTTTTATAAATTGCTCAAAAAAAAGTTCTTTAGTTAAGAAACCACTATTTTCATGATTTGTTTTATATCTCAAGATGTCTAGCTTCCATTTCCATTTTAAAATTCTCCGATCGGTTACAATTTGCCAGAGATACAGGCTGCTGAATATGGAATTTTTAGTGCCTTTAAATAAGTGAAGTGAAGATTACAAAAAACAAAACATAAACTTCACTTTCTTTGCATTTAATTGCCCTTCAATTGCAATGCAAAATTGTTTAGTGCACAAGTTACCTAATACGGTATTTACACCGACCAAGATTATCGCATTTCGATGGTTAACTCCGTTAACCCGCGATAACCCAGAAGATTACTCAAACGGTACAATTTTATCTGTAGAAACTGAAGTTTAATTTTTAACCTCATTTTAAACTGGTGTTCATTTTGATGCAACACTGTTAGCCACTAAAAAAAAGCAAACAATATTAAAAACATACACAAAAAATCAACTGCTTGATAGATGGAAGCCGATCAAAAATTTTCCGACGCGTCGCCGCCACCAACACTTTTTTGAAGCTCACGCCGCCGCCAATATAAATGGCTCATATTGGTTTAAACTGCGAGCAGACCAACTTAATAAAAAATCAATGCGGGACGTGGGTGACCACATACTCCTACCCATAAGAAGACTGTGTGTGTCGGTGGCTTACTTAAATAAGAAACGAACAACATAACTATTGAAATAACATTTATTTTTATAATTATATTTTTCGCATGGGTGAATTTTTTTTACTATTTCTGGGTTTTGGTTAAGAATTTCATAAAAGTGTTCACAACTGCCCATATTAAATTTAAAAAAAAGCTTTTCATTTTTAAATGGAAATATATTTTAATAATAAAATGATTATGATATCATAATTCTCTTTTTTTGTTTTCCAGCTATGCGCCAACCAAAACACAAGTGAGTGATTTTGACATTTACGTTCGCATTGATGACAGCAAAAATAGCATAGAGTAATACAAAAAAGAGTCTGCATGACTTTCAGTTCCACTAAATTCTCGTCGAAAGTCACTGTATGTAACAAATATAGGAATGCGGGACATGCGGGACGCGTTAGGCGATTTGAGGGACTAAATTATTAAATATTCCAATGCGGGATTACAACTGTCACTACGGGACTGTCCCGCAGAACGCGGGACGGTTGGACGCCTTGTACTGGCCCGAGTTGACTCACTGATTCAATTCTAAAGGTTCAGTTATTTCACAAACATCCCAAATTTGTACAAAATGGAAAAACCAATAGCCGCCAACTTAATTTTTCTGTTCTGCCGCCGTCTACGATAATGTTGTCCCTGCGCGGAGTTTGATTAAGCACGGAGTTGCCAACTGACATGTGAATTTAATCTCAAATTGGGTGGTGTAACCGGCAAAGATTAGCGAACAAGGTTATCACTAACCTGGTCGCGATAAACTTCGGTGTAAATTCGTCATAATTCTTTTATAATCAATCGCGAATCAAACTCCGCCCGGAACATTTTGCTCCCAGAAAAAATTAAAAGAAAAATCTAAGTAAATAGGGCAATTAATTTAGAACAAAACCGGTCGAAGGCAGAAGAATTTATACCTTAATCATAAATAAAATTTCATTTGAAATATTAGGCCTGTTTTTTTATTCCCCGCTAAACTAATTTTTCGACGACTTTGTATGGGGTGCCGCTTAAACTGGCTTAATATCGCTTAGCTCCCCATACAAAGTGGTCGAGAAATTAGTTTAGCAGGGAATACAAAAACAGGCTCATTGTTTCCTTTTTAGTTAGATTTTTCCACTTTATTTTTACTGGGGAACGTGAACTTGTCTCCATTGGGAAGTTTACTGATTGCAAAAAGTGCATTTAAACAGCACAAAGAGTTCGTTAGTACGAAAGAGACGAATATATTCGGTTGTTTAGTGCGAACGACGGCAAGCGCGTATTTTGGTTAGGCCTATATCAATTCAATTCTTCCAAACAGTGTTGCCACTGCTTCACGTTTTCTTCTGTTTGGAAGTAATATTTTAGATCATATTTGCACAATTTTTCTAATAGAAGTTTGAAATCAAATGTTGTTTCTTATACTAATTATTTATTTTCAAAAGGTTACCAAAATGAATAAAATGTTACCATGTTACCAAGCCGTTTAAATGTTACCAATTTTGGTTGGATATTACCAACAGTGGCAACCGTGATTCTATTAGGCCTTTCAAAATAAAATACTTTTCACCAAAAATACTTTGACTATAACTTCTTCAAGGCGAATCAACAAAAAAAAAACATATTACTAGTGCAAAATATTTATAAAGGCAAATTGAGTTTATCAACGAAGGAATATGCGCAGGATCAGTTATCTCCCATTTTCTTGAATAGCTACTTTCCGATCTTTGACATTCTTCAACTGGCGACGGGGTGGTAAACTTGGGTAGGTAAAATAGACCAGACTTTCTCGATCGGATAAAGATCAGAACTAAGTGCAAGCCAGTCAAGAGTTGGTATTATTTTTGGACTCCAGAAATTTTGGAGTTTTCTTAGACCGATGTACTGCTACGTTGTCCTGCTGGATGATAAATTCTGGGACACAAATTTCCTCTCCTAGACGACATCAAATAGTCGAATATAATACACGGAGTCAATTTTTGTAAAAATGGGACATATTGGAGTGATTCCTCTATAACTCATACTGCCCAAATCGTAAAGGACCAACCGGCCAAATTTCGTCACTGACGCATAATTTTGGAAAAATGTCTGGAACGCAAGTATGTGTTCGATCCATCGGGTCCATCCAAATTTAATTTTTTCCATCGGCAAATATCACTCATCCAAAAATCTGTATATTTCAGCGAATTTAAATCTGGCTAATTCATATCTTGGTTTAAGACCAAGTTTTGCATACTTTTTCCCATATGACAGTTTCAAGTCGCGTTTCATTATTTGTTGAACACGACCCAACCCTACTCCCAAGCTCAATTCAGCAATAATTTCCTTATCACCGAGGTTTTCTTTAACAGCAACCCTATTGATCAGTCTTTTGGCGCTTTCACTGATCAGCGGTGTCCTTTCTGGTCGTTTTGTGTTTCCACATTGACCATCCTATTTGATAAAATTGTCAATGACACGGCTACATCTTTTCAATCGCCTCGAAATTTCCTGATTGGAGAGCCCTTCATCATTATAATCTTAATATTTTCCCCTTTCTTCTTTACTTAGCTACTTTCCACCAGGTATTCTATATAAATAGATTTTTTTTAAATTTGACCGACGTTAATTTTAGATCAATAAAATAACAACCAAAGAAAACTCACTTCTGTTTAAATTCCTATTTACTAGATGGGTTCTTTTCCATCTTGTCTTTATATATATTTCGCACCAGAAACAGAAAAAACAACCTCACTTTTAATTTAACTTGTAAAAGAGATCGAATGCTTACAATCTATGACATAATATACCTAATGACTCATAAATGCATTGCAATTCTACACCAAAAACGCAGTGCATTGAGAGTACAGAGAAAAAATATATTGCACTTATAATTATTTCGTTGGGTGTATGTATTTTAACACGGTTGTAAAATGCACACACATGAAGAGCTCCAGCTTCAATGGGTGCATTGGCAATCACGGGCGTAAAGATAACAATCATTTACACTGGCAAACACTCTAGTTGTATGTGATATAGCGATAACGAATAATTTTCCAATATTTAAAAATAAAAATGAATGGTGTCCCGTTACATCCCATGAATCGATTAGGGAGAGCTTCTCACAACCAGCGAGCTGTGGGCGTTCCAGTTTTATACTCACTGATTGCGACCTACAGTTTTACACCGGTTCCGAACGGTATTTTGAGAAGCTTTTTCATGGCTAAATACTCGATAGTGTCGCCGTCACTAAGCGAGGTGACCGCCGTGGAAAGAAATTTTAGGTGGTCAGAGTGGGGATCGAACCCACGTCCTCATGCACAAGAGCCGCGCACACTGCCATTGCACCACCGACGGAATATTTAACTCTATTTAATTTTGAAGATATTTTTTCGTGCTTTTTCGTGTTTTTTCATGTCACAGAACTCCCGGGTAGCACGCACTATACACGCACGATATTTTTTTAGTCTGCACGAACACATCGTGCACACGCGTGTCACAGCAAAAAGCATGGCCCGTGCCCAATTGCTTTGGATATTGTGATAAATATGTATAAAAGTCGGAGCGGGTCCGTATTTTGTATTTTTTGTGTATATTTTAAAGCAGAAGTGATCAATATCACCGTAGTTAATATCGATACCACAAATGTGGTAACATAAAGCACCAGCTGTGCAAATTGGGTGAGATAAAGAGAGCATGAACTAGTAAATGAGGGAGAACTGCATAACTGAAATAAAAAATTGCTGAAACAAGTGAACTTCTGAAACAACCGAGCGGAACATTGTGAACTAGTTGACAAGAGTGATTCGTTTAATTGAGCTATGTCGTTCGATCGTGAAATAAACAGCTCTAGTAGGGTTTATCTAGGCGCTCATAGAACATGTCCTTGGTCTCGTCGTCTTTAACGTTCCAGGTGAAACATTAAATACTCTCATATTAGAGGGCAATTTATTAAAAACTCGGGCTACTCTAACGTGAAACGATTTGTCCAATAGCGGCGACAACTTAGGAAAAATTATTTGAGGGTATCTTGTAGATCTTGTAACGTGGTTTTCTCTAGGGCTGAGGTAAGCTCAGCCATGTACACAGTCTTTCGTTAGGATCCACCAAACCTTTCGAAATAAGAACAGAATAGTTTACCCTTTTTGAGGGGTTCGAATTCCGATTCTTTATTGATATTTAATTTACAAAGAAATTTGATTTACAGGAATAACATCAACTGCTTCACTCGGTGGGAACACTCCTCTTAGCTTGAAATCACTCGTCTTGATTGACAACAGTCTTCCGGGGGCACTTATCTTGGCTTAACACTCTTCCGGGGGCACTTATCTTGGTTTAACACTCTTCTGGGGGCGCTTATCTTGGCTTAGTACTCTTCTGGGCCAGGCAGGTTGATTCGGGATGATCGGGCACTTAGTGCGTCGCACCTACGACTTTTCGGATTCGCTGCGTAGATCGGCATCGGATATGCGGGATGCCTGTTCAGTATGTGCTTCGAATGTCCGGTGGAAGCGGTTCGGTATCGGTTATCGTCGGGTGAGTTACATAGGCACAGTGAGCAGAAGCCCCTGTGTAGGAACAGTGAGCCGCAGCTCCTGTGTAGGAACAGTGAGCCGTAGCCCCTGTGTAGCAACAGTGAGCCGAAGCCCCTGTGTAGGAACATTGAGCCGAAGCCCCTGTGTAGGAACAATGGGCCGAAACTCCTGTGTAGGAACAGTGAGCCGAAACTCCTGTGTAGGAACAGTGAGCCGAAACTCCTGTGTAGGAACAGTGAGCCGAAACTCCTGTGTAGGAATAGTGAGCCGAAACTCCTGTGTAGGAACAGTGAGCCGAAACTCCTGTGTAGGAACAGTGAGCCGAAACTCCTGTGTAGGAACTGTGAGCCGAAACTTCTGTGTAGGAACAGTGAGCCGAAACTCCTGTGTAGGAACAGTGCGCCGAAACTCCTGTGTAGGAACAGTGCGCCGAAACTCCTGTGTAGGAACAGTGAGCCGAGACTCTTGTGTAGGAACAGCGAGCCGAAACTCCAGTGTAGCAAATGTATTTACACCGTCTTTACTAAAGGACGGACCCCAAAATTTGCTCCTGTCCTTTGCAGATCTAGAGCCCCAAGCAAAATGCTATAATATTGTCTGGTTGTTCGTTCGGAGGCGACGACTCGAGTTTAGTTTACCTTAACACTAATTACCTTCGCTGTGATGACGCAAATCAGAATTGCATTCAACCACTCATTCTTGTGCGGTCATTAAACTAATTCGCTGCTACCATGTACACAACGTCTACTGAGTTTGTGTGTTTGCAACAGAGAACAGAATGAAACTATTCGCTTTTATTATGCATTCACATATTCATTGCTTTTGCCATGCTATCATTCAACAACAATAACTAGTGTTGTTGCTATGTCATACATTTACTGATTTTGATGATTGTTTTCTTGGCACTCATCATTAACTCATGCCGTTTAATGTCAAGCAACAATATAAATTGATGACACAATACAGCAATAAAACCAAAACAAATCCATTCACACCATTCGTTGACCTGTAGATGTCATGGAGTGTGACGAAATTGTGGAAAACAAATACCGGTGTTTTCCGTACCATCAAAGAAAATACAAAAAGCAAAATTTGGAAAATATTTTCTCTCATTCAAAATGAAAATAAGAGAGTAATAAATTGATTGGGCCCGAAATCAGTTAAGAATATTCCATTTTTGAACTCAGTTTATATTTAAATATGTATGAACATTCTTGATATGACACATGTAATTATTCTTATAACTCATTTAGTTTTTGTCTTTATGCTCCTTGTTTTTGATTCGTTATGTATATTTATTATTTATTTGTTATAAATCTAAAAGAGAATTAAGTATGAACTTTAATTATATATGAACTTTAGTTTTTTTGACGTAGAATACGTCTTACCTTACGGTATGAGGAGTCATGTCAGGTTTTTATTGTTGTAATCTTTATTTCATTGAATTTGAGGAAACGGCTAAATGAATTTTTTTAAAAATTTTTTTGTAGGTAAATGAAGATGTTATCTTTCGTTTGATATACATTTCATATTGGTTGATATATTTCTAGTATTTTAATTTCTCAAATGAAAATTGTTTAAACACATACACTCAAACATATGTGTGGTGTTTGGTTGAGTGTTTTTGGTTGCTCAACATTGCTTAGGAACATGTATCTAGTAAAAAGTGAAACGAACAGCAAGCTAATGTTGCTTGGCAACATGTATCTAGTAAAAAGTGAAACAAACCGTAAGCTAACGTAATAAAGCTTTTTTGCGAAAGCTTCAATAAAGCTGTTGTAACATTAATTTTGAATTGTAAAGCGTAAAGCTTTCACACAACGCTCGAATGCTAATGCGAAGACTCGATAAGGTAAACCTTTTTTAATATTAGGGCGGCCCTCTCAACATTCGCAGAACTTATTTCAATAAAAATATTAATTAAAATACATAATTTAAATTAAGTTTAAAAAAATTGAACATAATATTTTTTTTTTAAACGGACTTGAATCAAATGCCGTTGGTAAATATAAAAAAATTACAGCAGACAGTTGTCCGAGGCCTTCGGCCACGGACTGTCCCTGCAGGCTGTGTCAGAGACACGGCCATTAAGTTTAACGTAGAATACGCCATCCGATAAGACAGAAAACATATATACAAATAAATTCATTTGCTTATATTATTTATCATTTATTGTTATATATGTTTTCTGTCTTATCGGATGGCGTATTCTACGTTAAACTTAATGGCCGTGTCTCAGACACAGCCTGCAGGGACAGTCCGTGGCCGAAGGCCTCGTACAACTGTCTGCTGTAATTTTTTTTTTCATTCTTGTTTTTAAAAGTATTTTCATGTAAATATCCTGTAAAAACTGAATTTCTTCAATTGTATTTCATTTTTTTTAAATTGTTATGTTCTTAACTAAATTTAAAGAGAATTTCTCAAATCTTAATTTCAATATTCTAATTTTTTTTAATGAAAAATGATACATACGTATTAGGGCGGGTTAATTTTTTTAATCCATACGCGATTTTGAGAAATTTTGCTCAAGAGACCATAGCTCTAAGTCGGATTTTGAGCCCCCAAAAAGGTATTTACAAATATTTTTTTTACTTTTAGTAGAGATATTAAGAAGTTTTTTGTCGAAAAATAGCCTAAAATGAACTTATTCAACAGGTATCAATACAGATTCTGAAATCCGACTTAGAGCTATGGTCTCTTGAGCAAAATTTCTCAGAATCACCTATAGATTACGTTTTTTCTACACGCTTCATTAAAAAAAAAGTCGTTCCATACAATTTGAACCGACCTAATACATATGTAAAGGGGCTTTCAATAAGAGCGCTACAAAAGTTTTTTTTAAATAAAACAAAATCGGTTTTAGATACCAATGAAATTCTTTATTCCTGTGAAAGTACGTTCGATGCCATTATGTATGGAACTCGATTTCTTTTGCATGGCCACCACGGGCACGCTTGCAGAAGTTCAGACACTGAACCCAATTTTCGACGGTTTTCAAGCATAAATCGGCCGATACTGCTGCAATTTCGCGTTCGATATTCGTACGAAGTTCATCAATCGTCGCTGGCTTGTTGGCATAGACCATAGACTTGACGTAGCCCCACAGGAAATAATCTAACGGCGTCAAATCGCACGACCGAGGCGGCCAATCGACTGGCCATTTCGTGAGATAACACATTCACCAAACTTGGTTTCCAATAAATTGATTGTGGCATTCGCTGTGTTGCTTGTGACGCCGTCCTGTTGGAACCACATGTCCTCCAAGTCCATACTATCCAATTGGGGCCAAAAATATTCGGTTATCATTGAACGGTAGCGATTCGCATTCACAGTAATGTGCCGGGCTTGATCATCACGGAAGAAGCACGGCCCAATGACGCCGCCGGCCCATAAACCGCACCAAACCGTAATTTTTTCGGGATGCAATGATGACTCATGGATTACGTGTGGATTGCTGTCTGACCAATAACGCATATTTTGCTTATTGACGAAGCCATTCAGCCAGAAATAAGCCTCATCGCCTCATCGGACGTAGCGCTCTTAAAGTTGAGGCCACTAACTCCAAATTTCGGTAGTAAATTTTAATAATTTCGACTCGTTGTTGGCTCGTATATCGTTCCATGATGAAATGGCAAACCTTACTGAAGAGAAATGTCAAAAGAGCGGGACAAAATATGGCGTCGTTTGCTGTCCCTATCGATTTACTTTTGTAGCGTCTCTGTTCAAAAACCCTACATACCAATCGTTAAACATTCGTTGCTTTTGTGAGTGTTTAGTAGGATACACTTTAGTAGGATAAACTTCAAGCAATGCAATGCATGCTTTTCGTCACAATCACTTTTCTGATTTGTGTCATGTGTTGTTATACTGAAATGATAAGTATTGACAGCAATATGCTCATTTTGTGTGATTGCATTCAAAGTTATGAAATAAGGCAATCAAACTGTTCTCTGGTTTGCAAGTGAGTGTGATTGTTCGCGGCGATTGGTGCGACTGATGGATGTTGTGTATGCTTAGGTGACGGGTTGACCAGGGAAGTATGAGGGTGGGAATGGCGGTGAGTGTTTGTTATTATGTACGGACGTTACAATCTACTAAATTTAAAAAAAGATGCAACAAATGTTTTTATTGGCATCTAATATTTACAAATTGGGGAAATGTTCATCCCAAAAACGAAACAATGTATTGTGAAATGTGGTCTCGAGGTTTAATATTATATACGTAACTTAAAATCCTATTGAAAGTTAGACAAATTTTTTTTATAATATATTATAAAAAAAATGTGTTATATATAACCACACATACCGGAATAAACCTCCAGACAATATAGGAATATAGGCATGACTATCCCATTAACTACTATAATTTTAACGTGCAAGGGAATGTGAAGGTCCAAACAGTACAACTTTCGTAAAAGAAAGTTGACTTTTGAAATAACTGAATTAACATGTGATCCAAAAGTTAGTTTATTATCGAGAACTACTCCAAGGCAAGTTAATTTACACACAGTTGTGGCCGTCGGTGGTGCAATGGTTAGTGTGCGCGACTCTTGTACATGAGATCCTGGGTTCGAAACCGGCTCTGACCACCTACAAATTTTCTTTCGACGACGGTCACCTCGCATAGTGACGGCGACACTATCGAGTATCTAGCCATGAAAAAAGCTTCTCAAATTACAGTTCGGAATCGGTGTAAAACTGTAGGTCCCAATCAGTGAGTGAAAACTGGAAAGCGCACAGCTCAGTGATTGTGAGAAGTTCTCCCCAGTCCCTTCATGGGATGTAATGGGAAACCATTTATTTTTTTTTTTTAAAAGGTTAGTTGGAAATTAATTCAGGCATTGGAAATTCCATGATACAGTTTATATTTTTATCAGAATTCGTAATGGTAAAACATCAGAATTATTTGTCGATGTTATTGATAGACTAAAAATAGGTCTTAGTAAACACAAGTTGCTACTACCGAATTTTAGTTGTATTAACGAATTTGAGTATTTCAAAAACCTCATTCATCTGAAATGGAAGATACAACTAATAAAAAGTACAATATTAGAATTCGTGTTCAAATATTAGGTACTGTAACCATAATTTATTTTCTGTTACAAAAACACCTGTTACAAAGTTATGTATTCGATTTTTCACAAGAGGCTTTGTTGTTAAAGAGAAACTACGTATTATATTGGAATGTTACACGAGGACTTTACAGAAAAACTAACATTTTAAACAGAAAGTGATAAACAAAGTTGTGAAAAAACAATAAAGTGTATAGATATCAGCCAGCGAAGAATACATATTATCATAAATTGAGGTGAAGTGAGACTTTAAACATAATCGTTGGCTATGACGCAAACACATGCAAACAATTGTGGAAACACGGCTGGAGGAACTATTATTCTGGATGACACAAATTAACTTAAACATACATATGATACCCAGGGTAACCCATCACTATTTTTGGTCGAAAATTTGAAAAATTTAGAAAAACTGTCTGTATCTTTTCATATTTTCGATTTTTTCATATTTTCGATCAAAAATGGGCACGAAATACAAACCCTAGTTATAAATAATAATAATTTTGTTTATATATGAATATTTTATACAATTTTAATAAAAAATATTTTTTTTACTTTTATTCTATTAAATTCATAATGGGTTAAAGCATCACCATATGGTCGTGACAGCCATTAAATTCAAGTACATAATTAGTTTAGCAAACCAATATATTAATTGATACAACCGAATTAGTTTTTACACTTTTCGTTCATCCAAGTAATAAAGGGTTTTCCATTTCGTGGTTTCAAAAGTATAGCGCTGGAATTCGACATCTGTCAAACTAAATTGTTAAACCAATTTTTTTTCATTTCAGCTGAAAGTCTGACATTGTCGAAAATGTATCGCTTAACTATCACACAACGCATAAAAATTATTAAAACCTACTACAAAAATGGTGTTTCTGGCACAGCCACATATCGTGCTTTAAGAGGAGATTATGGTTTACATAATCGTCCAACTACGCAAGCAATTGACAAAATTGTGAAGAAATTTGAAGAGACTGGAGCGGTTACAGTAATTGTAAGGCCCGTGCGTCATCGTTTCGCCCATTCCGCTGAAAATATCGCTGCTGTAAGTGAAAGTATTGCCGAAGACCCGAATGTGTCGATTCCTCGTCGTTCTCAGGAATTAGGACTGTCTTACGGCACATTCTGGCGTATTTTGCACTTGGATCTACACGAATACGACTTGGAGAATGTGTGGTTTCAACAAGACGGTGCCACATGCCACACAACTCGAGCGAATATGGCTTTATTGCAAGAGACTTTTCCTGGCCGCGTAATTTCTCGTCGTGGCGATATCAACTGGCCACCAAGATCATGCGATTTAACACCATTATACTTTTTTGTGGGGCTGCGCGAAAGACCGTGTTTATGCAGATAAACCTTTTACTCTTGAGCACTTAAGAACCAACATTCGTCAAGTTATGGCTGAGATACCGCCTAATATGTGTCAAAAAGTGGTCGAAAATTACCTCAAAAGAATCAATGCTTGCAACACTTCGCGTGGTGGTCATTTAAATGATGTAAGTGTTTCACACATAATGTCAACGTTCAAACTTTATAATAAAAAAGAAATATCATGAAAAAAAATATTTTATACGTCTTTTATTTACGTTTACTTTTGAAACCGCAAAATGGACAACCCTTATCATTCAAAATCTGAAATAGAAAAATTAATATATCGCCTTAAAAAAGACGTAGACAAATAAAGAACGACAGTTATCGGTCAAAATATCATCGATTTAGACGAAAATATTGAGGAATATCAATATGAAAATGTTTCTTGACGATTTTACGATTTTTGTTGACGATTTTAACAACAAGCTTCGATTGAGACCTATGGTTTTCGTCAGCAGCTTGTATAGCTAAAAAAATCAGTTCGAGATTAGTAGATTCCACTTTTGATGCTCTAATTCTAATTCCGTCTAATTCCGACAAAATAATTTACTGGAACGAAGTTCCTTATCGCACGTTGCGGGATGGGGGCTAAATGAAAAAATTTTAAACAACTTTTTTTTTAACTACTTTATTACAACCCATTATTATCAACTATATTGGGTACTTTTGGTTTGGTTTAAAGGGAAGTTTTCTAGGTGGAGCCTCTTTATTACATATTGTAGTTTTGAACCCAATAAAAAGTAAATATAGAAAAGCCAAACTACAATACTGGCAAATCCATGAAGTACAACCCTGAGCATGGAATTACATACATTTGGCAGCAAACTTACTCTTACACTCGTACTTTTGGCTTGGTTTGTGTCTAGACTAACATATAACATGTGGGGGGATATTTCTTGTTTCATGGGAAATTTTCTAGGTGGAGCCTGTTTATTACATATTGTAGTTTGAACCGAATAAAAAGTAAATTTAGAAAAGCCAAAGTGGAAGAAGTTTCAAAAAATAAAATTTTCTTAAATAAGTGCGTTTTCTTAAAAAAAGTAAATTTTCTCAAAAAAATACCTATTTATATTCTTAAACAGAGTACCATTGCTTAACAAAATACCTTATCTTAAAGATGTACCTTTGCTTAAAAAAGCAAATATTCTTACACAACGTACCTTTTCTTAAAAAAATTAATTTTTTAAATAAGTAGTTTAAAAAAGTACATTATCTTACAACAAATTGCTTTTTCTTAAAAAACCAGCTTTTCTTTAAAGAATACTTTTTTTGTAAAACAAAATAACTTTTCTTGAGATAAGTACCTACTCTTAAAATTTTTGCCTGTTCTTTCGTAAAGAAAGAGCTTTTTTTTTAAAAAAAATACCTTCTCCTACAAAAAATACATTTTCTTACAAAAATTCCCTTTCTTAAAAATAAAATAATACCTTTTCTTTTCTTGAGCTACTTCCGGAAAATAGATAAATTTTCTTAAAAAATAAACTTATCCTAAAAAGAATACCACTTCTTTAAAAAGTACCTGTTCTTAAAAAAGCATGTCTTTGTAAAAATATTCATACTCTTAGGCTTTTTCTTACATAAAAAGATTAGATTTTAATAAAAGGAGTACCTCTCATCAAAGAAATTACCTTATCGGGAAAATATAATACATATTCTTACAAAAGAGACCTAAAGATATATTTTTTTTTTAAAAAATACATTCAATAAATAAACAATTTCTTTAAAAAAGTTTATCATTTTACAAAAAGTATATTTTCTTAAAGGTCCATTTAAATTACAGTATTTTTCAACAGGCGACTTGGGCGTGTTGGAACTAACTAGTACATAATATATAGCTTAAGGAACTTCGTTCCAACCGGTTGTCCCCTGACACATATGTATATTACAGATATATGACCGTCGGTGGTGCAATGGGTACCAACCACCTTAAAAAAATTCTTTCGACGACGGTCACCTCGCTTAGTGACGGCGACACTATCGAGTATCTAGCCATGAAAAAAGCTTCTCAAATTACCGTTCGGAATCGGTGTAAAACTGTAGGTCCCAATCAGTGAGTGAAAACTGGAAAGCGCACAGCTCAGTGATTGTGAGAAGTTCTCCCCGGTCCCTTCATGGGATGTAATGGGAAACCATTTATTTATTTTCTATATTACAGATACATATGTATATAAAAAATAAATTGACTTTTTGTTAATAGACTATTAAAACTTTTTGTATAATAATGAAATACCTTTTTGTTTTGTTCAATACTTATTTGAGTTTTTTTTTATTTCCTACACTAAACCTGACAAATAAGCGGGCTCCCGGGATTTAATTTTTCAAAATCCCGAAGCCCGGTCTTTTTAAAACACAGTCCCTTTTGACATCCCTAGTTGTGACAGCCATCAAATTCAAGTAATTACTTCAGCATTCAAATATATTATTTGGTACAACCGAATTAGTTTTTAAATTTTTCGTTCATCCAACTAATGGAATATTCACCACTACAGGATAATTTGATTGCTACAACTAAAACTCGATTGACATATGACATTTATTTCTGGTTGCTGTGGCTTCAACTAAATATTTCAGTTCTTGCATCCAAAACTGAATTACAAATCAATTTATATGCACAACATTTGGTGATACGGAATACAATTATTGGTAATCACAGCTGAATACTGTGATACTCCAAGGGACCGTAAAATTTTAGTAGGCTGTAAATATAGTTGTGACAACGAATCTCTTCTCTGTATGTATCAACGATATCAATATGCGTGTTATAAAGGATTACTGGAATGTTATCAGGAATATGATTACCAAAGTGCATAACTTTGGTTTTATTAGTATTTATAAAAAGCTTATTATCATCCTTCATCCAATTAACTAAGACCAATGTTGTCGAGTTTACTTCACTCTGTAGCACACCCAGAAATTCTACATTACCTTTAAACAACAGCTGTATGTCATTTGCATATGCGAACGGTAGGCAATTCCTGCTGGTTATAGTTTCAAAGAGATCATTCATGTAAATTACAAAAAGGAGAGGTCCCAAGACAGATCCCTGAGGCACCACACTATGGACAGGTAGAGTACTTGAACTTTTTCCGTTAGTATTAACATACTGCAATCTATTTTCGAAATACGAATACATCAACTTACAAGCCGTTGTAGAAAATTTAAAAAAGTTTCGAAGTTTATTAATTAATATTGCATGGTCTAATTTATCAAAAGCTTTATGCAAATCAAACGATAATAAGATACAACAACCGTGGGAATTAACCGATGCTCTAATATTATCAGTTAATTTCACCTAATGGGCGTTTTCACATAAACTGACAACACACCGACACGACCATAGAGTAAATCTTAGTAGAGAAAGTATTTGTCTCATCTGACGTTTCCTTTCACACTCTTCGTGATGCGGTCATTGTGATAGAGAGATGTTGGACGAAAAGTGATATACACCAGGTGGAATTACAATAACTTCTTGTTTTAATTTTTCATGTCGTTTTGGTGAAAAACTGTGAAATTTAAATGTGTTTTAAACTTTTTTATTGACTATTATTGTTAGCATACATTTGTGTTGTATTTAACACAATAATTTTAACACACAAAACGAAATGCCGTTGTTGTTATTTTGTTCGTTGTTTTGAACCATTGCCTCTATCTGGTATTAGTAAAGCAATTCTTTTCAACATCAAACGTAAATATCACACCAGGCCAAAATGTCATAAATTTGGTGGGAGAACTAGTAGATCTTCTGTAAGTATTAATCTATGGTTAATCTATGGACACGACATAGAACAATACATACGTAGATAAACTTATTCTCTCATCTGACGTTTCATTTCACACTCTTCATCGTAGGTTTGTGGAAATGAGAGCAATTAAATTTAAACTTATCTTACACCAGGTGGAGTTACAAAATATGTTCACTTAACTTTTTCATATCGTTTTGGTGTAGAACTGAAAAATTTAAATGTATTTTGCACTTTTTGGTTGACTTTTATCGTTGGTATACATTTGTATTGTATTTAACACAACTAGTTTGTCACAAAAACACGAAATTCGGTTGTTGTTCCTTTGTTGATCGCTTTATACTATTGCCACCATCTGGTATTATTGAACCCACATTTTCCACCATCCAATGTTTACTTTCCATCGTACCTATGACGTTTAATTTATTGAGCGAATAAAAGCTTCTATGGTATGTATTATTCTATGCGACACGACAACAGCACGGCACCATGGTAAAATGAGTAAGGTAAACTCGTTAGAACAGCTGATTTCAACATATTTCTTGCTTAGGTGTTTCTCTTATGTCAAATTCGCATGCATTTTGTTTGTGTACTTTTTTGTTTACTTTTACTGTAGATACAGACATGAAGAAAATTTGACAGATTATGGACACCAAACAAAAAACAAAATGCCAGTGTTTGTTGTAACAAGTCCTAGTGCGTTTACCTTATTTATTTTACCATACACGGCACTGACACCGGCACGATTTTGCAAATTGAATACACATTACACGACACGACACGATAGAATTTTATTTTTATTGTAGTCATTTGTTTTATCCCAAATGCAGGGTTTTGACTCAATTCAAATTCAATCAATGTGAAAATATCATTTTTGGCATTTTTATTAAATTTCACTTAAAAAATTTCGCACAATAACAAAACACTCTGCACTGTTCATAAAAATATAAAAATGCCGTCGACGACATGAGTGGAGTGTTTGCTTCTCGCCGACATGTCGTCGCCGGCAACAACATAAAACCCTCGTGTCGGCAAGTGTGAAAGCATGCCCATATACAGTGTTTGAATTTACTCACAAAATCCAATTTCATATTTATCTTAGTTTGATCATCGACATAGAAATCCAAAATCCACGAAGATGGACTCAGCAATGAGTTTGGATTACTTGGATTTCTTTTGAGTTGTATTTATAAATTTTATAAATTGGATTACCATTTTTGAGTAATATACGAAAACAATGTGAGTTGATCACAGAGAAACCACAGGCACTCGTGTTTTCTTTTCGCACAAGCAAAAGAAAAATATGAAAAAAACGACAAAAAAAAACAAAATTTAAAATAGTGAAGAGATGAGAAGAAATTTCGTTTCATTGATTTTGCGTGAGATAAAAACGACGAAAAACAAATACAGTAGTAACTCGGTTCTTGCACATACTTGATACTTGCACACCTCGATTCTTGCAACATAGAAATATTTTTCATTACGCACTCAGTACTTGCGACATCCGAAAATTTTTAACTCGATACTTGCAACATTTTTGTATTACTCTTACGTGCTGCTTTGTTTACGTTTTCTTAGACTGAATACATTTCGGGAAATCCCCGTCGTTTTATGCTGCTGATGAAATGTTGTAATTTGAATCAGTTTTAAGCTGACTATTGAGAGGTGCGGTGTCATAAACAGGTGTAGGTAGGTGCCTTTTATTTTGTGTGGGAAATTTGCTATATATAGTGATAACTTGCACCGACCCAGGTTTTCATTACGTGCAAGAATCGAGTTTCTACTGTATTTGTTTTAATTTGAAAATTATTTATTATTTATATTATATGTATTTTGTTTAAGTTAAATGAATTTTTATTTATGTATGTATTTTTGGTTTTACATTGTATGTACTTATTTGTTTTGTTAAAATAAATGAATTTATCGCTTAAGCCCAATGCATCATTTTCTATTTATCCATTTCATAAAATAAAATTTTGTCACCTTCGCCTATGGTGGAAAAAACTGTGATATTCTTTGAGTCACGAGCATCGTTTTCATTGGTTCTTTACTCGAGCAGAGATAAACATACAATCGTATTGTGACCACGTCGTTTTTTTTGGCATCTGTTCATTGTTTTTATTCTCCGACTCACGAGCTAGAGCATCATCGTTTTATTTTCTACTTGAGCAACATCAAACAGAAAATGGATTTGGATCGCAGCTCTAACATGAACTCATATGTATTTATTTTGAGGACTCAGCGACAGATTATGATTTACAAAAATGTGCTAATCCAAATCCAGAAAAGCTCAAAATTGTTTGTGATTTGAGTCGTTTTCGTTGAGTACATTCAAACACTGCCCATATAAATGTATGAGTATCGGTTTCGAATACACTAAATGGTACCAATTCAGGCACAGTGAGTAAACGCTGAAAATCTGTCTTTTTGTTGTTGTTTGGATGCAGATATAAAGTGTGATTGTAAAGTACTTGCGTCCAAACATATTGTGTTTGCTATTCAATATTACTTGTTTGAGACACAATGATTACTATGTAAGAATATATGTATGTGTTTGCGACCTACATATATGTATGTTTGTGATACAAATACAGCTGTGGACATGATCGGATCTACCATGCCGACTCTACCATTATTCATTAGCGATTCTCTTGTGGTCTAGTGCGGAAGTCTTTTTTCGGTGAAGTTAAGAAAAAATATTCTCACAGTGATATCTCCGGAAGTTTTCGTGCGAATTGGATAATTTTTGCGTCACCGGTTAGCTGAGAGTGCGGTGAGGCGTGTGAAAAGAGATATCGTCGATCCGACATCGGGGAGCCGAGATATAGGCGTGGTAATTTTCCTGACAATTTTGCCTGTGTTATTGTATAGCGGCAGCAGACCGCGTGGTTGTTTGCCGTCCCTATAGCTATAACATTGGTGCGTGTGTGTGTTCATAGCGGGTGAGTTGTTTGTTTGCTATATATAGTTATAATTGTGTGTAGTAGAGCAGAGGCGGGTACTTGCCAGTTCGATGGTGGGTAAAAGGCCCACGTCGAAGGGGCCCCGTGCTGGTGCAGGTGAGGAGGTTGCAGAGGATGCTGTTATGCCTGGTGGTAATGTCAGGCATTCTGATTCGGAGGCTGAGGAGAATTATGGAGTGCCGCTGACTGGAGTTAAGAGGCAGAAATCGGTCGACTCGTTCTTGGACGATGATGGAGGAGTTTTTGCCGTTCCTGCCGCTGTTACTTCAACGAGGGCTAGCAGGCCCAGGAGTAGAGCCGGTGCGGAGGAGTGAGTGGAGACTATGTGGCGCGACTGAAGGCCATCACCAACGACTTGTGTGGTGTGGTGTTGGAAGATGGTGCCAACGTT
This sequence comes from Phaonia tiefii, assembly GCA_963931995.1. NCBI lineage: Eukaryota > Metazoa > Arthropoda > Insecta > Diptera > Muscidae > Phaonia > Phaonia tiefii. The sequence goes on from OZ008371.1 coordinate 122,530,114, forward strand.
GGGCTGGCTAAGTCAGTGATTGAAAGAGCGGGCAGATACGAGGTGCTGCTTATGTTGCTTGTGGCGGAAAACGAGCGCTTGAGAGGACGTTTGGACGTGTATGACGCCGTTGGATTTGGCAGAGGGACATTGGCTGCACCTAGTGCGCCAATGATGCCTTCAGGCAGCGCGTGGTGTACCAGCTGCGCCGGTACCCAAGCCCGTAGAGACATGGGCAGTGGTAGTGAGAGGCAAAGAGGTCTCTACCTCTAAGGAGGTCGTTGATAAAGTAGTGGAGCAAGTTGCCCCCTCCTTGGGTGTCAGAGTGCACGAAGTACGTGCAGCGGGTAGCGTTGGTGCCATTATCCGCACCCCGGTAAGCGGTAAATTCTCGGAGGTGGGCCTGGTTGTGTCTGTGAGTGACAAACTTGGGCCCAGAGAAGTTGTGCAGCGAGTACATGCCGAGATTTCGACGGATGAATTCATGGGCGACCTGTACAAGATGAATGTTGCGGAGAAGATGTCGCAGAGCGAGTTTGCCAGGAGTGTGAGGCTCGTTAGCGCGCCATGGCGCCTAGATGCGGGTCTTGTAAATGTGATGCTCGAATGTACCCCGCGAGTGGCGGAAGAGCTGGATACATTGGGAGTTTACGTGAAGTGGTTCCGCTTTATCGTGCGGCAGCAGGAGGTGATCCAGACGTGCTTCAGGTGCTGTGGATTTGATCACAGGGCAGCCGAGTGCCGTTTTAAGGAGGCAGTGTGCCGTAGATGTGGCTTTGCGGGTCATCTGGCCCAGTAATGCTCCAACGCGTTACGCTGCAGAAATTTTGAGATGAAGGGGTGGGCGTCCGACCACTCTATGATGTCGTTATTGTGCCCCGTATATGCTGGTAGAGTGGCGAGGAGTAACGCACGGCATTAATATGGATAACACGACCATTATCCAATTTAATTGTGGTCGGAGCTACGCGGTGATGTGCGAGTTGGGGCAGATGATGAGGAGGCGAGGTGTGCGGTACGCGTTGCTGCAGGAACCTTTTTATAAGGTTGCCTAAGGCGTGATGCAGGGTTTACCTGGCGGCATGCGTGATTTTACTGATGTTGGCGGAAACTCTGCGGTGGTAGTAGATGATGCGGACTCTGACTGTACCGTGGTCAGCTGCACCGAGTACGGCGTGTGTGTCTCTATGGAAGGTGCCCTTGGTCGTCTCTATTTGTCTAGTGTGTATTGTCGTTTCAGTAGCCCATTGGAACCATATCTTGGGTATATGGACTCGGTGCTACTTAGCGCGAGTAGCATTCCGGTAGTCCTTGGACTAGATGCGAACGCGTGTTCTCGTATGTGGTTCAGTATGATGGGCAGGCATGCTTCTGCCCATCAGAACCACATACGAGGAACCATGCTAAGCGAGTGGCTAGCCGGAAGAAATGTTGCGGTGCTGAACCTGCCGAGTGAGCTATATACCTTTGATGGTCCAATGGGTGCGAGCGATATAGATGTTTCGCCTGCGAATGGTGTTGCGTCTTCGTCGTATGTGTTTGATTGGCGTGTGAGAGACGACTGGGGCATCAGTGATCACAACGTGATAGACATCATGTTGTCCAGTCAGCGGAGGATTGTTGAAGCTGCGCCGCTGCGTCGGCGGCGTCTGTACGATGCGGATTGGCGTCATTACGCGGACCGTTTTGCGGAAGAAGCTACAAGTTGCCCTCTGGAGGAATTCAGAGCACTTGAAGTCGATGAGATGATATGGCTGATCGATCGCTGGATGGTGGCGACGAATGATGCTGTGCTTGGCCGCAGCCGTGTGGTTAGGCCTGGTAGCGTCAAGTGGTGGAGCCAAGAGCTTGATGAGCTGCGGAGAGGAGTAAGGCGTCTCAGGAAGAGATTCCAGAGGGCAAGGCGCACTAATGCGGAAGACCTGGCGGAGCGCAAATTGGCCTATCTTGCTGCCCTGAGCGACTATAGGGACGCTATTTTGAAGGTAAAGGAGGACGATTGGATATCCTTCGTGAGGATTAACAGAGACGATCCCTGGGGCAAGGTCTACCGCATTTGCCGTGGTATAGGCAAGAGAATGGATATTTCGTCCGTGCGTGTTGGCGATGAAACCCTGTCGTCGTGGAGGCAGTGTGCGGAGGTACTTTTGAACACATTTTTCCCGAGGGCGGAGCCGACCGATCGTCCTCCCCCTGATTGGCAAGTGGCCGATCCACCGGTGATCGAGAGGTATGAGCTTAATAGTAGTGTCTCTCGACTCAAGAGCAGGAGATCTCCCGGTGTCGATGGTATGACCGGAGAAATGCTGAAAGCGATTTGGAGTTGTATTCCCGAACATGTATCCGCTATTATGGAGAAGTGTTTCCGCGAGGGCTGCTTCCCAGATGCTTGGAAGTGCGCAAAAGTGGTCGTTCTACTGAAGAGCCCCGACAGGGTGAGGACTAATCCACGGTCTTATCGCGGCATTATCCTTCTCCCCGTACTCGGGAAGGTTATGGAGCGGATTTTGGTAGAACGACTGAAAGAAGGTGGAATGCTGCGCACTTCCGAGTACCAGTTTGGGTTTCGCGAGGGGAAGTCCGCCGAGGATGCGTGGATACATGTGCGGAGCTGCGTGGCGGATTCGTCGTCCAAGTAAATTTTGGGCGTGTTTGTCGATTTTCGAGGAGCTTTCGACCATCTGTTCTGGTGTAGCGTTCTCAGCAGTCTACAGGAGCTTGGTTGCCGGGAAATCTTGATGTGGAAGAGTTACTTCCGGAGGAGGAAGGCGTGCGTAGTTGGTTCCAGCGACACAGTTTGGGTTGATGCCGCTCGGGGGTGTCCGCAGGAATCCATCTGCGGTCCATATTTATGGAACCTAATGATGGATCCCCTGCTGGGGACTCTTTCTAGCGGATACAAACTGTGCGCGTACGCGGATGACCTCCTTGTCCTCATCGAAGGACAGTCTCGTGCTCATCTGGAGAGAAGGGGTGAGGAGGTCATGTGTGTAGTTGGAGAGAGGAGTAGTGGTGTCGGAGTTAGCGTGGCATTTGACAAAACGGTCACGATGCTGCTTAAGGGCAGGTTGTCACCGTCTCGTCCGTCGGTAATTAGGTGTCAGGGCGCGAGCCTGCCATATGTCACCCAGGTGAAATACTTGGGGATTATGGTGGGTGAGCGCCTTAATTTTATGTTACATTTGCCGTACGTTAGGGACAAGCTCACTGCGGTGGTGGACGTCGTTAGACGCATATTGAGGACTGACTGGGGCCTTAGCAGACGGGCTGTGCGCACCATATATGGTGGTTTATTTGTCGCCTGTTCGACCTATGGTGCACCAATATGGTGTGGCACAGCTACGTCTGTGGTAGGCAGGGCCAAGGTGCTTTCCTGCCAGCGTATCATTTTGTTGGCATGTTTGACAGTCTGTCGAACCGTTTCGACAGACGCACTACAGGTGCTTCTATGGGTACCCCCTCTAGACTTGGAAGTTTTGCGTCGTGCTGCGGCGTATAGATTAAAGAGGGACTTACCCCTTCTTGGAGACGATTTAGTCTCCACCGCCGATCTGGCGGAAGGAGGGATTTCGCTCATTAAGGCGATTTTGGATGAGCGCGTGGTCTCGCTTTGGGGAAATAGATGGACAAACAGTGACAAAGGTAGGGTGACGTACGAATTTATACCGGACGTGACTTTTATGCGTGACAGACCGGACTTTTCTTTTGGACTTAGTACAGGGTTTTTACTGACGGGACACGGGTCTCTTAATGCATTTTTACATAAAAGAGCCCTGTCCGACACGGCGGACTGTGACTGTGGAAGTCGACCTGGGGACTGGAGACACGTACTTACTGACTGTACATACTATGACGACATTAGGGATCTAGACGCCATTGGAGTTACTCAGAGAGGGGCGGGTTGGGACTTTAGTGGGGTTTTGTTGGACGATCGGACAGTTGGGGGGTTGAGTAGCTTCGCACGTGAGGTGTTTGATAGGAGGAGGAGGAGAGTGTTGTAGTTGTGGTGGTTTTCGTAGTTGCTTTTGTTGTTGTATTTAGATGTTGACTGTTTGTGGTTGTCCTTGCGGTTCCAGGCAGCATTAGAGATTTTTTGTTGTTTTTGTTTTTTCTTAATTGCTCGGTGCAGTTTTGGCGTTTTTGCTGTGGTTGGGACGTTCCTGTCAGCCCAAGATCTTTTTGTTTTGTTTTTTTTTTTTTTGTTTGTTTGCTTGGCGCTTGTGAGCGTATTCTGAGTGAACTGGCCGCATTTTTTGTAGTGATAATTGTTGCATGTTTGTGTTGTGGGGTCACCAGTCCCCCAACCGTTTGGGGTTCGACTGGTAGTAGTCTCGGCTACGAGGTCTGACCAGAGACTTAATTTTGGTACCACGGGAGTCAGGTGCCCATGGAACTTTTCTTCCATCCTGACTGTGGTGTGGCCCCTCGGGGAGACACGTGGTGGCTGTGGTTTATACCCAAATCGCGGGGAGAGCTTCTGCTCGATGTGGAGTTGTATTGCAACCGGGTGCCGTGACCCATAGATCGGAAGGAGTGTTAGATAGGCTCCGTCCCTAACCAAGGGGAAAAACTATGTTCAAATACATGGTTTTAAATTGGTACTCGGATGCTTCGGCATACACGCATTGTATTCACCCTGTGTTAAGAGCACTGTGAGATTGAGCTATTGTGGCGGGTACTCATACTAATCTAGTACACAATCTACCATTATTATATTATAACGGATCCGCCAAATAACTTTTTTTTTTTTGAAAATGCCATAAAAAAAACTACTGAATATTTTCTCAAATTTCTGTTTTTATTTGAAAGAACAATCCTTCCGGTTAATAATGGACAATAATTTCATTCAAATAGCTGCCTCGGCTGGCCATGCAGTAGCCTACACGATCGGTCCAATATTTAAGCACATTATCGATTGTGTGCAGCTGTATTTCATCAATGGCTTCACGAATATTGTCCTTTGAAGCGTCAATTGTCTCTGGCTTGTCGGCGTAACACTTATCTTTGAGGGCACCCCACAAATAAAGGGGTTTTCAATAAGAGCGCCACAAAAGTTTTTTTAAATAAAACAAAACCGGTTTTAGATACCAATGAAATTCTCTATTTCTGCGAAAGTACGTTCGATGCCATTATGTATGGAACTCGATTTCTTTTGCATGGCCACCACGGGCACGCTTGCAGAAGTCCAGACGCTGAACCCAATTGTCGACGGTTTTCAAGCATAAATCGGTCGATACTGCTGCAATTTCACGTTCGATATTCGTACGAAGTTCATTAATCGTCGCTGGCTTGTTGGCATAGACCATAGACTTGACGTAGCCCCACAGGAAATAATCTAAGGGCGTCAAATCGCACGACTGAGGCGGCCAACCGACTGGGCCATTTCGTGAGAAAACACGTTCACCAAACTTGGTTTCCAATAAATTGATTGTGGCATTCGCTGTGTGGCTTGTGGTGCCGTCCTGTTGGCACCACATGTCCTCCAAGTCCATATTATCCAATTGGGGCCAAAAATATTCGGTTATCATTGAACGGTAGCGATTCGCATTCACAGTAATGTGCCGGTCTTGATCATCACGGAAGAAGTGCGGCCCAGTGACGCCGCCGACGCATAACCATAAACCGTAATATTTTCGGGATGCAATGATGACTCATGGATTACGTGTGGATTGCTGTCTGACCAATAACGCATATTTTGCTTATTGACGAAGCCATTCAGCCAGAAATGAGCCTCATCGCTGAGGATGATTTTCCGATGAATTCCACTCTTAAAGTTGAGGCCACTGACTCCAAATTTCGGTAGTAAATTTTAATAATTTCGACTCATTGTTGGCTCGTATATCTTTCCATGATGAAATGGCAAACCTTACTAAAGAGAAATGTCAAAAGAGAGGGGAAAAATATGGCGTCGTTTGCTGTCACTATCGATTTACTTTTGTAGCGTCTCTGTTGAAAAACCCGTTAATAGTCCAACGGTGTCAAATCGCAGCTCCGAGGTGGCCAAACGACATCGGCTCTGCGGCTGATAATGCGATCTTCAAAAACAGACGCAATTTTCGCACATTCTGCAACATTACCATGATTTTCAAAGTAATGTCGCAATATTTCCCAGCGTTGTTCAAGCGTTTACACAACCATATTCGTTCAGCGGAAGGATAAAACTAATTATCTGTCAAATCAGACATGAGTAATTGTTACCATTCACGAAATTAGCACTAGTTGATAAAAAAACGTTAGATGGCGGACCCTTTATTATTATTATATTATACATACATATCTATTTTGAATACTGAAAATTTCACAATTGCATAGCGGCAGACGCCGCACAAACCAACGTGTGTGTTATCGCCGAGTCGGCAAACCGCTGCGTGTGGCATGGTAGAGTCGGCGTGCCGCTGTGTGTGTCATCGCTCTTACAGGAGAGGCAAAAAATTGTTAGATATTGAATCGAAATTTTGTGAATAAATTTGCCATTTTGGATCGTAGATGTCTAAAAGTTTATGGGGATATGTAGTTTAGTCAATTGTAAGTATACGGACTTCGAAATTGTATAAAAAATTAAAAGTTCAAAGAAAAAACGTGGATTTATCAAAAACTTAATATATTTAATCCTTTTAATAAAATCGTTGATTTTGAACTTAGGTGTTTGGAACTTTGTCAAATCGTGCATGTTAGTCAAACATATCGTAATCAATCATAACGAAAATTTTGGAATTTTGTTGTTACGTCATTTTGGATTTTAGATGACGATATGCTCTCTCGAGAGCAAGAGAATGAAAGAGGGACAACGAGAGAGTCTATCAGTGATGATATATGATAATTTTCGAGGGAACTTTTTTATTCTTCCAATAGTACTTTTTTCGACATAAGAGTACTTTTTTATCAAATAATTAAATAAATCTGTATTTCCACCGAAAGATTAACGGGCTGTTTGTAGAATAAAAAAAAATTATTTAATCTATATACGATTTGTTTATCTTTCGGTGAAAGCCTTAGTTAGCATTAGGCACACCTATACTCGTATTTCAAGATTATTACACAAAATATAACAACATATATAAATCTTGGCAGATTCGATCGGCTCAGTTTAACAAGGACGGCCCTAGATATGAAAATAAATTCCCGAAATTCCTACTGCCTCGGCCTTACTTATTTTGCCATGTGTTGTATGTAAAAACCTCTTAGATAAAATTTGGTGAGTGAAATCCGAAAGTACTCTTATTGGACCAAAAGGAGTTGGGGATTTTTTGAAATTGAAAGCAGGTAAACAAGTCCTATTTTTGCATTATTCTCTCAGTCAGTAAGTCATAAATATTCCTGAATGTGCTTGCAAATTGCAGATGAAGTCAGTGTTTCTTACATACATAGAGTAAATCTTAGTAGAAAAAATATTTGGCTCATCTGACGTTTCCTTTCACACTCTTCGTGATTCGGTCGGTGTGATAGAGAGATGTTTGACGAAAAGTGACATACACCAGGTTGAATTACAATAACTTCTTGCTTTAATTTTTCATGTCGTTTTAGTGAAAAACTGTGAAATTTAAATGTGTTTTAAACTTTTTTATTGACTGTTATTGTTAGCAGACATTTGTGTTGTATTTAACACAACAATTTTAACACACAAAACGAAATGCCGTTGTTGTAATTTTGTTCGTTGTCTTGAACCATTGCCTCTATCTGGTATTAGTAAAGCAATTCTTTTCAACATCAAACGTAAATATCACACCAAGCCAAATGTCATAAATTTGGTGGGAGAACTATTAGATCTTCCATAAGTGTTAATCTATGGTTTCTTATTGTGGCTCATGTATTGCGTTTTAGTTCCATGTATTCAGTCGTCAATGCTTCATTGGACAGAGGATATCAAAAGCGCTTGATCAGTGAAAAAAGAATAAACGAAGGCTCGGACGGTTAAATGGTTTGTGATGTGACTTTGGTTTTAGCGTATGGGTTTCGTATATACACTCCGGTTCACTTATTTAAAGGCACTAAAAATTCCATATTTAGCAGCCTCTTACCAAACTGAGAAACGATTTTGAGGAACGAAACTGGAAAGGGCAACCACGTGAAGCCCTTTTTCTGTCCGAGCATTTACTGAGAACCATTTGTGAAATAAACACTTGGCTTGCATGAACTTGATTTGTATATAAATATATTCTTTGTAACCAACGCATAGCTGAAACCTTCCGAAAACAAAAACGTGAGAGACAAATAATGAATTCAATGCACTTTAATGTAAAAAAGGCCGTTTTAAATCTTATTTTTTTGTATTAATCTCTACATATATAAAAATTACGTGTATGTTCGTGATCGCTAAACTCAAAAACTACTGGACCGATTTTGACCAAATTTTATATACATTCTCTATGGGCCGTGAGTAGTGTTTTTGTGTTTGGAGTTTGAAGTTCGTCCGAAAGATGGCGCAATATTTAGTTTTTTTGTATTTTTGGCCCCGATGTCGATTTCGGTTATTTATGAACCGATTCGCAATATATAATTCCTACGCAAAAGTAAAGGTGTTGATAAAATAGATGGCGCCCACGTCGAGATATTAATCATTGTTTACCATCTGATGTTATAAATACTTTTGAATGCAGGACGAAGTCTGCCGGGTCAGCTAGTTATTTATAAATGTGGATTTATATTGATAAAATTAATTATAATAAATACTGCATACATACATATACATATATTGAAATCAAACAATAATTCGTTTCTAAATAGTTGTTATTATGTTTTGGGGAAGCACGCATATGTTTCCACATAAAAGCATACATGTTTGCCAGTAAACATGATGCTGTTTACATTTAAACACAAGTCAGTTTTGGACTTGCAAACATATTAGCGGCATTCAAGCAAACGTGAAAGCCGAGAACTTTTACTCAGCGCAAGTTTCCCTCGCACCGTTTCATGAGGCACCAGGTAAAGTTGCTCAGCGTAGTTGTGCTCAAAACCGTATCAGCTGACCAAGATGGATACATAAGGTGGTAGCAGTAGCAATTGCATGTATTAAGTATACTGTTCTAGTGCTATCACCTTATTTATTTATCCATCCTAGTCAGATGACAACGAAATGTCAAAAGTTTACAAGTTTCTCCATCCCACGTTTGCGCAGCAAATTTGCCTCGAAAACTTTCCACTTTTGAGCAAGTCACTTTGTATGGGAAATTTGTTTGTTTTGACGTTTGCTGTGCAAGTTTACGATGTTTTCAACTTTACGAGGTTCTTTCGAGCTTTCATGAAGACCACTATTAATGTTTGAAGTGTGTTCCAAACATGGCTGCACAAGAAAAAGAAACTGCGATATATACTACAGTTGCCATGAAAAAAAACATGAATTTGGTTGTGGATTTGTAGTTGGCAAAAGACTGCGACATCTAGTCTCTAGGTTCAATCCTGTGAGTGACCGTATGGCCGTAATCCGCATAAAAGCGAAATATTTTTATATTTCCCTAATTTGTGTGCATGCTCCGACAGAAGAGAAAGATGATGATGCCAAAGACATATTCTATGAGCTCCTAGAGGAAACGTATGACCGCTGCCCTGGCCATGACATTAAGATTGTACTAGGAGATTTTAATGCCAAAGTAGGAAGGGAGAATGTGTTTAATCCAACTATTGGCAATTTCAGTCTTCATGCTGACAGTTCCGACAACGGTATGAGACTGATTGACTTTGCCGCGGCAAAAAACATGGTCATCAGTGGCACAAGATTCCAGCATAAAGACATCCACAAGGCTACTTGGGTATCCCCTGATCAAGGAACTGAGGACCAAATTGATCACGTGGTAATTGATGGAAGGCACTCATCCAGTGTAATGGACGTACGAGTGATCAGAGGAGCTAACATCGATTCTGATCACTACCTGGTAGCAGCAAAGGTTCGCACAAGATTAAGTAGAGCGAAAATCGTACGAAACCAGACGCAGAGGAAGCTGGACATCGGAAAGCTGCAATTACCAGAGGTAGCCACAGCCTACTCAAGGAAGCTCTCGCAACTTTTGGCACAGAACCCACCCCCTCCCGATGACGATCCTGATGCGCAGTGGAAACCCATTTCCGACTCTATAAAAACTGCCGCAACAACCGTACTTGGTTTCGAAAAACCGCTTCGCAATAAACCGTGGTACGATGAAGAGTGTCGCATAGCAAATGACGAAAAGAACGCTGCACGTATGGTAATGCTTCCGTCAATTGCAACGCGAGCTGCAACTGAGCGGTATAGGGAGAAGAGAAAGGAGGTAAACCGTCTCTTTAGGCGTAAGAAACGGCAGTGGAGAAAACGCGAGAGTGAGAAAATTGAGACATACAGAAGGAAGAACGAAGCCCGAAAATTCTACCAAAAAGTTAAAAACGGAACTAATGGACATGGTTCAGGGCCCCCCTTCTGTAAAGACAAAGACGGAAATCTCGTCGCAGATGTGCAGAGCATGTTGGGAATATGGAGAGAGCATTTGTCCGCGCTACTAGTACCTGAGATATCCGATGACGATGGGACAATCGATCACAATATGGACGACGACGTCGATTGCCCCCTCCTAACCAAGACGAGGTCAGAACAGCTATTGCCCGGCTTAAGAACAACAAAGCCGCAGGAGCCGATGGATTACCGGCGGAGCTGTTTAAGGCTGGCGGCGATGAGCTGATAAGGTGCATGCATCAGCTCATTAGCAAAATTTGGTTAGATGAATGCATACCCGGCGATTGGAGTCTCAGTGTACTATGTCCCATATTTAAAAAAGGTGACCCGAGTATTTGTGCCAACTACCGTGGAATAAGCCTTTTATCCATAGCATATAAGGTTCTATCAAGTATAATGTGCGAAAGACTAAAACCAATTATCGCTGACCTGATTGGACCATACCAGTGTGGCTTTAGGCCTGGAAAATCGACAACTGACCAGATTTTCACGCTACGCCAAATCCTGGAGAAGACACACGAAAAACAAATCGACACCTATCATCTATTTATCGATTATAAAGCAGCCTTCGATAGTCCGATACGGGAGAAACTCTATGAAGCAATGTCTGAGCTTGGTATTCCTGCAAAACTCATACGCCTTTGCAGGATGACCTTGACGAACACCAAATCCGCAGTGAAAGTTGGTAAGGATTTACCGAACCTTTCGAAACTAAGCGAGGCCTCAGGCAAGGCGACACCCTATCGTGCGATCTCTTTAACATCTTAATGGAGATCATTATGAGAAAAGCTGCAGTGAATATGAATAAAACCATCAGCAGCAAAAGTCACATGCTGCTCGCGTATGCTGATGATATAGATATCATTGGGCGCACAATTAGAGAAGTTACTGCGGTTTTTTCGAGAATTGAGAAGGAGTCAGCAAAAGTGAGTCTGACGGTGAATGAGGACAAGACAAAATTAATGGTTTCAACGAACAGGGCCTCCACGCGATTAGACCAAAGCGTGAACGTTGATAACCGTTATAACTTCGAGGTAGTGGACGAATTTATATACCTCGGATCTGCCGTGAACAAAAACAACAACGTCAGCCTTGAGATCAAACGGAGAATTGTGCTTGCGAATAGATGTTATTTTGGGCTAAGCAAGCACTTTAGAGATAAAGCCTTCTCTCGAGTAACAAAAGTCCAGCTGTACCAGACTCTCATTCAACCTGTCTTGCTTTATGACGCAGAATCCTGGGTCCTATCGCAAGCAGACGAAACATCTGTAGGAGTCTTCGAGAGAAAAATACTCCGAAAAATGTATGGCCCTATAGTGCACAACGGCGAGTATCGGCGACGCATGAATCATGAGCTGTATGAGCTTTATCCTGACATTGACATAGTTAAGCGGATCAAGATAACGCGATTGCGCTGGCTAGGCCATGTCAGTAGAATGGATGAAGATGAACCAGCGCGAAGGCTTTTCGAAACCGAACTCGAAGGAAGACGAAAAATAGGAAGACCAAGACTCCGCTGGAGGGATCAGGTTGACGAATCCCTGCGTACACTTGGTATTGCCAACTGGAGAGATAAAGCAAAAGATCGAACTGGTTGGCGAAATATGTTATCTTCGTTTTGTAAGGTCCCTGACCCCCCGAGGTTGTCCGAGACCGGATAAGTAAGTAAGTAAGTGTTCCAAACATATACATGGTGCCTGCAGAATATGTATGGGAGAATGTGTTAGAGAGGCCGTTATTTTTCAACGTGTAGGCACCTGATGATGGACTTGTCAGTGAGTTCGAAACTAGTCATGCCAGTGCGTGTGCTTTCCGGAATTATCTATTACTTCAACGGAAACCTAGCATTTTTCACTTTGAAAAATGTATCACACCTTGAAAGCTTGTAGTATAAACTCGTAGACATTAACATTCGAAAATCAGCAATTTCGTACAAAATTAAAAAAAGTTTTTGCGAAATTTTTCTATGTAATTTTTCCATTCGCCTTAAGAGTCCAAACAGAACGAGACACGTTTCAGACGACGACGGAAAAAATCTCTAGCGTCTAAACGAAATGAGAGAGATAGAGCGTCTGGCGACTTCGGTTGATTTGTTTCTCTCTGCGTCGCATATATTTACGTTTCTTTACTGGAATTTGTTTCAAAGTTTGGAAAAATAATATCATAGTTGTATAGGAATTAAATTGTTATCACTGCTGTAAAAATGTATTCACTTTTATTGTATTGTACTTAACAATAAATTATTTTGAACCCTTTTCTTTAATTTTCTTTTGCATTCGCTTGTTCCATCCTATGTATGTGTTGGTTTCTCTTCTGATTTTCATGAACATGTGGCAACTTCATTGAGAGATTTCGTGAAAGCGCCGCCAAGAAATTAGAAAAGAATCTATTCTAGCGGCAAGTCGTCAGCCGAAGCGGATTTTCGTGACGATTTTTCCCTGCCATAAGAAACCTATGTAGAAACAACGTCGTCGTCTGTAGCGTGTTTGATTCTGTTTAGACTCAGAGAGTTACCACCTATCTCTGATTTACCAGGAAAATATTTCATCAAGGTTACTAAATTTTTGTTATTTTTTATACACGTACTTGTTATGAAGCACTGAAAACGGGGCTTCAGCGGAATGTTGACATTTAGATAATTTTGACAAATAGAACTAACACCACATGCATTAAAAACTAAATGGAGTGCGAGGTGATTTTAGGTCTATTTTTTTTATTTCGTGCTAAACAAATTTTTTTAAGCGATATTAAGCGGCTCCCCATACAAAGTTGTCGAAAACATAGGGTAGTATTCTAAAAGTCTCGAAAGTGGACGTAAACGCAAACGCCAACGCGAACGCTGAAGTCAAAAAATGGAAGTTTATACATCACTTCGATTACGAAAGCTGTCACTGACATTTGTGGTTTAAAGAGTTGCCCTACTAAAATAAAAAATATGAGATTAGAAAAAGTTATCTTGAGTGAACCGAACACAATGAAAAGGATTAGAAAATATAGCTCTATTTCAATAGATTGGCAGATTTTAAGAATGCCATTGTTTATAATACTGCTAATAACAACAAAACCTAGGGTATTTTGGGTCGAAATGTCGAATAAACTTTCCAATCTATATTAAATTAGTTGTATATGCAAAAAACAACACGCTTAATATTCTTGAATCTAAATTTTAACCACTTTGTATGCGCAGTAGTGTCCAAAAAAAGGTAATTTTTAAAAACCGGTTTTCGGTTTGTTCGAAAAAATTAATTTTTCAAGAAACTGGTTTCCGTTTTATGCGAAAAATCAATTTTTCAAGAAACCGGGTGTCGGTTTTTAATTTTGGCAAAAAACCGGTAAAACTGTTTTTTTCGGTTTTTTGCTTCACACATGTTAGTTACACATGAAACATTTACAGTACATTTGTTTAGGGACATTTCACATACTTATTCGTATTTAAAACTCAAAATTTCACAACTCTATTAAAATATGACTTTACAAAACTTCAAAACTTTAATTTCTTTTAATTTTAAATATAAAATTTATACTAGTTGGCCCGGCAGACTTCGTCCTGCCTACAAAAGTATTGATGATTATTTTTTGATGCACTTGAATAGATTAGAAAAAGGAAATGATTATTTCCCGCTAATTTCACTTTTTATTGCGTTTAATATTTCGTACATCCTTTTTTCAAGTAATTGAAAAAATCCTGTTCGGAAGGCTGGCCAGGTTTTTAGTAGAATTTTTGAATTGTAACACAATCCATAAATAATATAACAAATAGTTTCCTTAAGGGTAACTGCTGAAATAAAGCTGAAAATCGAGTCAATTTTATTCCTATTCTTTGGACCATTAAATTTTTCCCCATTACATTCCATGAAGGAATTGCGGAGCGGATTATTTATTTATGAGAAGCTTTTTAATAGCTTATTACTCGATAGTGTTGCCGTCACTATGCGAGGTGACCGTTGTCGAAAGTAATGTAAGGTGGTCAGAGCACTGATCGAACCCCCGATCTCATGTACAAAAGACGCGCACGCTACCATTGCACCACCGACGACCACACTTTTTATAATTTTACAATTGCATGAAAATTATAATAGTTATTCAACTTTACTTGACTAGCTTTCAATTGTATTTGCCTAAAAATATGAATACGACTTTTTTTATATTAACAATGATCATTAATCAATAATGCCTGGATCAGTTTTATTTTTTGCGCCTAAAAAGTTTAATAACTTTTATACTTTTTATTCGATTTTCATGAGTTTTTTTCATTCAAATAAAATTCTTTTTAACAACAATGGCAATAGGGAAATAACCAAATGAATACTTTTCTGACTGAGTAATGTCACAAAAAATGTGAGTGGACAGTGAATTGTTTTACGAAAAACGTTCGGTTTGGTAAGGAATAAACGATATTAATCGTAATCCAGAAAAATAAAACCCATCCTCCGTTTTTTATAAGTTAATATATTTTCCTTTTCATTCTATATTGTTGCTCCTTTGTATAACAATATCTTTTTTAAATTATATTTTTCCTAAATATTATTTTTTTTCAAACTATTTTCACTTTATTATTTCACTTGTAGTGTATATCGTTTTAAATTTAGGCCCATAAAATGTTGTTTTTTTACACTAATTTCAATATTTTTGAATTAAGCACTATAAAATATTTTAATTTTACTTCACTTCTCTTTAGAGACACAACTTAGCACTTTGATGGCTCACAAAAAAAAGGAGGATACTAAAATCGACGCACTTTAAGTATAGATTAACAAACAGGTAGAGAAGAAAAAACACCGAAATAGAAGAGAACCAAAAAAGTCGACGGGATTCACTTAAACGCATTTTTCTCCCGCGTCGTAATTTGATTATTTCATACTTTTTGCATACTTGATGTAATTTTATTTAAACATGATTTGAATTTCTATAGTTAGATAGAATAACATCCTCAGAAAACTGCTCGTGTATTAAAATATTCAACGAAGAGAGTAAGAGAGCGAGCAGAGAAACTGCACGCTTCACTCGTTTTCTTTGTAGGCATTCCACTCCATGAGTAAATTTTCTTCTCTATACCATAGTTGCTTTATGAGATTAAAGACAAAGACGATTTACAATTAGACGACCAGAAGATGTGCGCAACTTGGCAACCCTGGTAAAAGAGAACCAAAAAGTACTAGGAGTTCACTCAAACGCATTTCTCTCTCGCGTCATATCCTGCTTATTTCATACTTCTTGCATAGTTTATGTAATTTTACTTCAACATGGTTGGAATTTTTATAGTTATATACAATAACACTATCAAAAAGCTGCTCGTGTATTGAAATATTCAATGAAGAGAGTAAGAGAGAGAGTAGCGAAGTACTAGGGTTTCACTCGTTTTGTTTGTTGGCATTTGAGTGAAGAGAAATTTTGACTGTCTACATCGTTTTTGTTAAAGATCAGTGCTGACAACATGGTACCTAAAATATGATTGAAAGACATCTACTTACTTACTTATCCGGTCTCGGACAACCCCGGGGGGTCAGGGACCTTAAAAACGAAGATAACATATTTCGCCAACCAGTTCGATCTTTTGCTTTATCTCTCCAGTTGGCCATACCAAGTGTACGCAGGGATTCGTCAACCTGATCCCTCCAGCGGAGTCTTGGTCTTCCTATTTTTCGTCTTCCTTCGAGTTCGGTTTCGAAAACCCTTCGCGCTGGTTCATCTTCATCCATTCTACTGACATGGCCTAGCCAGCGCAATCGCGTTATCTTGATCCGCTTAACTATGTCAATGTCAGGATAAAGCTCATACAGCTCATGATTCATGCGTCGCCGATACTCGCCGTTGTGCACTATAGGGCCATAAATTTTTCGGAGTATTTTTCTCTCGAAGACTCCTACAGATGTTTCGTCTGCTTGCGATAGGACCCAGGATTCTACGCCATAAAGCAAGACAGGTTGAATGAGAGTCTGGTACAACTGGACTTTTGTTACTCGAGAGAGGGCTTTATCTCTAAAGTGCTTGCTTAGCCCAAAATAACATCTATTTGCAAGCACAATTCTCCGCTTGATCTCAAGGCTGAAAGACATCACACGATTGAATATTAAAATTCGAAACTAGATGGCGACACTCAACAGTTACCCATTGTAACACATTAATCTACAAGCACAGTTTGTGAAACCAGAAAAAAATAAGAGCTTATTTTGTACACATGGAAAATTGTTTTCTTAAAAAACTAAAACAAGAAAATTGCTAAATTCAAAAAATTATTTGAAATTCGGAAACAGGCCATCCAACCTCAAAATATCATAATCATTCGTCTCTTTCGAACTTTTTTAACGTTATTTTACATGATACTTTAAAAAATTTGAAACAACATTTAACGATAGATAATGACCCCTATCTAACGGTGCGTTTACACGGGATAGTTTGAGACAAGATAGTTGAGAATATGTATTAGTTGGCACAAAGACAAAAATTGTTTGTGTGACGTACGCGTCCAGCCAGTTGTAAAGACAGTACAGTTTTAAGCAACCGCCGACAGTGTTGTTTCGTTAAATTTTGTGCTCTGATTTTTTGTTTCTTTGCTCGTTTGCCATTGTGTTTTGTCTTACTTCCCAAATTACAATGGAACTGATGTAGTCTGCAGAATTAGACATGTATTCATGTTTATCTGTTTGTATTGTCAAACAATATTTCAATAAAAATTAGCAAAATTTTCAAATACAAATATATTTTTAAAGTCGTTTGCGATGTATTGCTTTTTTCTGAAATTACTACGAAACGTCACCGATATGGCCGATGGCTGAACTAGTAGAGGTTGACGCAGTAGGATTTGTTGTAATTGTGTGAACCAACAACAGGCATTTAGTTTTTGTTTCATGACTCTAACAAAACAGTACAACAACAAAATACACTGAATTTAACAGATGGAGTCATAAGAAAGCAAAATCAGTTGTTCTATTGCGCCAACCTTTACTAGTTCAGCCATGATCTGGCCGCTTATGTCAAATCTCTTGCCGAAGTTACTGTCATTGAAAAATCAGAGACAGTGGCAAGGCAAGTGAGAGAAGTGTAAGTGCGGTAGTAAAAATGTGTGAATGCATTTTTACTGTCGGAGCAAAAATGTCGCGTGTAAACGCCAGGTAAAGTACTACTTGTTGCAGGAGAGGCCATAATGTGAAGTTGGGTCAAAATCTAGAGTTTTTAGGTGAAGGTTGTCAAATCTGATCTGATATTATTGCAAGTGGTTGTTTGGTTGTCTATCCCAGAGAAATCGTAATGGAGTTTGCAAAAGCTACTAAAAATGCTACCAAGAAAGTAACCAAAAAAAAAACAAACACAGTACCAAAAATAGTACCAACAACTGACAACTTGTATCAGTAAGTGATGAAACCAACAAAAAAAACGTACCCAAAAAGGTCCTAAAATGTAAAAAAGTACAAAAATTGTTATTAACACCATAAATGAACGGAGAAAGATACCCACAAAAGCCAAGTGTAATCACATAGATGTTGAAAAAGGAACAAAAAAGTACTAAAAAAAGGTACCAAAAAGTACATAAAACGTACCAAAAAGAACGAAAATAGGTACAGAGTACTACAAACAGAGTAGTGGTATTCATGCAAACAAGAAAACCTAGAACTTATGCTCAGCGTAAGTTTTCCCCGAAGCGTTTCATGAGGCACAAAATAAAGTTGCTCTGTGTATCTATGCAGCAATTGTCAAAAAAAAGCTGATAAAGTAAATAAACAAAGTAAAATTAAAAGTATATGCTTTACCTATTCCATTATTTTATTTTTTTCACATAAATCAAAAACCCTCTCTATTTTTCATTTAAAAAATATTGACATTGAAATATCAAGAGTTTTCATGTTTTGCAAGTCGCTTTGTACGGGAAATTTGTTTGTTTTGACGTTGGCTGTGCAAGTTTACGATGTTTTCGAGTTTACGAGGTTCTTTCGAGCTTTCATTAATAGCAAAGAAATAGCAAAGAAGGAAGAAAAAGGTACTGATAATGGTACCAAAAAAAGTACCGCAAAAGTCCCAAAAATATTACGATAAAGTCCCTAAAACGTACAATTTATTTTGAAATATAGCCCCTTAAATTCATAATTCCATCTCCAACCGTTTGATTTTGACGACAGTACTATATTCTTCCCCTTTTTGCCCAATTTGTATCTCTAAAAGTGTAGATCTTGAAAATCACGTTTCTTCCTATATCTGCATTATAAGAGGAATGTGCAACCCAAACTTCATGATTCGGTCTTCCGCCGGTTGGTATTTACAGTGGTACCACTTTCGTTCCAGTTTGCCCTATTTTTCTCCCCAAAAGTAAAAATGTTTAAAAGTCACTTACCTCCCCCCCTACCGCGTTTATATGCATTTAGAGGAGTGTACACACCCAAGTTTCGTGATTCTGTCTTTAGCCATTTGGATTTTAGTGTAGTACTATTTTTATCACTTTTTGTCCCTTAGAGTACGAATTTCAAAAAATTCCTTCTTATCTCGCATATTTACCCCAAAAGGAGTATACAGGCCAAATTTCATTGTCCTACCGTTAGCCGTTTGTCCAGGGCGCACTACTGCTCATTCCCACTACAAAATATTTTCCCGATTTCGTATCAAATGTCCTAACAAAATCTGAAGTGTTCGCATTGGGATTTTTCCTGAATTGATTAAAAGTCAAGGCGCATTGACGAGGTAATGTTACTACGACAACAAACACACCAAGCCGACAACAATAGGCAGTTTGCTTTGTCTGGTATTTTTCCACTATCATATACAGCACAAATATATTCCAGGAATAAAAGTAAACAACAAAGTTTAAAAAATATGTTTGAGAAACAATAAATACCTAAGAAATGCGATAAATAAATGAGACGGGTATTCTAGCGGTACCACCACATCCATGCGCCGTTATTGAAATGGTTGTAAACAAACGTACTATTCGTTCATAGTGTGAGATAAAACAGCGTTGCATAAAGCAAATCTAGCATTTTTCCCTGATTCCTAGCCAAATAAGAAAAAATTTCCGATTTTTCGTCTGCTTTTTTTTTCTGCTTGAAATCAACAAAAGTTGCAAAATCAAGAAAATCGATGCCAGTACAAATGGTGTATTAAACTGATTTCAATTCGAAAATCATATTCAAATTTGAAAGAGATTTTCATGTATGATAATCTCATTAAGTTTGAAACATTTATTTATAAAATTACATTATTTTTGAAATTTGGAAAAAAGATTGAAAAGCTTAATTAACTATTAATTGATTTTTAATTAATTCTTATTCGTCATAAAATCATTTTGAAATTTGAAGAAAAAAAATGGTTGGAAATGTCCTTTAAAACTTATTGAAGCACAAAATCATATTCGAAAATAGAAATCATGTTTCTTAATTCTAAAATTTCGTTAAAATTCGAAAATCATATCAATTGTTATTAATTTATTGAGATTAACACAAATTGAGAAAAACCCGGTTAACCGACGACAAATAACAGGTTTCCGGTTTGTTCGAAAATAACGTTTTTAAAAAAACCGGCATACGGTTAATGGCAAAAAACTGATTAACCGGTTTCAAAGGTAAATAACCTTAAAATGGGTAGAGGAAAATCGCTGTCGTTAGCGGAAAAATCAAAAATTGAAACTTATATATAAAATTGTTGCGTTACTGAATGACTGACTGACTGACTGACTGACTGATTCATCAGCGCCCTGGCCAAACGGCTAAAGGTAGGATAATGAAATTTGGACTGTATATTCCTTTGGGGGTGAATATGCGAGATAAGAAGGGATTTTTCGAAATTCGTACTTTAAGGGGGAAAAATAGGGCAAAAAGGGAAAAAAATGGTACTGCACTAAAATCAAAACGGCTAAAGACAGAATCACGAAACTTGGTATGTACATTCCTCTTAGCGAATAAAAATGAGGGGGAAAAGTGAATTTTCAAAAATTGTACTTTTAGTGAGAAAAAAAAGGGCAAAAAAGGGAAAAAATAGTACTACACTAAAATCCAGACGGTTTGAGACAGAATTACGAAACTTGGGTTGTACATTCCTCTTAACGCATCAAAATGGGGAGGAGAAGTAACATTGCCAAATTTTTACTTTTAGGGAGAAAAATAGGGCAAAAGGGGGAAAAAAGTGGTACCATCGTCTTGACCAAACGGCTGGAGACAGAATCAAGAAATTTGGTTTGTAATTTTTTCTTATGACGCAGAAGCGGAGTGGGAAGTGGTTTTACGAAAATTCTACCCTTAGGGATAAAAATAGTACTAAAGGGGACAAAAATAGTACCATCGTAAATACCAAACGGCTGAAGGCAGAATCATGAAACTTCGGTTACGCATTCCTCTTATAACGCAGACATAGGAGAAGAAGTTTTTTTTCAAGATTTGTACTTCTATTGATACAAATATGGCAAGAAGGGGAAAAATATAGTACTATCGTTACAACCAAACGACTGGTGATGGAATGGCGAATATAGGGATCTAAATTTTTTTAATGGATGAGAAGCCGAAAATGGTACTTTTTATGTACTTTTTTGGTACTTTTATGTACTTTTTTTGGTACTTTTTTGTCTGTGTTGGTACCATTTTTAGTACTTTTTGCGGCCTTATTTGCTGTGTTGGTACCATTTTTAGTACTTTTTGCGGCCTTCTTTGCTATTTCTCTTATACTCTCTTTGAAGTTCTCTGTACCTTTTTTTGTACTTTTTGGTACTTTTTGAGTACTTTTTGGTACCTTTTTTGGTACAATTTTGTTCCTATTTTTAACATCTAGGTTGTTCTACTTGGCCTTCCTTGGTATCTTTCTCCGTAAATTTTTGGTGTTAACAAGTACTTTTTGTACTCTTTTACATTTTGGAACATTTTTTTTTTGGGTTTAGGTTTATCACTTTTTGATACAATCTGTCAGTTTCTGTCACTGTGTCGGATCGTGTGTTTGTACTTTTTTGGTACCTTTTGCATCCTTTTATGCTATTTGTCTGATACTCTCATGAAAGTGCTCGGGCCCATTTTTGGTACTTTTTATTTACATTCTGGTTTCGGATAATAAAATGTTAACTATAAATTGCTTTAGGTGTGAATATACGACATAAGAAAAGATTTTTCGAATTTAGTACTTTAAGGGAGAAAAATAGAACAAAAAGGGGAAAAAATGGTACTGCACTAAAATCCAAACGGCTAAAGACAGAACCACGAAACTTGGTATGTACATTCCTCTTAACGAATAAAAATGAGGGGGAATAGTGAATTTTCAAAAATTGTACTTTTAAGGAGAAAAAAGGGCAAAAAGTGGAAAAAATGGTACTACACTAAAATCCAGACGGTTTCAGATAGAATTACGAAACTTGGGTTGTACATTCCTCTTAACGCATGAAAATGGGGAGGAGAAGTAACATTGCCAAATTTTTACTTTTAGGGAGAAAAAAGGGCAAAAGGGGGAAAAAAGTGGTACCATCGTCTTGACCAAATGGCTGGAGACAGAATCAAGAAATTTGGTTTGTAATTTTTTCTTATGACGCAGAATCGGAGTGGGAAGTGGTTTTACGAAATTTCTACCCTTAGGGATAAAAATAGTACTAAAGGGGACAAAAATAGTACCATCGTAAATACCAAACGGCTGAAGGCAGAATCATGAAACTTGGGTTACGCATTCCTCTTATAACGCAGACATAGGAGAAGAAGTTTTTTTTTCAAGATTTGTACTTAAGGGATCAAATTATAGCAAAAAGGTGGCAAAATATAGTACTATCGTCAAAACTAAACGTCTGGAGATGGAATGAGGAATTTTGGGGTCTTCCTTTCTCTTATGAGATGAGATGTCGTATAATGGTACTATTTATGTACTTTTTTTGGTACCATTTTTAGTACCTTTTGCGTCCATCTTTGCTATTTCTCTTATATTCTCTTTAAAGTACTCTGTACCATCAAAAACCAAACGGCTGGATATGGAATTAGTAATTTTGGGGTATACGTTTCGGTTATGGGATGAGAAGTCTCAAAATGATACTTAATATGGTACTTTGTTTTGCAGGCCTACAGGGGATGTCAGCCATGAAAAATAATTGACAACGCGCCAGGTGTAGTACCTCAACGGTGGTGTGGAAATCTACACGATTTCAAATCAAAACATATGTTCTAAAAAGTTGAGTCTTAATATTAAATGATATATGCAACTATGTCGATATTCAGACATATTTTAACATTTAACTTAAGAAAAAAGCATATTTTTCATGTTATTCTATTTTTCATATTAAATTAGAGATAATGTTATATTCTTTATTTTTACAGCATTTCTTTAAAGTCTGTCATTATTTGAAGTAAAGCTTAAACGAAGCTTTTCAGAAGATACGAGATAAGATATGAGAGTGTATCTTTAAAAAAAGAACTGCACCTATTCAAGTGAAATGGACAGTACATGTAAAAATTAAATTGTGTTGGTTTACTTATTTGTATGCAGATTATATGTTCACAGATTATAGTAGAATATCTGTGGATGAAGTAAGCTATTTTTATACTTGGAGTCAATTTTGGATACTGAATATTTGGTGCGCCATTTCGACAAGCATCTTGACACTTGTTTTTGATTTGATCGAATAAGATAATATATAGATCTATACTTTCTTAGGCAGAACGAAGTCTGCCGGGTCAGCTAGTCTATTCATAAAATAGCTGAAAAAATCGGTAGGAGCAGAAAAGTAATATCCATGTTCCTTCGGAATACTACGGAATATGGGAAAAATTTTAAAGGCGGTAATCACAAAGTTATTTATAGTGCCGATAGAAGAGCTATTTTGAGAGAAACTTCTAACTCTTACGACTCGGCCGCAAAAATCCGAGCACAAACCGGTGTTCAAGCCAGCCTATCAACCGTACAGCGAGTAATAAGAAATGCTAAACACCTAAAAAGACTCAAATTAAAAAAAAAAACACCACTCAACATGGCTCGAAAAGAAATGCGCTTGGATTTTGCTCGCAACCATGACTTGGAACATCAATCAATTGGATCGCCTACATAGTCGGGAGGGTTGTGTTATGGTGTGGGGAGCCATCTCCGACTACGGCACATGTGAGTTGCAATTTTTGTCAACGAATATGAATGCAAACAATTACAATGACGTTCTAAAAACCGCATTTCCGCACTTTAAAAACTTGTTCGGTGATTTGCCTTGGCATTTCCAGCACGACAATGCGTCAATTCATACAGCCCGTGTGGTAAAATCATGGATTGAACGCCAAAACGTCAATGCTCTACATTGGCCACCGTACTCACCTGACCTGAACATCATTGAAAATGTGTGGGGATGGCTGTCGCGAAAAGTGTATGAGTCCGGCAAACAATATTCTACTAAACCGGAACTAATCGAAGGCATAAAACGAGCCTGGTCCGCCATTTCCCTAAATTATATTGAAAATTTGTATAATTCCATTCCGAATCGACTATATGAAGTTATTTCAAACAAGGGCGGTTCAACCCATTATTGAATCACTTTATAAATGTTAAGACTTAAATATAAAAATAAAATAAAAATATATCCAAGACTTAAAATAGTAACAATCATGTTTTAATAGTGCTATTCTAATGACCAACTTTTCATTGAATTTTATTTGGATATTTTCACTTAAAAATTAAATTAAATTAATTACTATATGTATCAGAGGAACAAATAGACTATAAACAATACAAGTTGCAGGTTCCTAGCCTCAAACGCTGATGTTGTACTGAGCCTAAACCTATGATGTTAAGGGGGCGCCTATTCTAATGACGCGCAGTGTAGCTCTCCATACAAAGTTGTCGAAAAATTTGTCTAGCAGCGAATAAACAAACAAACCTATTTACAAGGTAAATCCCAGGTAAACAAGGTAAATCCCAAATAATTGACAAAATTTCACAAGAACTGAATACGAGGATTAAATATGCAAAAATGTGGATGAGTTCGACTCTGAATCTGATCGTGCCTACTGGGTATGAATTGCGGTTTCGAGATTGTTCACACAACTGGTTCTGGTTTAGTTACAATCAGTTTTCTGTTCTACGAATGAATCAATCAGTAATTTCTTATGTGTCATAGCAATCAGTTGAGCGCGTATTGAGTTTAAAGGCAAATTGTCAATGGAGTATTTAGTGTCTGGCAAAAACTTGGTATCACACATTTATTAATAAACGGTCATTCGTGCTGAGTGTAGTTTTTAAACGGAATTCCATATAGGTTTGTGAAACAATCAACCCAATCTATTAAAAACACAACGGGCTGTTGGTTTTGTATCTATTATGTAGTGATGTCAACTGAAAGAAATATACACATGCATATGATCAATATATAAAATTTCAATTATGTACAACCCGTTAAATGCAAAAAAGAACAATTATACAATAAGAAAATAAAATTAGCTTCCTGGTACATAAAAACGTCAATGGATATAAGTGAACCAAAAAGTAATAATTTAAATTTAATTAAAAATATCGGGTCGTCGAACTGTGTTAAAGTATTCACTTAAGAACGCCACTAGCGAACATTTCCAATCCAGGAATGACATCTTTCAGTCACAGAGTAATATATTCAGTTCCACCAAATTCTCGTCGCAAGTCAGTGACAGATTTGATACAGTTTGTGTTTAAAAATAAAAAGTACAAAATAACAGAAAATGTTTGTTTTCCTTCCAATCAGAATTTATTTAGTTACTTATTATATATGTATATTATTTTAAAAGTCATAAGTGTCAATAAAATTAAATTTAAAGTTGGTTCATAGAGTGATACTTAAGAGCCTCTATTACTGTCTTCGATGCCTCGATTTCTGCTGTATTTTACCAATTTTACACTTTGGTTGGACATAAAACGGACAGAAATCAAAGGGAATGCGTATTCTCGTTCAATGCAAACAACATAAAACATAATTTAGCTGTCATTAGTATCAATAAACAGTATTTAAACTTAGTTCCTTTCTTCTTTCGTCTCGCATTCTACATCATTTCCCTAGTACCTTTTCGATCAGCTGTGCCATAGAAACCCCCTGATTGGTATCAATAAACACTATTTAAACTTAGTTCCTTTCTTCTTTCGTCTCGCATTCTACATCATTTCCCTAGTACCTTTTCGATCAGCTGTGCCATAGAAACCCAAAAACGATGTACAACTAGACAGTCAAAATTTCTCTTCACTCAAATGCCATCAAACAAAACGAGTGAAACCCTAGAACTTCTCTACTCTCTCTCTTACTCTCTTCTTTGAATATTTCAATACACGAGCAGCGTTTTGATAGTGCTATTGTATATAACTCTAAAAATTCCAACCATGTTGAAGTCAAATTACATAAACTATGCAAAAAGTGTGAAATAAGCTAGATATGACGCGTTTGAATGAACTCCCAGCACTTTTTGGTTCTCTTTTGCCAAGTTGCGCACATCTTCTGGTCGTCTAATTCTAAATCGTCTTTGAGAAGCCCATAAAGCAACTATTGTATAGAGATTTTTTACTCATGGAGTGGAATGCCAACCATCTTCGTTCAATATTTCAATACACGAGCAGTTTTCTGATGATGTTATTCTATCTAACTATAGAAATTCCAACCATATTTAAATAAAATTAAATAATGTATGTAAAAAGTATGAAATAATCAAGTTATCACGCGGAAAAGAAATGCGTTTGAGTGAATCGCGTCGACTTTTATGGTTCTCTTCTACGAGGGTTGCCAAATTGCGGGGTTTTTTCTTCTCTACCTGTACATCCATTTTGAGAAACCCCCTGGTTTATAGACGAATATAGCATAGACGTCAGATGAGAGAATTAATTCGTCTATGTGTTTACCATTTAATCAGCTGTAGTATTCATTTTCAGATTATAGCAAGGCGTACTGAAGAAGGTGGTTGCACCAAAACAGCTGATCGAGTTTGTTTGTATTCGCCTCACAATTACAGTAATCAACAACAGAAAACCGGTCCACCGATGAGGTAGAAGATATAATTTTAAGCTGAAAATTTAAGATACAAAAGTTTGGGTAAAATTCTATATTAGCAATTATATGCCTCCAAAGTTCGGATATACGGCGGGCTATTATGTATTAAAAAGCGTTTAAATGAATTTGTTTGGTAGTCATGTATTCAGTTTTTATGACATTTTCGAAAATGGTTTTTGCATTTTCCCAAAATCCAAAAAATCAGAAATGCAAATTCAAGAACAGAGGTATTTCTCGGCCTGGGTCGTGAGCCCGGCCGGACGTATCGAAATACAAAATAATGGTCCGGTAAAAAAATCGGGTGACGAAAACCCCCCGTTATCCGGACTTTGGAGGCCCATAACTCCTAAAATAGGGATTTCCAACAACTTTTGAATTTAACATTTTGTGCTGAAACTCGAGTGTTCCCTATCCCCTTCCCCATAAAATTTTTGATTCGACAACAACACATAAAGCTGACCTGTTCCTTTTTATTACTGAGGCTTCAGTTCAAGAAAGCCCAAATGTGTCTCTCACACGTCGTTCTCAAGCGTTGGGCATCTCTGTGACGTCGTTGTTGCGAATTTTGCGAAAAGATCTTGGCCTACATCCTTACAAGATCAAGTTGTCGCATGAACTGAAGCCGCTTGACCACCATAAGCGTCGTATGTTCGTGAATTGGGCTGACCAACAACTTGAAAATGATTCGGAATTTTCATCGGAAAATCATCTTCAGCGATGAGGCTCATTTCTGGCTGAATGGCTTCGTCAATAAGCAAAATATGCGTTATTGGTCAGACAGCAATCCACACGTAATCCATGAGTCATCATTGCATCCCGAAAAAAATACGGTTTGGTGCGGTTTATGGGCCGGCGGCGTCATTGGGCCGTACTTCTTCCGTGATGATCAAGACCGGCACATTACTGTGAATGCGAATCGCTACCGTTCAATGATAACCGAATATTTTTGGCCCCAATTGGATAATATGGACTTGGAGGAGATGTGGTTCCAACAGGACGGCGCCACAAGCCACACAGCGAATGCCACAATCAATTTATTGGAAACCAAATTTGGTGAACGTGTTATCTCACGAAATGGCCCAGTCGATTGGCCGCCTCGGTCGTGCGATTTGACGCCGTTAGATTATTTCCTGTGGGGCTACGTCAAGTCTATGGTCTATGCCAACAAGCCAGCGACGATTGATGAACTTCGTACGAATATCGAACGAGAAATTGCAGCAGTATCGGCCGATTTATGCTTGAAAACCGGCGAAAATTGGGTTCAGCGTCATGCAAAAGAAATCGAGTTCCATACATAATGGCATCGAACGTACTTTCACAGGAATAAAGAATTTCATTGGTATCTAAAACCGGTTTTGTTTTATTTTGTAGCGCTCTTATCGAAAAACCCTTTATTAAATGCAAATATGTGTAAAATTTTCAAAAGAAAATAAAAAAAACCAACCCGTAAAAACATAGTTTTTCACTATAAATTCTTTATATATGACCACGCCACTTTGTCCAATCCCGCCCATATTTGCAGAAGATCTTAGAATATGTACACCTAACCAACATAACCAATTTTGTTCAAATACCGTTAACACGAGCAGAAATAATAGATTTTTAATTTGTGATTTGTTTGGGAGGTACCACGCCCCTTTATCCAATACAGCCCATATTTTGACAGTTTATTTTTGTCGTCGCCATTAGTTTGCCTGCGAAGTTTCAGCTCGATTGGATCACGGATAAAGGGTTAAAAATCAATCCAAAGTTTTTTTTTGGCATACATATATGCATACAGACAGGTGAAGTTAATATAACGAATTTAAAAAGAATAATGAATTAAAATAATTTATGAGTAATGAATTAAAATAATTTATGTTTTTTATGTTAATTTATTTTATGTTTTAAATTTTTTGTTTATTTTTTATATTGAAAATAACGGTTGCCACAGGTGTTTGAAAAATTTCACTTTTCGAAACAACTAAAACCCCGATTTCTGGGATAGGCGGGTTCCTGAATACTCTTCCCACATCAGCTGATTTTGACAATTTAATTAATTAGAAGTCGCCCAATAACATCTAGTGCAAAGTGTATTTATATCAAGTGGAAGCATTAGCACAGCTGATTTCAGTATTTTCATGACGTTGTACCTAGCAACTGTCAATACGAAATAAAAACCAAATGCCTGTTGGTTTCGCCTACAGTTACACTACAATACGCCTTGGATTGTAATATATGCATTTACAACAGGGTGTTCACATATATGCTATTGGAGGTCTTATATTTTCTTACAACCTACAACCTTAGTACACCTTATGAAATCCCTAACTAACAATATAATATTTGACCTGTACTACGAAAAGGGTGGTTACGTGTCAAAAAATAATTTTGTACTTTTTTTAGGTTCGGATAGAGGATGAACCGCTCTTTCAAATGGCGCAAACAGGAAAGTCATAACTGGTGAGAGGAGAACAACCAGAGAGATGTGGTAGTTGTGTAGCAGAACTGTGAATGTTAAGACATAATCTTTGATTGCGTTTTCTCGGAAAACTGGCTTTCGCACGTAAGCACCCTTTTCGTAGTCCACGTCACATATAAAAGAAAAAAGTCCAAAATACGTTTAAATTTTACAGTTTTTAATCAAAACCGCATGAAAAATTTATGTCAACAATTTTTGTAATTCCACCTGGTTTAAGTCAATCTACGTCAAATAACTATCTGTCGCACCGACCGCACCACGTATAGTGTGAAAGGAAGTTTCAGATGAGAAGAATTGCAGCTCTATATGACATTACTCGATGGTGTTTGCCTGAAATTAAAAAATATGCGTATTAAAAAAAAACATTTACTACTGTTAAAACTTACCTTCCAACAATCGGATATAATAATTGACTCCGGTCGTATATATTTCTATATTATTTTTAACTGAGTTTTTCTGCTTCTGCCCACTACAGACAGCATGAAGCATTTGACGCTTGTCCACGGATATACTTCCGCTTCCCTGCTTGCTTTCGTCGATTTGACAGTGAAACCGAGTCCTCCTATAACTAAATTAGTTTGAAAGGCGTCGTATATTACTACCTCTCGACAAATCTATTCCAATCACATAAGGTTTGGATTCCATTAATGGGGGTAACTTTTTTGATGCGCCCTAAGGTATTATTTTCCCCACACAAAAAGCAAATTGCAGAAATTGAAAAAAAAACATTTTTGCTGATCGATACTTCCGTGTCGCCCAAAAAGATATAATTTTTTTTTCTAAGGTTTTTACTTTCCCATCCATCAATATTTTCCAGCCTCTTCAACTTTAGCTTCTGTCCATTGGAACGCAAATATTGTCTCTCTCTGGGGATTAATCCACAATCTTGGAGCACCGGTAGTGCTCTCTCAGGAACGGGCCGTTTGTTCGTTTCGAATATTTCGGATAAGACTCAATCGCTGTTGACCTCCATTTTAACTAAAAACCCGCGTAATAAATACACAACTAGTATTTTGCTAAAATGTACATCCCCGTTTTCCAATGACAAAGAGTATGGAATTTTAAATAGAGAAGAAAATTTACTCATGGAGTGGAATGCCAACAAAAGAAACGAGTGAAGCGCCTCGTTTCTCTGCTCGCTCTCTTACTCTCTTCCTTGAATATTTCAATACAGGAACAGATTTCTGATGATGTTACAGTATCTAACTATAGAAAGTCCAACCATATTTAAACAAAATTACATAAAGTTTGTCAAAAGTGTTAAATAATCAAGTTATGACGCGGGAAAGAAATGGGTTTGAGTGAATCGCGTCGACTTTTTTTGGTTCTCTTCTACGAGGGTGGACAAATTGCGCCCGTTTTTTTCACTACTTGTACATTATTTTTGCCTATGAATTGTTGTATGTACGATAGTTGCCATAGTGACTAAAAAGCACAAAGAAAGTCATAGTGGCTAAAAAGCACAAAGAAAGTTTAAATAATTGTAGCACTAAAAAACAAAAAAAAAATGGTTTCCCATTACATCCCACGAAGAAATTGGGGTGAGCTTCTCACAACCAGTGAGCTGTGCGCTTTCTAGTTTTATACTCACTGATTGGGACCTACAGTTTTTACACCGATTACGAACGTTATGTTAAGAAGCTTTTTCATGGCTAAATACTCGATAGTGTCACCATCACTATGCGACCTGACCGCCGCCGAAAGACATTTTTAGGTGGTCAGAGCAGGGACCGAACCCGGGAGCTCATGTACAAGGAGCGCGCACACTACCCACTTCACCGACGGCCAAATGTAGCACGAATATCTCGAAAATTGAGCGACCTATCGCAAACATTTATTTAGTTACTTTTTGTTTATTTTCCGATTTTGTACCAAAGGTTTAAACCAGTGGTCCTCAAACCCAGGCAACCATACGTTTGGTTCATTTTAAGTGTAACGATGTGTATGCACTGAACAAAAAATTGTGTTTCAATTGAAATTAATTGAATTTGATATAAATTGAAATTGAAATGATAATAATAATAATTATAATAATAATAATTAATTATAAATTCAAATTAATTCTAGTTCTTGCTGTGGTGGTTTATGACGTCATCAATATTAATGTCATATGAACAGCATTTAATTCGAATAAGGCTTTCGGCATGAATGTCGGAAAGTCTGTTCCTGTGTTTGGTCAAAATATTTTTTAAAGTGGAAAATCCAACTTCACAGGTATATGTTGAGCCAAACATTGAATGAAATCTGTACATAGCGACTTTGCAGTTGGGATAGCTTTCCTCTTTTATATTGTTCCAAAATTCTATGCCTGTGCCAAAAGGCAAGAAAAGATCAGACCGCATTATATTCAATTCGTCATGAAGTTCGGTGTGTTGTTCAGAAATGTTACATGTCTGTGGAGAATTAAATAAGCAAAGGAGGTGTTTGATGGTTTCGAAATCCTTAAATCTCTTTTCGTAGATTTGCATAAGAATATTTAAAGTTTCCAAATATTGAGCCTTTCGATCTAAAATGGTGAACTCTTGTACCAATTCATTGGTTTTTGGCATATTTATAAAATTTGCAGACTTTAGCTGCTCCTTTAAAATTCTTCCACGTGGGACACTAAAACAGATATGGATTTATTTCTGCCTTGGAGAGAAAGATTTAAATGATTTACGAAACTGGTTCTGTCGCATAAAAAACCTAAATCTAGAAGAAAGTTTGGATCTTTGAAAAACTTTAGAAGCTGAGTTGCGCCTGACGAACCGTACTCTTCTAAAAATTGTGCCACTTCTTTTCTTAAATTTAGCAACCTCTCCAAACTTCTTCCTCTACTTAACCACCGTACTTCTGTGAAAAGAAGTAAGTCACCATGGTTTGATTCTAGTTGTTTAAGAAATGCAACGAATTTTCGATGTCGCAAAGAGTTATGACCTCCACGAATTTTATTGATAACTTTAATAGCGACGCTCATATACTCCATCATACCCAAACATTTTGAAAAGAGTGTTTGCTGGTGAATTATGCAATGAAAGCAAGGGACATTAATATTATTCTTTATCAATAGGCCAACGAAACCTTCTTTTTTGCCAACCATAACCCTAGCGCCGTCTGTACATATGCTGCTCAATTTCTGCAAATTGGCAAAAGAAAATAGTTTTTCATTGACAGCATCAAATAAACTTTTACCAGTCACATTTCGGTGAAGTGTGCAAACACCTCCATCATCTTCTATGACTTGAAAGTTTTTGTCAACAGTTCTAACGTAAATGAGTACCTGGCTTAAGTCGTTGATATCAGTCGTTTCATTAAGACAAACGGAAAAATATTTACAATTGGTGATATTTTTTTTGAGGTTCTCATAAAGAAATGAGCCAATTTCTTCTGTGCGTCTGGACATAGTGGATCTAGACAATAGTAGTGATTTAATCATTGCAGAAAGTTTTTTGCCTTCATTTCCAAAACAACCAAGAACAGAAGAAGAGAGCTCTTTGAAAAAATCCGCATCTGTAAAGGGGCGACATTGTTTTGCCAATGCTAATGCAACTATAAATGTTGGCTTTTCTTTAAAATCCCGTTCACTCAGCTAGCAGCATTAGAAGTGCTGTTTTCTTCCTCATATTCAGTTACCATGCTTTCCAAAAAAGTTTTTTCAACAACGCGTTTCAGCTCTCTTATCATCTTTAATTTCTTCAAAATATCTATGGTAACTTCTATAATGTCTTTCGATATTGTATTTTTTCGTTACAACTTCCAGCCCACAAATCAAACATTAAGGTTTTCCGCAGAAAAAAATTCTTCTTCCCAATCAACATTAAACATAATGTGCAACAAAGGTACAAAAAAGAAAATAAACAAATTCCCCTTATTCTCAAATTCCACTTGTATTCCAAAGAAAAAATGGAAAATACAGTTTTTTCTTATTTTCTCAGTGTGCGACTTCAACAAAAACAAGCAATAACAACCTTCTCGTTCTTGCACACCATGGTATAGCTGATTTGAACTCTTTTCTGGACTGAATGTGAGTAAGTTTTTCTCTTATGTCAAAGTTTGTTTACATTTATTTGTCTGCAACCCCCTTTCACCAGCAACAGCTGTTTTTGAAATATTTCTCTGCAAAAATTACATAGAAACGTTTTAATTTTCACACTTAAACACTTTCAATATATCAAATAACACTCAATCATTTTCTAAATGGCACTTCTTGCAAATTTGTTTACATTTTCATCATTTTTCTATCAGCTGACTTGACACAACACAGACCATAGATTAATACTTATAGTAGATCTACTAGTTCTCCCACCAAATTTATGACATTTGGCCTGGTGTGATATTTACGTTTGATGTTGAAAAGAATTTCTTTACTAATACCAGATAGAGGCAATGGTTCAAAACAACGAACAAAATAACAACAACGGCATTTCGTTTTGTGTGTTAAAATTATTGTGTTAAATACAACACAAATGTATGCTAACAATAACAGTCAATAAAAAAGTTTAAAACACTTAAATTTCACAGTTTTTCTCCAAAATGGCATGAAAATTAAAGCAAGAAGTTATTGTAATTCCACCTGGTGTATATCACTTTCTCTCTATCACACCGACCGCATCACGAAGAGTGTGAAAGGAAACGTCAGATGAGCCAAATATTCTCTTTAGTCTGAGATTACTCTATGACACAGTTTTTGGCTTGTGTCGTACTGCATCTACCATTATATTTCTACCATGTTGCACACTTAGAAATACAAAATAAAAAGCAGTAGGCGTAGAAGTCACACAACAACAACAATTAAAATACACAACACATGCGACGTGAACCTGCTCATTCGACTGCTGGCATCAGACTGAAGTTCGTTTTTAGCGTCGGCCTCACATGCATAAGGGCACTACTACTATTGCAAATGCCAGCGGGCATAGGGCTGTGCATGACTGGTTTAAACATTTTTCGAATTAAAAAAAACATCGATGTTATCGATAACTAAGCAGGCTATTCCAAAAGTTTATTTAATTTTATTGTGTTATTTTAGGATTTTATCAATATTTGTTTGTAATATTAATTCGTATTTTTAATTTAGAAAAAGTCGGTATTTTAAAATTTTTCAACGCCGATAACTGGATAACTAAGCAAGTTATCGATTTTGTTTAGTTAATATTTTACACTTGTTTCGGCCTTTACATAAAACCACTGAGCTCATCCGGCAGGTAGTTGGAATCACAAAATCACTCCATATACGTAAAGTTTGAGGGCCCGTACTCCCAAAATAGGGCTCGTCGCCAATTTTTTTAATTAATACTTTTTGTTTAGAATACTGTGTTCCACACCTAATGTCGATAAGCCCCACTGAATACGGAGCTTGTTATGGTTCTTCAAATCTTCGTAAGTGGTTACAGTTCCATTTTTTTTTCATCGAATGCTATTTATATCCATATAAGTTGGTATTTCAACAATCACTTTAATTGTAAAAACAAACTATTTTAGATTCTTCCGCACGATCTTATCCTTTTTGGATTTGTGTCTAAAATTGTTTTTATTAATATTTCAACACAGTTTTGAGAGATAAGCGTTTGTTTGTGAAATCAACAGAAATAATGTTTTACAAAATAATTACACACATTTATATACTTATATACAATAAAGTTCAGTAACATACATAGGTTAGGTAGAGATAAGCCCGTATTCAGGTATTATGCAATTTTCGATTCCATAACAAGTACGTGTAGGAAAAATTGCGAAAATTTCATGAACAAAGTTAAATACAGTGTTGTTATGCCAAATATAGTATATCGTACGAAAACAATTGCTTGATAAATGTTTGGGACATAAAGTAGACGAATTGAGTGTAGACGAATTAATTCTCTCATATGACGTTTCATTTCACACGTAGGTTTGTGATTCGATATTCGACAAAAATTAACTTAAAGCAGGTGGAGGTTCAAGAACTGTTTGCTTAACTTTTTCATTTGGTTTTCGTATAGAACTGTGAAATTTAAATGTTTTTTTACACTTTTTTGTTGACTTTTATCTTTGGTATACATTGGTATTGTATTGAACATAATTATTTGTTGGACGTTGTGTACTATTGCCTCTATCTGGTATTATTGAACCCATGCTTTCCACCATCCAATGTTTATTTGCAACCATACCTATGACGTTTAATTTATTGAGAGAATTAACGCGTCTATACTAAATTCGTGTCAATAAAATCAAATTTGAAATCACTCTTTTCAGTATCGCCTATCGCTCAATCCCCTTCACATTCTATCCTACAGTGTTGCCAGTTTACCGACAGAGCAATAGACAAGGGTCTCTATATCTCTCTTTACGTTCTCTCGATAGGCCATTTCATCGAGTTCGACTTGCTGTTGCATTTCATCATAGAGTAATACTTAAGAGTCTCCATTAATCTCTTCGATGCCTCTTCATGACGACGAGGTAGTAGGCCATTTCATAGAGTTTTATTTGCTGCTGTATTTTACCAATTTTACACTTTCGTTGGACATGAAACGGGCAAACAAAACACATTTTCTTTTACTACGCTATACTCTATCCGCCTTATTCATAAAAAGTTGTGAGAGGTTTGAGAGACGTTTTTTGTATGTTAAACTGTCTCTCAAATCTCTTCCAACCTTTTATGAATAAGGCCGTATATGTTTCCCAAGTCTTCCACGGAACTCGTTAGTACTAAAAGCAACTAGTGCATACTCTTATAGTATTACTCGGTGTTTTTCTCTCTCTCATCTGTCTGGCGTTTCATTGCACTCTATTCGTCGTGGGTTAGGTCAAAACACACATGTTCGACGCAAATTGATTTGTACCATAGAGCACTAAATAAGAGTCGACGAGGTAGTACCAATGACAATTAAATGGTCGAGATCGTGCCTCAGCTCTTGTCGAGAAACAAAAGGGCAGACAATTTATTATCTGTGTTGCTATATGCTGAAAAAAAAACTCTCTTGCAATACACTGAACAAAAGCTTCTTCGCAGTGGTTAATAGTGTTTTCATCACTGCAATGAAATGTTTAGTACACCCGACGATTTTGTTTTTGTCGCATTGAAACATGTCATATGGGGGGTTTTGCCGTTCATCGTTGCGTTGCTCTAATGTCTGAAATTTAGTTGCTGCAATTAAAACATTTCCAAAACAATGAAATATGTCTGTTTACAGGGGTCCTCAGGGGTGACAGTGAACGCAGGTCTTTGTTCCAATAACATAACATTAGGAGGATCTACCTTTTGAAGGATACCTTTATTTTTGTTTCAGTATAAGCCGATCGAAATTTTGCAGGTAAACAAACAGCTGATTTTTCTATAGGAAAACATATGTTTGAACGAAATAAATTTTGAAAGTTACAATGCGAACCAGGCATAAAGCGGTATTGAAGTTAATTCATGTTTTCTTAAGTGTTGTGTCTTTATTTCCAGTAAATGTCCTCTTTCTTAAAATAATATTATGTTCATATTTTCAGACTTTCATCGCTATTGACAAATATGGTTTCGAAAATCCTTTTAATGGGGCTTATGACTTTGGCTTATGGTTCCTGTAGCCAAATCAAGCACCCGCTATCGAACTCCCCGACAGTTTGTGCTACGCATGTAGGCTGCGTAGTTGGTAAACTAATGCCCGGATACCAAATTGACAATTTTGAAGCATTTATGGGTATACCCTATGCACAGCCGCCAGTTGGAGAACTAAGATTCAGTGTAGGTACATACTTATATGGAAAAGTGATTTTTTTCGTGAAAGTGGAATGCAGAACAACCTCGATTGTTCAATAAACCATGGCATCGACTTTGTAATGGGATTGAGTTTCTTGCATTACAAAAGTTCACTTAATTATTCTTTTCAGAGTCCACAACCGTTTCCCAAATCAGACAAACCAATAAATGCAACCGAACCCAAATCGGAATGCATTCAAAAGTATGCGTTTGTGCCTCAAGTTTCGGGGGCCGAAGACTGTCTCTTTTTGAATATCTACAGACCAGTGGTAGGTTTTTAAAGACCACCGATATCTAATACGAGTAGATTGTAATTCTATGTTCTTTTCTAATACAGCCCCATAAATGCAACAGGAAATTACTACCTGTCATGGTGTATTTTCATGAAGGCGGGTTCTCCATCGGTACGGCTAATCCTAATATAATTGGACCACAATACTTTATGGACACTACTGATGTGATTTTGGTAACTATAGCATATCGTCTGGGTGTAATGGGGTTCCTATCAACAAATGATTCTGCGATACCCGGTAACTTTGGCATGAAAGATCAAAGATTGGGTCTAAAATGGATACAACAAAACATTGGAGATTTCGGTGGCGATCCGGAACAAGTTTCAATATTTGGCCTAAGTGCAGGTGGTATATCGACACATTTGCATATGTTGAGTAAAAATTCCGAGGGACTTTTCCAACGTGTCATATCTTTAAGTGGCGTAGCAAGTAGTCCGATTACATTTCAGCGTAATCCACTGGAAGTGGCTCGACAGACGGCAGCAAACTCTAATATAGCAAACGCCAGTATATTAGCTACACCTCAGTTGCTTCAGGAATTACGAACTGTACCTGCTGAAACTTTATTAGCTGCAGGTGACAATATTCGGTACTGGGATGTCGATCCTGCTGCATTGTATACACCCGTTGTGGAAAATTCCGATACAAGCGATACCTTTCTCAACCGTACTGCCAAGGAGATTATTGAAAGTGGTGACTACAAAGCTGTTCCTTTTCTAACCGGAGTTGTGCCGCAGGAAGGTGCCGTTCGTTCTGCTGCCATTTGGGAAAATATAACATTGCGGAACTCGTTTAATGAAAACTTCGATTATCTGTTGGAAGCGCTACTGGTATTGCCCACACATTTCAATCGGTCACGGTTGGATTATGTTATGGGCCGAATTATCAATGAATATTTCGATGGTAATCACGTGTTGACGAAACAAGGACTTCTAGATGTTAGTTCAAGTTTAGATACTTCATATTATTTATTATAATTCTGTGCTTTAAATATTTTTATTCTTTCAGGTATTAACCGATTTCTGGTTCCATTATCCCCTGTACCATGATAGCAAAGCCTTCATTCACAACATCGACACCAATCAAACTCCTTTGTATTTGTATCGTTTCAATTACTCTGGTCCCCATTCATTTGCCCCCATATATGCAGGAGTACCCAATACGACATATGGCGTTGTTCATGGTGATGATTTGATTTATTTATTCAAGACATTCTTTCCCGAATTCCCCAAAATGTCCACAGACGCTAAGGCAATTCAAGGTTATGTCAACTTTTTTGTCGAATTCGCTACAAATCGGTAAGACGGAATGAGATTCTACAATTTAATTGAGACTTATGTAAAAATATTTTAATTCCAGAAAATCATTTGTTGGCAAAGAGTGTAATTTATCCACATTTCCGGCTGACTCGAACGATTCCATTTGTGAGTTTGTGACCTTTGAAAATGGACCCAATGGCGATTTTGTCATAGGAACGGATAACAAATTTCAAGTTCGTCGTGCACGTTTCTGGGAGAATCTACTTAAAGGTTAATGAATTTATCTTGAATGCAATTTAAATTTAATTCAAAGTTTTAACGTCCGTAATGGACTTCAATAACTATTATATATATATATATATTGTATATACATACATATCTCCTTGGTAATCTTGCATTCTAAATAGTTCATTCAATCCATGTCTTCAATTAAATAAATATTTTCCCATTACATCCCATGAAGGGATAGGGGAGAGCTTCTCAAAATAACTGAACTGTGTGCTTTCCAGTTTTCACTCACTGATTGAGACATACAGTTTTACACTGGTCCGAACGGTTTTTTGAGAAGCTATTTCATGGGACTGTCCGTGGAGGTGGAAAGTTTCTGATAGCCATTCACTTGGGAGTGGCCAGAAATGATTCCTTCATTGGGCAGTTCAAGCAGCTCACTACTTTCACGCAGTATGTCCTGGCAATGGCTTTATCGGAAACCTCCGTTAGCTAGCTAGAGTGAGAAGGAGAAAATAAATGAGCAGCCTGATTTGGTTATGCGATCACTGATGTGTCTCAGGCTTAGTAGGTGACTGATGTCACAGAAGCTCATCAAGCTATCGGGCTTATTCTTTTGTCCTTTAGAAGGCGAATGAGCCAAACATATGGACCAACGGCGGATAAAAAACCAAACGAAGAAATCCAGGTTCGACAATCAAATATCCTGGCAGTAGGTAAAATGCAAAAACCCGGTGGACTGGCTTTGCCTCCCGCCACCGTTCATAATGGCAGTGAAAATACAAAAACGTAAACATAAACAACCCCTATTTGTTGACGACCCCGCAAACGTTATAAGGACCACGATTTACGGATATGCACTTGGAATGTGAGATCCGGTGCAAGTATCCAATTTCCAGATGTCCTCGAAAGTTATAAGGCTGACATTACGGCAATCCAGGAAATGGGATGGACAGGACATGGCAGCACACGAAAAAGAAACTGCGACATATGCTACAGTTGCCATGACAAAACACATCAATTTAGTTTCCGATTTGTAGTTGGCTAAAGACTGCGACATCTACTCTCTAGGTTCAGTCCTGTGAGTGATTTTTATATTTTCCTAATTTTTGTGCATGCCCCGACAGAAGAGAACGATGAGGATGCCAAAGACATATTCTATGAACGCCTAGAGGAAACGTATGACCACTGCCCTGGCCATGACATTAAGATTCTACAAGGAGATTTTAATGCTAAAGTAAGACAGTTTCGCGGCGTAACACAAGTTCGTTTGCGGTACAAGATTCCAGCATAAAGACATCCACAAGGGTACTTGGGTTCCCCTGATCAAAGAACGAAGAATCAAGTTGATCACGTGGTAATTGATGGCAGGCAGTCATCCAGTGTAATGGACGTACGAGTGATCAGAGAAGATAACATCGATTCTGATCACTACCTGGCAGCAGCAAAGGTTCGCACAAGATTAAATAGAGCGAAAATCGTATGAAACCAGTCGCAGAGGAAGCTAGACATCGGAAAGCTGCAATTACCAGAGGTAGCCAAAGCCTACTCAATGAAGCTCTCGCAATTTTTGGCACAGAACCCCCTCATGACGATTCCGAAGCGCAGCAGAAATCCATTTCCGACTATAAAAACTGCCACAACAACCGTACTTCGCTTTGAAAAACCGCTTCGCAACAAACCATGTTACGACGAAGAGTGTCGCATAGTAAATGGTGAAAAGAACGCTGCACGTATGGCAATGCTTCAGTCAATTGCAGCGCGAGCTTCGATTGAGCGGTTTAGGGGAAAAAGAAAGGAGGTAAACCGTCTCTTTAGGCGTAAGAGAGAAAGCGCGAGAGTGAGAAAGTTGAGTCATACAGAAGGAAGCCCGAAAATTCTACCAAAAGGTCAAAAGAGGACTAATCGTTCAGGGCCGCCTTCTGTAAAGGCTTGGGCGGAAATCGCATCGCACATGTGCAGAGCATGTTGGGAATATGGAGAGATAATTTCTCCGCACTACTGGTACCTGAGATATCCAATGACAATGAGACAATTGATCACAATCTGGACGTCGATTGGTCTCCTCCTAACTAAGACGATTTCAGAACAACAAAGCCGCAGAAGCCGATGGATTACCGGCGGAGCTGTTTAAATCTGGCACCAATGTACTGATAAGGTGCATGCATCAGCTCATTAGCAACATTTGGTTAGATGAATGCATGACTGGCGATTGGAGTCCCAGTAAACTATGCCCCATATTTAAAAAAGGTGACCCGAGTCTCTGTGCTAACTACCGTGGAATAAGCCTTTTATCCATATCATATAAGGTTCTATCAGGTATAATGTGCGAGAGACTAAAACCAATTATCGCTGACCTGATTGGATCATACCAGTGTGGGATTAGACCTGGAAATCGCAGACTGACCAGATTTCCACGCTACGCTACTTCCACGCAGAAGACCCACGAAAACAAAATCAACACGTATCGTCCATTTGTCGATTATAAGGCGGCCTTCTATAGCCCTATACGGGAGAAACTCTACGAACTCATACGCTTCTGCTGACTGACCTTGACGAACACCAAATCCGCTGTGAAAGTTGGTAAGGATATTATTAAGTTGGTAAGGAACTAAGCGGTACATGAGGTGAGGTGACACCCTATCGTGCGATCTCTTTAATATCTTAATGGAAATCATTATGAGAAAAACTGCAGTCAACATGAATAAAACCATCAGCAGCAAAAATCACATGCTGATCGCGTATATCATAGGGCCCACAATGAGAGAAGTTTCTGCGGTGTTTTCGAGAATTGA
The DNA here is from genome assembly GCA_963931995.1 of Phaonia tiefii. Lineage (NCBI taxonomy): Eukaryota > Metazoa > Arthropoda > Insecta > Diptera > Muscidae > Phaonia > Phaonia tiefii. The sequence goes on from OZ008371.1 coordinate 122,571,173, forward strand.
GAAGGATGCAGCAAAAGTGGGTTTGACAGTAAATGAGGGCAAGACAAACTTAATGGTTTAAATAAGCAGGGCCTCCATGCGATTAGATCAAAGCGAGAACGTTGATAACAGTTATAATTTCGAGCTTGCGAATATATGTTATTTTGGGCTAAGCAATCACTTTAGAGATAAAGCCCTCTCTCGAGTAACAAAAGTCTAATCCTGGGTCCTATCGCAAGCAGACGAAACACCTGTAGGAGTCTTCGAGAGAAAAATACTCCGAAAAATTAATTTTTTTTGTAGTGTCCAACGGTGAGTATTGGCGACGCCTGAACAATAAGCTGTATGAGCTAAGTATATCCTGACATTGACATAGTTAAGCGGATCAACATAACGCTATTGTGTCAATTATTTGTGATTAAACTGCAGAGAAAAGTATGAATACTCAAATCAAACACGAAATTTATCAATTTAATTATTTTTATATTTGCATTTTAGCTAAAGAAGAAAATTATTAACTCAAGTACTCAAATTGTAGGTAGGTAATTGAATATATTTCAATTAAAGGCTCTATCAGCTTGAGTATAAAGTAAATGAATCCTTTAGAATATTGTCGAGTAAATGTGTACTTGTGTCGAGTACAAAGTTAATCACAAATTTATTTATTTTTTCAATTATATACGCAATCAACTTGAGTACGAAATTAATCAAAATTGTGTATATATTTTCAATTATATTCATAATCAACACGACTACGATGTTAATTATAATTTAATTACTGCTTAAATTCGTTCAACTAATGAGTAATTGGATCGGATGTTTGTGTTTAAAAGTCTTAAGCCCGGTATTCAGTTTTTGTGCAATTTTCGTTGCCATAAGAAGTACGTGTATAAAAAATAACGAACATTTCATGAATCGAAAATTTCGATCAGTTTTCATTTGCTGGTACTCAGCTCTTGGCGAAAATTACGTAGCCAAAATCAATTTCACTGTTGTTACGCCAAAGTTATTTCGTACTAAAGCAATTGTTTGGGACCGGAATTTTGACGTTTTGATTATTTTAACGACCAAAAGTAACACCACATGCGTTAAAATAAAATTGAGTGCGTGGAGGAACTATAAATGAAATGTTTTCAAGGCAAATCAGAGATAGGTGGTAACTCTCCACAATGAAAATTTCCGTCTTGAGTTAAATGACAAAATTTCTTACGAAAATTTCGCAAGAACTGTATACGGGGTTTTAATTGCTATTTTTTGAGAAATATTTTTGTCTGTGTGTGAAGTGCGTGTTTGGCTGCTACCATATACATATAAATAAATTAATACATAAAGGGCCATCATAGTCGACATTTTTCCCTAGGTGGTGTTCTCTACTACTGTCACTTTCACTGAAGTTTCCCATAATTCTCATAGACGTTTACTCAATAATGTGGGGAATTTTTTAAATGAAATGTACATTTGGGTGTACTGAAAAACGCTTTTTTGGAATTTCAAATGTGGGGTCTCAAGCGACGCGTATTAAAGAGGTGATTACGGGAGCGTAAAACCTGTTTTATACGAGGGCACCCGGTCGTTGAAGTTTCGATTCCTAGTACATTTTCGAAAAAAAATAAATTATTTTTTTGGACAATATGGGACTCAAAGGATGTGTAATAAGGAACATATACATATATAAAAAAGATATTTTCAAAATGTTGGCAGAGCATTTTTTTTTCACCACGTCATTTTGAAATATCTATCATGCATATTTTGACTTCCCCACTTTGCTGTATTTTATATAAATATTCCATCAACTATATAAAATGCATATATGTATTTGTAGGTGAGTTGGCGAAACAGAAAGACAAACCTACGAATCAAATCAAAGGTTTTGAAAAATTACCTATTTGATGGAATATTTATGAAAACTACAGCAAATTGGGAAAGACAAAATATGCATGATAAAGATTCAAAATGACATCGTGGAAAAAACTGCTCTGTCAAAATTTTGAAAATATTTTTTTCTATATATGTAGGTTCATCATGAGACGCCGTTTGAGCCCCATACAGTCCAAAAAAAAAATAAATTGTTTTCTTCGAAAATGTACTAGGAATCGAAACTTCAACGGCAGGTAGGGGACTAAAAGTGCCCTCGTATAAAAAAAAGTTTGATGTTTCCGTAATCACCTCTTCATTAAGCATCGTTTGAGACCCCCTCAAAAAAAAAATTTTCAGTTCACCCTAATGTACGTAGTATTATTATTTTGTAATTAATAATTATTTCAAAGCCACGAGACCGTGGTTGTAGTTACCACAGGGGTTTCCATTACACAGCTGGTCAGGACAGGACAGAATGTGAAAGAGAGTGAGCGATAGGCGAATTGAAAAAACTGACTTTCAATTTGATTTTATTGGCATAATGACTTTTAAAATAATTTTATATTCAATAAATTAGTTTTGTTTAGAAGAACACAAAAATTTCACTTACTTCCTTTAGTATTATCTTAAAATTCTGACATAAAAAAATCGTATCAAAACTGTCGTTAGACCAGTGACTTTCTACGGGAATTTGGTGGAAGTAAAACACTCATGGTTTCTCTTATATCATTCTCTATGAGTTACCAAGAGCAGAAACCCCCGCAAGCCCGGTCAAAGTCAGAATATGGTCACATAAAAAATAACCATTGGTAATTTTGCTTAATTTGGGTTTGGTGATTTGTTTTAGTATGAAGACAAGAACGGTGTCAATATTGCCTAAATCAAAGTGCAAAACACATTACCAACAACAATGATGAATTTGCATAGGAATGTTGGCAAATTGACTGTTTCGTATTTGAATGGCAAGGAATGCGACGCGACACACCATATGTTAGAGCGAGACAAATATAAAGAACTACGAATTTGTATTACTACTGTGTCGCTGTGTATGATATACATATGTAGGTATAACCATTAATTTGTGATAAGGAAAACAAAAAAAAATTAACTTTGCGACATTTCTGTTCAATTTCTTAAAACAGATGTGTGAATTTGCAACTTCATAAAGAAATGTGAGTGAAAATGTAGCTGCAAGTGTTTTCAGCAAAGAATACATTTGTATTGGCCAAAAGTTTATGTTGTAGAACTTTTGTAAATAGAATAGTGTGTTGTGTTGCTTGTGTCTTCTTTTTGTATGTTGATCAATGGAAAACTGTCGATAGTGTGGTAATAAGCGACAGGAAAATGTACTCTTACCAACTTAAAGAATAGAAATGTATGTCCTTTGTGAACAAAGTTGATACCAAAATGCTTGATACTTTTATCTAATGATTAATAAATTTCTTCACATTGAACGTGACTGGAGTCGTCGGCAGTGACAAATGAGTAAGTCTTCCTACATTATTCGTTATAATATTATTTATTTTAATTTTATTATTGTAAGCAACGACTTAGTATGCAATAAAAAAATTCTTTAATTGAAAACAAAAACAAAATTTGTTTCTGTAAACATGAATAAAATGGGCTAAACAGTTGTTAAGATTGCACATTAAAATGAATCTAATTCACCTGCAATAAATTGATTACATTGCCCTTTTTGCATTGGGTAAATCTACAAATATGCAAGGCAAATTTGCATATTGTTGGTGAACGTAAAACTGCCTACGTTTAATGGTAATATTGCCCAGTTAAATATGCTGCCTGATATCAGACCATGAATGTGGGTAATATTACACTAAGTTTTTGTTCCTGTGCAGGAATGCCTAACTGTAGCAACTTCTATGATCGCAGATTACAAAACCCTTTGAGAATCAGTCTGTGATTAAACGCCTAAAGTAAACAACGGGAATTGATAGTAAAAAAAAGGTTGAAATTGATCATAGATTAACCCATACTAGAGAGAATATTTGGCTCATCTGACGTTTCCTTTCACACTCTTCTTGATGCGGTCGGTGTGATAGAGAGATGTTGGACGAAAAGTGACATACACCAGGTGGAATTACAATAACTTCTTGCTTTAATTTTTCAAGTCGTTTTGGGGAAAAACTGTGAAATTTAAATATGTTTTAAACTTTTTTATTGACTGTTATTGTTAGTATACATTTGTGTTGTATTTAACACAATAACTTTAGCACACAAAACGAAATGCCGTTGTTGATATCTTGTTCGTTGTTTTGAACCATTGCCTCTATCTGGTATTAGTAAAGCAATTCTTTTCAACATCGAACGTAAATATCACACCCGGCCAACTGTCATAAATTGGGTGAGAGAACTATTAGGTCTACTATAAGTATTAGTCTATGATAAAGTAAACTGTTGTACTCATAGAGTAAATAGGGGTAGAGAAAATCTTTCACTCACCAAATTTCTGACATTTGCCCTCGTGTGATGTATACGTTTGATGTTGAAAAGAATTGCTTTACTAATACCAGATAGAGGCAATGGTTCAAAACAACGAACAAAATAACAACAACGGCATTTCGTTTTGTGTGTTAAAATTAATGTGTTAAATACAACACAAATGTATGCTAACAATAACAGTCAATAAAAAAGTTTAAAACACATTTAAATTTCACAGTTTTTCACTAAAATGGCATGAAAAATTAAAGCAAGAAGTTATTGTAATTCCACCTGGTGTATATCACTTTTCGTCAAACATCTCTCTATCACACCGACCGCATCACGAATAGTGTGAAAGAAAACGTCAGATGAGACAAATGGCGGCTCTACTTCATATTTACTCTATGGTTGTACTCATAGAGTATATTATAACAAGAGAGACTATTTCATTCATCTGACGTTTCCTTTCACACTCTTCGTGGTGCGGTCGGTGTGAAGAGAGATGTTTGACGAAAAGTGATATACACTTCTGACTTTAATTTTTCATGTCGAATTAAAAATTGTCTTATATGGCCCTCTATAGTTGACCCCGTTGTTAGCGGAATTGCACCCAGCGCGACATCTTTAATTAAAAGAAATACATATTTGTGCACTGTGAAGGATTTTAAAAAATGTCAGAATACAAACCTTTGATAAGCCTAATAAAATTCATGTCCTTCACAGCTATGTTTTTATTGGGACCCAACGAAGAAAAATTGGAAGACATTTCATCGTTCTGGAAATCTGCATGCCTTTCAGGAGACAGTGGGCTCAACAATTTGTTGAGTAATTGTTCAGCTTCTTTTTTTGATTTTTCAGAATGGCTTGACGTGGCTGCATGTTTATTTGAACAGTACATATTTTTTACTTACCGTACACTTTTATATTCACTTTTTAATTTAAAATTTTTTCCGCGACGTGTTTACCACACAACTGCTGACAATAACTAAGAAAAATTTAAAAAACAAACAGAAGAATGTACAAAAGGCAAAAAAATCAATTCCCCGAAAATGTACAGTATGAAAATAAAAAACCAAAACAAAAATTATCTTTGGAGAATGTGCAGAATACTCGCATATTTCTCGTATAAACGATAGGTAAATGTGCAGAAATAGCTGACAAAAAATTTGCAGAAATTCTGTTAAATTTCTGAAGGAAATTTGGATGATTCGGTTAATTGTCTGATCAAATTTCTGATAATTTCGAAAAAATCTCTGATTTCAGAAACGTCGGAAAGAATTGTTGGCTGGGAAGCTGATGTACTCGATGTACTCTGCAAATTTCAAATGTGTACATGTTTATATGTATATATGTATGCGGTGTTTTGCTTTGTTTTTCACAAATTACCACGAAATGTCACCGATCTGAATAATTACGTCAAATCGCTTGCCGAAGTTACTGTCGTCGAAAAATCACAGACAGTGGCGTGGCAAGTGGCAGAAGTGTAAGTGAGGTAGTAAAATAGTGTGAATGTATTGCTACTGTCGGAGCAAAACTGTCCCGTGTAAACGCCAGGTAAGGCCTTCTTTAGGCAATGAGCAAGGAAGGCGTTGCCTCGTAATCTCACGCAATGTTAAAAAGAAAGGAGGAGGTATTGTGTATGGAAGGCCTTCCGTCTTTTAAAGAAGGTCTGTTTGGTCATGATTTCAGGCTTTCCAGGTCATGACTTCCGCCGCTGGGATAGTTGTCGTGTACATGTGAATTGCCGATCGTGTGTGTGTGAAAAATACGATTATTGTCTGCCTCCAGTCTTACCACTGGAGTAAAATAAAAGGAAGTTAAACGGATATTATTATCGTAATTTAAAACGAACCTTGTTTTATTATTGGGAATAAAGCAGCGCTAAAAGGACGACTAAGGAATTTTTTAACAATATAATGTAGTAACAAATGTTGTTACGAATATAAAGTTTCAACATCAGTACTGTATAAATGTCGGAACACTTGCCGCACCAGTGAGACAGCGGAATTCTGGTCGTAAATTTTTAACTAAATAATTTACTCTGTCCATGTTGAAATGCAAGTAACTAAAAACTTAGTTAGTTTCATCATAAATTCCAGTAACAATACCATGCTTTTTACATATATACAGTGACGAGCAAAATTGTAACAAATTGTCCCATAATGGAGGTTTACAACTTTAATTTTTAGCTGCGTTTAACCTTAAAACTAAAACATTTTGTGAGTTTTACGTTGAAATGGTCTCTTCATAATGAACGCTTATATATACAACAATTCTACAGACACACATTTAAAGGAACATATTATGTAAACAAACCCCAATGTCACACAATTACGCACTCTCTTCAATGTTACAATATTGCACTCTCTTCAGCTCTTTAAAGATCCAGCAACTTAAATATAACCATCACGTAGCTCATAAATTTACTGCCATTTTTTTAAATTGCTCATTATTGTCCTCGTGCTGGAAGCATCTAAAGCAATTGAAATGATGGAATTATTTAATAAATAATAGTTCTGTTCGGAACGTTGCAGAACAGTTTAATGTAAGTCATATGACGATCCAGAGAATAAAACGGAAGAAAAATATTAAAACTTCTATTGCTCCTGTACGCCCCAGAAAGATTGACGACTGCAATTGTCGTCAGTTGGAAAAATTAGTGGCAAGTGACAATGCAATTACCCCAGCTGCTGCACTAAACACGTAATGATTGATAATAAATAAAAAAATAATAATAATAAGAAAAAAAATATTGACGCCAGTGAATGCACAGTCCGCCGAAGTCTCAAAAGATTGGGTGTAAAGGCTGCAGAGAAGAAAAAGAAACCATTTTTATCACAAAAGAATATATAGCTTCGTGAAGAATTTGTCCAGGTCTACGAAAACTGGACTGAGGCTGACTGGAAGCAGGTAAAGACCCCTGATTTTCAGATCTTAGATTAGCGGAACATACAGTGTATCCGCACAAAATGGTTGTAATATCACTGCTCTATGTGGTATTAACAATTTCTTTAATTGTTTTCGAGCCCCTAAAAGTATGCATTAATATTGAAGTTTTATTAAGTCAATACGTTAAGCAAGTGTTGGCATAAATAATTTTTGGGTACTTTTCCCTAAGTAAACACTGACAGAAAAATATTATTATCTATGGTTTTATATGTTTGTGTATTGTATAACGACAAGAAAGGGAGTCATTATTACTTGAAAATACTCTAATTTATACCTAAATCAAAAGTGCAAAACGCACTTCCAACAGAAATGGAGAACGTGTATACGAATGTTGACAAATTATCTGCTACTTATGTGAATGCCAAGAACAAAGAGTTGGGTAAACATGCACAAAATAGTAACAAAGAGAAATAGCGATAGATGACTGGAAGTTTGTAGGGTTGCTCTATGCGTTTTTCTCACATTTTCACTCTGTGCATTGAACCAGAAGTACAAAGCTCATCAACTGAGAGTATTGTGATAATTAAATCGAGGAAAAAAGGGATAACAAGTGAAATAAAGCAAAATGTAATGAAGTGTTAGAGTAAAACTGTTTATAGAGTTTACAATTGAAACACAAATTTATTAAAATAAAGATTTATCCTTAGAGTAATATACTAAGAGTTTGCAACAGCTGTTTTTCTTGAACGGGAAACCAATAAAAGTCACTGGAAAAGTTGGAGCACACAGTTATACAAACTTGGCAACCCACACAGAATGAGAAAAATCTTTATTTTCATAAATTTGTGTTTAATATGCCGTTCATTACATTTTGCTTTATTTCACATGAACATAAATTAACGGCAGGGGTACCACAGGGCTCTGTTCTTTCTCCTTCTCTTTTTCTTATTTTCATTGACGATCTCCTGGGTCGGACTGTGAACCAAATCTACTCTTTTGCGGATGACAGTAATCTCTGTCACTCATATTCATTCGACCACAGGCCAAATCTTCAAGAAATTAGTGATAAACGTCAATTAATGAATGAAACACTCAACCGCGATCTCGAGGCCATTGTTGAGTGGGGTCGATTGAATAGAGTAAGTTTTAATGCGGGGAAGACCCAGTGCTGTCTGCTTTCGCACAAGCGGACAGCTGACCCAGTCGTATCGTCATTATCTATGGATGGTGTGGATATTGAGGAATCAGACCCTCTTGATGTTCTGGGCATGAAAATACAATGTGATGCTCGCTGGGCAAAACATGTATTTGAAGTGTCGAAAGATGCATCGTAGTGCCTAGGCTTTTTAAAGCGGTGCAAGAAGTACTTCATTCCATCTGATCTCCTTAATATCTACACCACCTACATCAGGCCGCGAATGGAATATAACTCCCATATATGGGCAGGTGCTCCAAAGTCATCTTTGGAGTTGCTGGACCGTGTACAAAGGAGAGCAAAGGTGTTGATAGGGGACAATAGGGTGTCCAGCTCTATGGCCTCCCTTGAGCATCGGCGTAATGTGGGTGACACTGTTCTATCGGTATTTTCACGGTGCGTGTTCCTCGGACATCCGTCAACTTATACCAGATGTGAGGACATTTGGCAGAAGTACGCGGCTTTCAAGGAACACCCATCCGTTTACTATCTATTGGCCAGTCGATCGCACAACACACTACAGAGAAAATTCGTTCTTCAGTCGTACGGTCCGTATGTGGAATAAACTGCCCGCAAGTGTATTTCCCGCCAATTGTGACATACAGTGATTCAAGGCAAATGTAAATAAGCACTACTCCCTCTTTCCTCCCTCCTCCAGCACAATGCATTGCATTTATAGGGGGCATCCCCTGAGTGCTGGTCTTAAAAAAAAAAAAAAAAAAAAAAACTATAAATAATTTTACTCTATCACTTCATTACATTTTGTTTTATTTCACTTTTTACCGATTGTTTCCTCGATTTAATTATCACAAAAACACTCTGAGTTGATGACCCTTGTATTTTTGGTTCAATACACAAAGGCAAATGTGAGAGAAAAGCATTAAGCAACCCTAAGTACGTCCGTCCAGTCATCTATCGCTATTTCTCTTTCTTACTTTATCCTGCATGTTTTCCCAACTCTAAGATCGATCAGATTTGGCATAGAACCCCCCTGAATTTATCTCATTCTGTGTGGGTATAATGAGAGTATTTTTGTGATAATTAAATCGAGGAAAAAATGGGTAACAAGTGAAATAAAACAAAATGTAATGAATTGTTTGAGTAGAATTATGTATAGAGATTGCAATTAATCAGAAAAATTTATTAAAGTAAAGAGTTTTCTCATTCTGCATGGGTTGCCAAGTTTGTATAACTCTGTGCTCCAACTTTTCCAGTGACTTTTCTTAGTTTCCGGTCCAAGAAAAAGAGCTGTTGCAAACTCTTGCCGCCTTATTCATAAAAAGTTGTGAGAGGTTTGAGAGACGTTTTTTGTATGATTTGTATGAGTGTGCAACAGCTATTTTCTTGGACCGGAAACCAATACAAATCACTGGAATAGTTGTACACAGAGTCATAAAAACTTGGCAACCCATGCAGAATGAGAAAACTCTTAATTTTAATAAATTTTTCTGATTAATTGTAATCTCTATTCATAATTCTACTCTAAAAATTCATTACATTTTGTTTTATTTCACTTGTTAACGATTTTTTCCTCGATTTAATTATCACAAAAATACTTAGGTTGTTCACGCAGGGCTGCTTATCAGCTTATGTGCTGAAAAGATGAAAAATAAGCTCTGGGCTACGTGAACACCCTTCCATGTTGGTTATCTGCTTATTTTTTTCAATCAGCTGTTCGATAAATGAAATCAAAACCATCAATGAACAATTGAAATTGTTTGTAAAATGCCTAAGCAGAGCATTAAACAACAAATTATGGACTTCAGAGTCAATATGAGTACTTTGGAAATTGAATTCATTAAAGGTAAGTAGTCAGAAATGTATACGATGCAAATATTTATGGTTTTGCGTTTGTAGACATAGGTTTCCCCGACCCCCCGACTTGCGCTCATTTTGATTGTTTTTTTAATAAACAAAAAACAGATGTAAATACCAGTGCTACCAATACTTAAATATAAAATTTGAGATGCCATTTGCTAAAACTTCGTGTTTTTAGTGTTGTCAGCAAGTTAAGTTTTTGGTATTTTCCAACACTAAAAATAAGCTGATAAGCTTTTGCCAAAGCCACAGGTTGCTCAAAGTTGCTTATTGTATTGCAATGTATTTTGTTGTTGGCGAGATAAGCACATGAGCTGATAAGCAGTCCTTCGTGAACACCCTAAATATCTGTTGTTGCTGCTTACAACTACAACATCTGCTGCTACCATGTATTTGTTGGCACTGGCTACAAACGTGTTGGCGTATCGCATTTTTTCACCCATTATATGTAGTAAATGTTGCCACATTTCTAGTATGAAGTGGGGATCGTTTTATTTGGAAAGTCGTAAGTGGCGATAGCTTAACGGAATAAAATAATAATTTTTACAAACAGAACTAACACCACATGCATTAAAACTAAAATGGAGCGCGAGGAGGTAATTTTCTTGAAATATTAAGCGTATGTTTTTATTTCCTGCTAATCTAATTTTTCGAGGACTTTGTGTGGGGAGTCACTTAATACCGCTTAGCTCTATAAGTATACAAAGTGGTCGAACCATAGAGTAATATAAGTACATAGAGTCAGTAACAGCTGTTTTTTTAGACCGGAAACCAAGAAAATTCACTGGAATAGTTGTGCCCAGAGACATATAAACTTGGCAACCCTTGCAGAATGAGAAAACTCTTTATTTTAATAAATTTGTGGTTTAATTGCGAACTCTACAAATAATTTAATCTAACATTTCATTACATTTTGCTTTATTTTACTTGTGATCCCTTTTTTCCACGATTTAATTATCACAAAAATACACTCAGTTGATGAGTTTTGTGCTTTTGGTTCAATGCACAAAGGCAAATGTGTGAAAACGAATTGAGCAAGTTACATACTTCCAGTCATCTATCGCTATATCTCTTTATTACTGCGGAATGGAACCCCCCTGGGTCGAACAATTTGTTTAGCTGGGAATAAAACAACTGTCTTATTTACGAGAGACAGGTGGTAACTCTCTGCAGCAAAATTTGCCGTTTAAAGGTAAATGCCAAAATTTCTATGGAAAATTTCCCAAATACGAGGATTAAATATGCAAAAATGTGGATGATTTCGACCCTGAATCTGATCGTTCCTACTGGGTATCAATTGACGTTTGAAGATTGTAGACACAACTGGTTCTGGTTTCGTTACAATCAGTTTTCTGCCCTACGAATACATCAATCAGTAATTCTTATGTGTCATAGCACTCAGTTGAATGCGTATTGAGTTCAAAGACAAATTGTTAATGGGTGTATTTAATGTCTGGCATAGACTTTGAATCATACATTTGTTAATATACGGTCATTCGTGCTAAGTGCAGTTATTAAAAGGAATCCCACATAGGTTTGTGAAACAATCAACCCAATCAATTAAAAACACTTGTGACAAGACATCAACGGGCTGTGGGTTTTATAAAGAGTGTTCAAAAAACCTGCATTTTCGAATAACCGGCTATCGGGTTATTCGAAAAATCACGTTTTCAGAAAATCGCTTTTCTTTTTTTTTTGTTATATTTGTTAAATGAATGAAATAGGATTATATCTGGGAAATATTAGAAAATATTCGAAATATGACACTATCACTACCAGTGTTGCCAACATTTTGTGAGCTAAAGGCGTAATTAAAAACCAGAAAAGCGTAAAAGAGGGTAAAAATTTCCTTAAAAAAGCGTTTGGCTTTATTTCTACTCAAAATGACTAAATTTTCCAAGGGGTTTCGATGAGACAGCTGATCCAGTTAGTACTTGGAGAACAAATAGAGAATGTGCTATCAAAGAAGACTCGTTGATAGGGACTGGGTTGCGTGCTGTGATTTTCAAACTTCTGCCGCCGAGTGTCAAGCCAGAAGTACAAAACACATCAACTGGGAGTAAATTTTGCCAACTAAATCGATTAAAAAAAGGGATATTCCGTGAAAAAAATCAAAATGTAATGAAGTGTTAGAGTAAAGTTATTAGTGTAGATCCCAATTAACACGAAAATTGTTAAAATTAAAGATTGCTCTCATTCTCTATATGTTTTCCTCGTAGGTCTCGGAGCTCGTTAGTACAAAAATCAACTAGTGCACACTCTTAAAATATTACTCGGTGAAATTTTCAATAGAACACATTTTTTAAAACTAAATACTGTTCTCGAAATGGATTTTGCCCTACGGAATCTTTGAACTCATTTAGTTCTATCCAAAAAAGATCTGTTCGATATTTGTTCTTCCATACACAGTTTCTAATATTATCAATACTTAGTTCCATATTAGAAATGACATCCGCTTCTCTAATATACGATTTAATAAATGCCAGTATTTCGTCTCTATTGCTGTTATAGAGAATGGTATTTACACTAAACAATGATATTTTTTGTAGTGTTCCAAAGTTGGTTGGAAGTTTACATCGGATTTCGTATATAAGATGTTTAGTGAATATAATACATTTTTCCTTAATTCCTTTCTTTTCGTGTTCTGAAATCAGTGAATCCTTGCACGCTTTTTCAAAACTATGCCCAAGATAGCAAAATTCGTCTAAACAATTTTCAATAGGATCTTTTAAATAATTAAAACTTTTTTTCATTTGTTCTTTCGGTGAACATAAAAGCACAAGAGGATGACATTTCGTCAGTGCTGTTAAAACAACAAACATATATACAAATTACAACAACTCGTCTTATACCATATAAATAATTATACCATAGCAGTAGCAGTACGAGTATATGAGGTGCTTAAGACAGACTGAAGGAATGAAAGAGACTTACATACATATGTATGTATGTAAAAACTTGCAATAGCAATAAATATTCGAATGTATACACGTTGCCACATTTGAAAAGCCAAAAAGCGCTAAAAGCACCAACGGAAAACGCATAGCGCTTTTTTTCCTTTTGGCACTATGGACCCTATTTTCGCGTTTTGGGGGGTCTAAAAAGCACCATAAATAGTGCGAAAAGCACCAAGTTGGCATCGCTGATCACTACCATGGGGTACCGATGAGACAGCTGATCAAGTTAGTGCTTTGGGAACTTATAGAGAATATGCTTTCAAAGAAGAAACGGTGATCGATGACTGGATTGCATGGTACGATTTTCATAATTTTGAAGCCGCTTGTTAAGCCAAAAGTACAAAACACATCAACTGGGAGAAAATTTTCCCAATTAAATCGATTAAAAAAGAGATATTCAGTGAAAAAATCAAAACGTAGACCCCAATTAACACCCAAATTGTCAAAATTAAAGATTCCTCTCATTCTCTATATGATTTCCAAGTTTTCCACGGACTTTGTTAGTACATGAAACAGCTGTTGCAAACTCTTATTAATATTACTCTCTGATCAGTACGCTGCACGAGACAGTCTTAAAATCTGATATTTATATTTCAACTTTTGTAAAAAATTACACTTTTGTTGTTATGTATGGTCAGGCCAATTGAAATTCCTAAAAATGTGTCTTTAAAGGTTTTTCCAACAGTTTCTGTTTGATATTTGGTTTATTTGCGTATTTTATAATTCAACTCTTTTTTTTTTACTTTTCCCTTTTTTAGATCTTTTTTTAAAGATTCTGGCAACACTGCTCTCCTATATCAAATTTTCAGCTAGGAAAATTAAAATTGTAATTTTCGTGGAGAAATACGTTAGAGAGAGAAAGAGCTATAGATGACTGAAAGAATTAGGGTTGCGCAGTTCGTTTCATACGTTTGTATCGAACCAAAAGTACAAAACAGATCAACCATAGACTAATCCATACATATATACTTTTATTCTCTCATCTGACGTTTCATTTCACACTCTTCGTCGTAAGAGCAACTAAATTCAAAATTAACTTACACCAGGTGGAGTTACAAAATATGTTCACTTAACTTTTTCATGTCGTTTTGGTGTCGAACTGAAAAATTTTAAATGTATTTTGCACTTTTTCGTTGACTTTTATCGTTGGTATACATTTGTATTGTATTTAACACAACTAGTTTGCCACAAAAACACGAAATTCGGTTGTTGTTCCATTGTTGGACGTTGTTTACTATTGCCTCTATATGGTATTATTGAACCCATGTTTTGCGCCATCCAATGTTTACTTTCCACCGTGTCTATGACGTTTAATTTATTGAGAGAATAAATTTATCTATGTATGTATTCGTCTATGGCTTTTGCACACTCTTAAAATATTACTCTATGAGATTTCATAGCGGCCCACTGTGAACGAGTCTTTAAAAGCATAAAAATGCAAAACAGTGAAATTAAGATTTGACGGATCCGTTACGAGCCCATAAAATCATAGAAAAGTGCGAGTTTTCGAACCAGGGGGCTAATCACCCTTCTCGACGCCGTGCAAAGAGTATGGAATATTAAATAGAGAAGAAGATTTACTCAACAAAGAAATCGAGTGAAGCGCCTCGTTTCTCTGCCCTCTCTCTTACTCTCTTCGTTGTATATTTCAATACGCGATCACTTTTCTGATGTTGTTACGGTATCTAACCTGATGTTGTTACGGTATACTTAAATCAAATCCGTGCTTAAATAAAATTGCATGAAGTATGTAAAAAGTATGAAATAATCCTTTTTCGGTTGTACAAGTAGAGAAGAAAAAACCGGCGCAATTTGTCAACGCTCGTAGAAGAGAACCAAAAAAGTCGCCGCGATTCACTCAAACGCATTACTCTCTCGGGTCATAACGTGATTATTTCATACTTTATGTAATTTTAATTATAAATGGTTGGAATTTCTATAGTTAGATAGAATAATATCATCAGAAAACTGCCCGTGTATTGAAATATTCAACGAAGAGAGTAAGAGAGAGACAGCAGAGAAACGACGCTCTTCTCTCGATTTCTTTGTTGGCATTCCACTCCATGAGTAAAATTTCTTCTCTATACCATAGTTGCACAGACGATCTAGAATTATACGACCAGAAGATGTGCGCAAGTTTACAACCCTGGTAAAAGAGAAACAAAAAGTGCTAGAAATTCATTCAAAGGCATTTCTTTCACGCGTCATATCTTGATTATTTCATACTTTCTGCATTGTTTATGTAATTTTACTTCAACATGGTTGGAATTTGTATAGTTATATTCAATATCACTATCAAAAAGCTGCTCGTGTATTGAAATATTCAATGAAGAGAGTAAGAGAGAGAACATAGATTGACTAGGGTTTCACTCGTTGGGTTTGTTGGCATTTGAGTGAAGAGAAATTTTATGTATGTACATCCTTTTTGCGTCGTGTTTCGACTTTAGAATAATACATACGTAGATAAACTTATTCTCTCATCTGACGTTTCATTTCACACTCTTCATCGTAGGTTTGTGGAAATGAGAGCAATTAAATTTAAAATTATCTTACACCAGGTGGAGTTACAAAATATGTTCACTTAACTTTTTCCTGTCGTTTTGGTGTAGAACTGAAAAATTTAAATATATTTTGCACTTTTTTGTTGACTTTTATCGTTGGTAAACATTTGTATTGTATTTAACACAACTAGTTTGTCACAAAAACACGAAATTCGGTTGTTGTTCCTTTGTGGATCGTTGTATACTATTGCCACCATCTGGTATTATTGAACCCATATTTTCCACAATCCAATGTTTAATTTATTGGGCGAATACAAGCTTCTATGGAATGTATTATTCTATGGTTTCGACATTGTTGGGACTACTACTTTTTACATTGCTGTAAACATAAGGCAAAAACGATGTACAAGTAGACAGTCAAAATTTCTCTTCACTCTAATGCCAACAAACAAACCGAGTGAAGCCCTAGTACTTCTGTACTCTCTCTCTTACTCTCTTCAGCTTTTTGATAGTGTTATTGTATATAACTATATAAATTCCAACCATATTGAAGTAAAATTACATAAACTATGGAAAAAGTATGAAATAAGCAAGATATGACGCGAGAGAGAAATGCGTTTGAGTGAACTCGTAGCAGTTTTTGGTTCTCTTTTACCAGGGTTGCCAAGTTGTGCACATCTTCTGGTCGTCTAATTGTAAATCGTCTTTGCATATGGCAAAGACGACGTACAAATAGACAGGCAAAATTTATCTTCACTCAAATGCCAACAAACAAAACGAGTGAAACCCAAGCTCTTCTCTCATCTCTCTCTTACTCTCTTCATTGAATATTTGAATACACGAGCAGCTTTTTGATAGTGTTATTGTATATAACTATACAAATTCCAACCGTGTTGAAGTAAAATTAAATAAACTATGCAAAAAGTATGAAATAATCAATATATGACTCGAGAGAGAAATGCGTTTGAGTGAATATCTGGCACTTTTTGGTTCTCTTTCAAACGCAAACGGATCTTTATGGGTCCGAAACTAATCTCCGTTTCGGATAAAATGTACGAAGAAGCGGGTCCGTCTCGAATTCGTAAAGGATTCGTATGACACACTTGGGAATTACAAAGTTTTAATTTTAACAGTATGAGTTTTAAGTGGAATCTATCATAGAGCCATAGATAAGACTCGCCATCCCTCTCTTAACGTTCTCCCGATAACGACGAGGTAGTAGATCGTTTCATCGAGTTCGAGTTGCTGCTGCATATTACTCTTTGGTTGGATATAAAACTCACAGAAATAAAGGGGAAAGCGTGTTTTCGTTCGAGGCAAACAACATGAGATATAATTTAGCTGTCATTAGTATCAATCAAACAATATTTAAACTTAGTTTTGCTATATGGTTTGCTCTGGTTGCTGAACGCCCTCTCGCCTATATACTCTGTTTTTTTATATCAATTTCCTACTTTATAGTTCAGGGTACCCCCCCTGAATCTATATAAATAATTTTACACTAATAGTTCATTACCCATTATTTTGTTTGTTTTCGCTGGTTATTCCTCATTTTTCTCGATTTAATTGCCACGAAAATTCTTTCAGTTGATGTATTTTGTGCTTTTGGTTCGATCATAGAGTAATATATAAGGGTTTCCATCACGCTCTTAGCGTTCTCTCACAGTCACTGAGGAAGCTGGGAATTTCATCGAGTTCCATGTGTAGTTGTAAGTTACTCTTTGGCTGAATATAAAATGCACAAAAATAAAAGCAAATTCGAATTTTCCTTCGATGCAACCAACATAAAACATACTTTAGCGTTCATTAGTATCAATTAATTAAAAGGTTTTTCAATAAGAGCGCTACAAAAGTTTTTTTAAATAAAACAAAACCGGTTTTAGATACCAATGAAATTCTTTATTCCTGTGAAAGTACGTTAGATGCCATTATGTATGGAACTCGATTTCTTTTGCATGGCCACCACGGACACGCTTGCAGAAGTCCAGACACTGAACCCAATTTTCGACGGTTTTCAAGCATAAATCGGCCGATACTGCTGCAATTTCACGTTCGATTTTCGTACGAAGTTCATCAATCGTCGCTGGCTTGTTGGCATAGACCATAGACTTGACGTAGCCCAACAGGAAATAATCTAACGGCGTCAAATTTCGTGAGATAACACGTTCACCAAACTTGGTTTCCAGTAAATTGATTGTGGCATTCGCTGTGTGGCGCCGTCCTGTAGGAACCACATGTCCTCCAAGTCCATATTATCCAGTTGGGGCCAAAAATATTCGGTTATCATTGAACGTTAGCGATTCGCATTCACAGTAATGTGCCGGTCTTGATCATCACGGAAGAAGTACGGCCCAATGACGCCGCCGGCCCATAAACCGCACCAAACCGTAATTTTTTCGGGATGCAATGATGACTCATGGATTACGTGTGGATTGCTGTCTGACCAATAACGCATATTTTGCTTATTGACGAAGCCATTCAGCCAGAAATGAGCCTCATCACTGTTTGTTGAGGCCTCTTAAAGTTGGCCTCTTAAAGTTGAGGCCACTGACTCCAAATTTCGGTAGTAAATTTTAATAATTTCAACTCGTTGTTGGCTCGTATATCGTTCCATGATGAAATGGCAAACCTTACTGAAGAGAAATGTCAAAAGGGCGGGGAAAAATATGGCGTCGTTTGCTGTCCCTATCGATTTACTTTTTTAGCGTCTCTGTTGAAAAACCCTTTACAATTTAAACTTAGTTAGCTGCATGTTTTGCTTGTAGTTGCTTATCGCTCATTGTACCATCTACTCTGTTCTGTATCAGATTCCAGCAACTATGTCGCTGGGCATGGATCCCCCTGGTTCGATGCACGCATACATTAACTTCTATGTAGAGACTTTTTCTCTCTCATAAGATGTTTCATTGCACACTATTGGTCGTGTGTTCGATGCAAATTGACTTGTACTCTAGAACAATAGATAAAAGTCGCCATCCCTCTCTTAACGTTCTCCCGATAACGACGAGGCAGTAGGTCATTTCATCGAGTTCGAGTTGCTGTTGTATGTTACTCTTTGGTTGGACATAAAACGCACAGAAATAAAAGGGAATTAAGCTGCAATTAGTATCAATCAATCACTATTTAAACTTAGTTTGGTGCATGGTTTTTTTCTTGTTGTTTAGCGCTCTCTCGCCAATCTGCTCTGTTTTCTATCAATTTCCGATATCATAGTCGGTGAGCTGTGTCATGGATACGCCCGCCTGTACCAGATGGAATTACAATAACTGTTCATCAAGATTTGCTTACAAACACACCAATGACACAAAATTAAATGGTCTAAATCGTGCCTCCTCGGGATTCTGTCGAGGAACAAAATTGCAGACTATTTATTACCTGTCTTGTTATACACTTAAAAAAACTGTCTTGCTATACACTATAAAAAACGCTTCTACGCAATGGTAAAACATGCTCGATGTGGTGTTTCCTTTACTGCAATGAAAAGTTTTGTACATCCTACGCTTTTGTTTTTGTTGCAACGAAAAAGTTCGTATGCGTTTTTTGGCCGTTTGGTCATTGCGTTGCTCTAACCGCAACTGAAATTTGGTTGCTGCAATGAATACAATACAATATGTCTGTTTGCAGGAACGGAACAGTTGGAAGATCGCCCATTTGAAGGATACTTGATTTTGTGTAAGTATAAGGCGATCGAAATTTTGCAAGTAAATAACCAGATGATTTTTCTATAGGAAAACATATGATTGAATGAAATAAATTTCGAAACTTACAATGAGAATCAGGCATAAAGTGTTATTAAAGTTAATGCATCTTTTCTGAAGTGCTTTGTCTTTATTTCCAGTAAATGTTCTCTTTCCTAAAATAATATTATGTTCATATTTTCAGACTTTTATCGCTATTCACAAATATGGTTTCGAAAATCCTGTTAATGTGGCTTATAACTTTGGCTTATGCTTCCTGTAGCCAAATCAAGCACCCACAATCGAGCTCCCCGACAGTTTATGCTAAGCATGTAGGCTGCGTAGTTGGTAAACTAATGCCCGGATACCAAATTGATAATTTTGAAGCATTTATGGGTATACCCTATGCACAGCCGCCGGTTGGAGAACTAAGATTCAGTGTAGGTACATACATATATGGAAAAGTGATTTTTTTCGTGAAAGTGGAATGCAGAACAACCTCGATTGTACAATAAACCATGACATTGACTTTGTAATGGGATTGAGTTTCTTGCATTACAAAAGTTCACTTAATTATTCTTTTCAGAGTCCACAACCGTTTCCCAAATCAGACAAACCAATAAATGCAACCGAACCCAAATCGGAATGTATTCAAAAGAATACTTTTACATCTGTAGTCACAGGAGCCGAAGACTGTCTCTTTTTGAACATCTATAGACCAGTGGTAGGGTTTTAAAGACCACTGATATCTAATACGAGTAGATTGTAATTCTATGTTCTTTTCTAATACAGCCCCATAAATGCAACAGGAAGTTACTACCTGTCATGGTGTATTTTCATGAAGGCGCTTTCGCCATCGGTACGGCTAATCCAAATATAATTGGACCCCAATACTTTATGGATACTGAGGAAGTGATTTTGGTAACTATAGCATATCGCCTGGGTGCAATGGGGTTCCTATCAACAAATGATTCTGCGATACCCGGTAACTTTGGCATGAAAGATCAAAGATTGGGTCTAAAATGGATACAACAAAATGTTGGAGATTTCGGTGGCGATCCGGAACAAGTTACAATATTTGGCCTAAGTGCTGGTGGTATATCGACACATTTGCATATGTTGAGTAAAAATTCCGAAGGACTTTTCCAACGTGTCATATCTTTAAGTGGCGTAGCAAGTAATCCGATAACATTCCAGCGTAATCCACTGGAAGTGACTCGACAAACAGCAGCAAACTGTAATATAGCAAACGCCAGTATATTAGCTACACCTCAGTTGCTTCAGGAATTACGAACTGTACCTGCTGAAACTTTATTGGCTGCAGGTGACAACATTCGGTACTGGGATATAGATCCTGCTGCTTTGTATACACTCGTTGTGGAAAATTCGGATACAAGCGATACCTTTCTAAACCGTACTGCCAAGGAGATTATTGAAAGTGGTGACTACAAAGCTGTTCCTTTTCTAAGCGGAGTTGTGCCGCAGGAAGGTGCCGTTCGTTCTGCTGCCATTTGGGAAAATATAACATTGCGAAACTCGTTTAATGAAAACTTCGATTATCTGTTGGAGGCACTACTGCTATTGCCCACACATTTCAATCGGTCACGGTTGGATTATGTTATGGAGCGAATTATCGATGAATATTTCGATGGTAATCATGTGCTCACGAAACAAGGACTTTTAGATGTTAGTTCTAATTAAGATATGATTACGAGTATTTTATAAATCTGTGTTTTAAATATTTTTATTCTTTCAGGTTATAACCGATTTCTGGTTCCATTATCCCCTTTACCATGATAGCAAAGCCTTCATTACCAACATCGACACCAATCAAACTCCTTTGTATTTGTATCGTTTCAATTACTCTGGACCCTATTCGTTTGTCTCCATATATGCGAGTGGATTCCCTAATGCGACATACGGCGTAGTTCATTTGAACGATTTGATTTATTTATTCAAGTCAATCTTTCCCGAATTCCCCAAAATGTCCACAGATGCTAAGGCAATCCAAGGATATGTGTACTTTTTTGTCGACTTCGCTACAAATCGGTAAGACTGAATGAGATTCGACAATTTAAATGAGACTTATGTAAAAACATTTTAATTCCAGAAAATCATTTGTTGGCAAAGAGTGTAATTTATCCACATTTCCGGCTGACTCGAACGATTCCATTTGTGAGTTTGTGACCTTTGAAAATGGACCCAATGGCGATTTTGTCATAGGAACGGATAACAAATTTCAAGTTCGTCGTGCACGTTTCTGGGAGAATCTACTTAAAGGTTAATGCATTTATCTTGAATGCAATTTAAATTTAATTAAACGTTTCAAAGTCCTTAATGGACTTCAATACATATTATATATATATATGTACTTTAAATAGTTAAGCAAAATATAACAATGATGCATTTTGCAAAACTTCTTTTTCAAAAAACTATATCTCTATTGGGTTTGAGCTTGAATAATAAAATATAAAAGTACCAATAAAAAGGCCGAATAAATAAAAATCATCCCTGATGAACGTAGAGAACCACCCAGGGCACAATAATCACGGTAGTAGCAGTAAATATGTGTGTAATCATGTGCAAAATCGCCCTTGGCTTCTGTCAAACTCAGCTGATAAAAATGTAAACAAAATGTGCATTTTTGAATTAGTTATGATATAATTGGAAAGAAATATTTGCCAAATTAATGAAGATTGAAATTAATATTTGAAATTGTTTGATGCTGCAGTTGAATTGGATTTTCCCGGTGTGAAACTCTAACTCGTATTCGCGTCGTATAACCAACAAATGTAAACAAATTTGACATTTCCCAAGTGCGTCAAATGAAAAAAATAAAATCAGCTGTTCTAACGATACAACCTTGTCTTTCAACCATGGAACCACCATAGTAAAATAGCCAAGCAGTAGCAGTAGATGTTGTTGTTGTTGTAGGCAGCAACAAAGTAATTTTTTTTGTTTCAATCCTTTAAGTTGTCAATCTATACGCGTAAGTATACCAACAACACAGGAATACAAAAAAGTACAAAAACAAAGTACACATGAGTTTGACAGCTGAAACGATCAACCACAATGAAACAATTTAAAACAGCTGTTCTAACGATTATACCTTCCTTATGTAACAATGAGCACGGCGAAACCGTAGGCAATTGTTATTGCCTGTACGAATTGTGTTGTCATTTAGGCAACAACAAAAATAATGTCTAATGGGGTCATGGTAAAATTATCTATCGGGTAATCGCGTCACCTAGCTGATGTGTGGTTTTTTAATTTTTTCCGTGGGTAAGCTGTCAAATTCGATTTTGTTCCTTTTTGTTTGTTAATAAAATTCAAAGAATTTCAATTAAAATGCAATTTAATGGCATAGACTTTGTATCAAGTAAGACAAGCTTATACAATTTTTCACATTTTGTGTACATAGAGTTTTTCATTATTCAGCTAATTTTGACAGCTTAACCACGGAATTGCTAATGCGACTACCTAATACGTAATTATACCATGAATGGGGTCTGATTGGTCTCTGGAGATAGAAATACGTTCTTTGCATATGTTTTCTTCTGTGATTTGCTTGCAATATTTTTCGACTTAGTTTGATAAATTTTTCAAACGTATCATTCCAAACAACCGCTGACGAATATCTGTGGCTAGATCGGTTTGCCAGAAATCACGAGGATGCATTCTGCAAAACTTTTTAATAAAAAACTATATCTCTGTTAATAGAGATATAGGAGGTCATGATCTTGAATAAATAGAAATAAAATAGTCGAAATAACTATTTAAAATAATCTTATGGAATTATGTCGTTTGAGTTGTAAGCTATAGTAAAGCAACATCGGATGACTGTTTTTGGCCATGTGTAACTTGACCAAAAAGCGGGAGATAATGGGTGAAAAAGCAGAATTATTTTCGTTTTAATTAGTTGCTTATAGCTCTCTCTGTATTTAGTAGCTTACAGCTCTCTCGCGTATCTACTCTGTTTCCTATTAATTTCCTCCTTCATAGTCGATCAGCTGCATAGACGAATATAGTATAGGCATATTTATTCTCTCATCTGACGTTTCATTTCACACTCTTGAGAGAAATGAGAAATGAGAGAAAGTATATTTAAAGTTAACTTACACCAGGTGGAGTTACAAAATATGTTCACTTAACTTGTTCATGTCGTTTTTGGTATAGAACTGAAAAATTTAAATGTATTTTGCACTTTTTGGTTGACTTTTATCGTTGGTATACATTTGTATTGTATTTAACACAACTATTTTGCCATAAAAACACGAAATACGGATGTTGTTCCTTTGTTGGACGTTGTTTACTATTGTCTCAATCTGGTATTATTGAACCCATGTTTTCCATCATCCAATGTTTGCTTGCAACCATACCTATGACGTTTAATTTAGTGAGAGAAAAAATGTGTCTATATTATACAGGGTGATTCAGGAAGTTCCGGACAAATTTTTCCTGTGTATACCTTGGCTCATTTTATGAAGAAAAGCCCACTAGGACCATGTCCGAAAATGCAAGGGTGCGAAATGGCAGCGGGTTAAAAATTTTCGGATTGGCGGTCGGAGGGTAAAGTTGGTAACTTCTGAGCCAGTGGTCGGATTATTGGGCTTGTTGGAAAGGTCTTTAAGAGGCCTTTCAGAATTAATAAAAAAATAGAAAAAAAAGTCAAATCTTCGTTCCTTTAACATCAAATGTTTTTTTCCTTATGTGTTTGATTCTTCAGCCAAAAATTTCAATAAAATAAAATCTTAAACGTGTTAATTTACAAAAACAAATAAATGTATGCTGTTATTTCGCTTTCAAAAACAAAAACAAACATTTTTGCATTTCAGTAAAATGGTCATAACTTTGGAACGGAACGGTAAGCTTCGTTTAGGTCATCTTGGAAATGTATGAGGTATGGCTATCTTTCAACAAAAAAAACATAAGTTACCTGCCATCTGGCTGAGCAAATTGAGGTTATGTGAATATTTTTCCATTTTTTTTCCGAAAGCTCTGTATCTCGGCGATTTGAGTTTTTTCTACTTTTTTTTTGTTGATTCTGAAAGGCCTCTTAAAGACCTTTCCAACAATCCAATCCGACCACTGGCTCAGAAGTTAGCAACTTTACCCTACTACCCTCCGACCGCTAATCCCAAAATTTTGAACCCGCTGCCATTTCGCACCCTTGCATTTTCGGACATGGTCCTAGTGGACTTTTCTTCATGAAATGAGCCAAGGAATACGCTGGAGAAATTTGTCCGGAACTTCCTGAATCACCCTGTATTCGTCTATGATCACCTGTGTCATGGATACCATCTATATATATCAAAGGCTTGGTTTACTGACTGACTGACTTCCCACCCAAACGGCTAAAGCTGGAACTTTGTAGGGTGGCACTGCCCACACAACTCGAAATATGAAGTGGCTATATCTCAAGATCCATTAGAAGTACAAAAGATGGGATTTGGTACATATGTTGGTCATACTAGGAAACTTAAATTTGTTGGAGAAAGTGGGCGGTGACACGCCCTTTTTAATAATCGATATTCTAATAATGGTCGGTAGAAATGGGTGTGGCAATAAATCAGAGAAATTACCATTTTTGACCAAACACGCAATTTTAGAATTATGAAATTTTACGTGGATGTTCCTCTTAGAAAGTAAAGAAAAATTAATATAGGTTGTTTTGAAATTTTAGTAGGGGCGGTAGAAACGGGCGTGGCACTAAATCAGAGAAATTGCCGTTGTGACCAAATACGTGAGCCTATTATCATGAAATTTGGAGAGTATGTTCCCCTTCATGGACTAACAAATTACAAATTTGAGATTTTACTAAATGTCAGCTAGGTGCGGTAGAATCGGAACGGTAGAATCGACTAATTAAACGACTGAATAAATATTATGCAATTTGGTGTGTGTGTTCCCCTAATGGGGTACACTTCAGCTAATAAGGGATTTTTGAATATCTTAATTAGGGTCGGAAGAAATGGGTGTAACACTAAATCAGACTAATAAGCATTCTGACAAAAAGACTGGTCCTAGAATCCAGCAATTTGGTCTGAATTCACCTATTATATAGTACCTATATAAGTAAATGGGGTTTCCAAAATTGGAATAGGGGCGTGGCATTACATTTTAACCCCCAAATCCGGGTATACATAAAAAAAAAAATAAATGGTTTCCCATTACATCCCATGAAGGGACCGGGGAGAACTTCTCACAATCACTGAGCTGTGCGTTTTCCAGTTTTCACTCACTGATTGGGACCTACAGTTTTACACCGATTCCGAACGGTATTTTGAGAAGCTTTTTCATGGCTATATACTCGATAGTGTCGCCGTCACTAAGCGAGGTGACCGTCGTCGAAAGAAATTTTTTTTTTTTTTTTTTTTTTTAAGGTGGTTGGAGCAGGGATCGAACCCAGGATCTCCTGTACAAGAGGCGCGCACACTACCCATTGCACCACCGACGGTCACACCGGGTATACATACTTTACCGAAAACCGGTTATTTACAAAAATGGTTTTCTGAACAAAGTGGAAACCATTTTTTTTCGAAAAAACCCGAGTTTACCGAAATTTTTCAATTTCCAATTTTTTGAAATAATCGGTATTTCAAAGCCCAGTTTTCGGTTTGTTTGATAAAAAATTTTTCAAGAACCGGTTTTCCGGATTTTTAAGAAAAAAATCTTCCACTTTTTCCCAAAATCTTTTGGGTGATTGACTGTCGATTAAAGTCCTTATTCCTTTTCATAATTTATACATTTGCTTTAAACATCTTTCTCTTTGTTTTAACAGAGGTGTTCAATGAAAAGGGTGTAAGACAACAAATCGAAGAATTGTTTCAATATTATTACCCTCATGTGCTCTTTTCAATCATGAATTTCCTTTCTGGAATTGTCTTATAACGTATTTTTTATTTCTATACACACGCTGAAAAACAACGGCCTCTCGAAAATATTCTCCCAAACATATTCTGCAGGAACCGTGTATATATTTGGAACATACTTCAAACATCAATATGTTTGCAAGTCCCAAACTCACTTGTGTTTAAATGTAAACATATCATAGTTACTGGCAAACATGTATGCTTTTACTTGGAAACATACATATGCGTATTTTCCCCTTTCTTTGTTGTCTCTCACGTTTTTGTTTTCGGAAGGTTTCAGCTATGCGTTGGTACACAAAGAATATATTTATATACAAATCTAGTTCATGCAAGCCAAGCGTTTATTTCACAAATAGTCCGCCGTTCCGATTTGCTCAGTAAAGGCTCGGACAGAAAAAGGGTTTCACGTTGTTTCACAGTGCAACAAACACAACTGTATTTGTATCACAAACATAAATATATATATGTATAAATATATGGGTCGCAAACACGTATATTCTTACATAGTAATCATTGTGTCTCAAACATATAATATTGAATAGCAAACACAATATGTTTGTACACAATTATATTATATTTGAGTCAAGCTCCAAACACACTTTATATTTGCATTCAAACAACAAAAAATACAGATTTTTCAGCGTGCAAGAACATTAAGAGCCAGTTTTTGGGATACTCTAAAGAAACTGTAGAAGCTGTGGTGGTTAAACCTCAATCCAGAAGACATTTCTCAATATTCGAATTGGAGTCTGCGGAAATAGATTAGGGACAATAGAATCGACGTGTGGCATCGAATCAGATTTATCATTTTGTTTAAATTCAAATGTGAAAAACTAGAATCACTAATTTAGGAAAAATGTTCCAATTTTAACAGGCTTTATCCATGTACATACATATACTTGCGAATTTAAGTCTGGACGATAAATGCTACTGAAACTTTAATTCGAAATTAGCACGGTTAAATTAGGCCCTGACTTATATGTGTATTATTGGAATTTTCGAAATTCTAAAGGGTGCCGACAAATACTATTCATTTTGAACCATAAAGCTGAAATTTTGAGGTTGTGTTGACTGTATGAAGAAGACATCAACTATGAAGCTATTTTTTATATGCATCAAAAATACGTTTGATTATAAAATGCAGACCAAACATGCCTAAGTAGATGTATCACAGTAATGTCGTCGAAGGAACGAGTTTTTGATTTCGAAATATGACACATTATCAGCGAAGAACTTTTCAGAGTGAAGGCATCTTTATAGTAAATTATGTGGCTGATAAAAATGGCGAGAGTTTATTTTTCGAAGATGGGAATTTAATGTAGTAAAATTGTACTAGATAGTTTTATATATATCACTGTATAGCGGTGTACGAAGTAGCAACCATTTGCTAGTACGAGGGCGGAGCAATAAGTCCGTGACTTTTCGAACTTCCCTCGTAGTTATATGAAATGGAACACTTCTCCCATCAAGTCTGTTAATAGACTTCTGTCAAATTTTGAGCAAGTTCCGTCATTTACTTTGTGTTTAAGAGCTGTTCAAAATATACAACCTCGTGCATTTTTTTAAAAATGGAAAAAACATGGAAATAGGAAACATTATTTTTTTAGAAAGAAAAACCGTCAATCAAACCAAGGAAAAGCTTGATAAATACAGTGGGGACTCTGCACCATCGATTTCAATGGCAAAAAAGTGGTTTACTGAAGTACAAATGACGCTAAACGTTCTGGACAGTCAATTGACGTCAATTCATCCGAAAATGTCGAAATAATTCACGATATGGTGTTGGCCGATCGAAGAGTAAGAGTGCGTGAGATTGTTGATGCCATAGGCATTTCATATGGCAGTGTGGTTTCGATTTTACATGATCAGCTGGGTTTAAGAAACCTGTCTGCAAGATGGGTGCCGCGTTTGCTCTCAATTAACCATCAACGTAATCGTGTGACAACTTCAAAGGATTGTTTGGAGTTGTTTAACCGCAATTCGAAGGGGTTTTTGCGGCGTTTTCTAACTGTGAATGAAACAGTCTAAACAACGGGTTTCTCCGGGTGAACTGGCTCCGAAGACGGCCAAAGTATGTTTGTCGGCCAATAAGGTTATGGCAACAGTTTTTTGGGATGCACGCGGGATAATCCACATCGATTACCTTCAAAAGGGAAAAACAATAAACGGCGAATATTATGCCAACTTATTGGGCCGGTTAAACGAAGATTAAAAAAAATGACCCCATATAGCCAAAAAAAAATATTTTACATCAAGATAAGATAGGGTCGGCTTCCATACAAAAAAACAAAAGTAAGATTAAGCCCTAACAAATCCGGGACCACAAAACAAATTGTTTTCGCGCACCCTAACTACGGCCGAATTGGTTTTTTCTGTGCTGCGTCGTCATTTGAAGTCCGATTCGAACGAAATAAAAACCATTGTTTTTGTTTTCACAATAGCTACAAAGTGGGTACAGTAAAAGAGAAAGTTTCATTATTTTAAAATGTCTTTATTTATATAATAAAAATTATCCCGCTTAGGGTGGTAGAAAACGCTGTAGAAGTTACAGGTAGAAGTTGACGTCAAAGTAAAAAGTTTCGTATGAAGAAAATGTAGCTATTGTGAAAACAAAAACAATGGTTTTTATTTCGTTCAAATCGGACTTCAAATGACGACGCAGCACAAAAAAAAACCAATTCGGCGGTATTTAGGCTGCGCGAAAAAAAAAAATTTTTGGGGTCCCGGATTTGTTATGGCTTAATCTTTAATTCTAGGGTGCGACTCGCCAAACTTTTTTTCCCACCCTATCTAGTGCACAGGTGTGTCTCAATGTCAAAATTCCATGAATTTGACTACAAATTGGTAACTCATCCGCCATATTCTCCGGATTTCGCCCGCAGTGACTATTTCCTATTTCCCAACCTAAAGAAATGGTTCGGTGGAAAGAGATTTAGCTCCAACGATGAAATTATTGATCAAACAAATGCCTATTTTATGGGCCTCGAAAAATCCTATTTTTGGAGGGGATACAAAAATTGGAGAAACGTTGAACTAAGTGTATTGAGCTAAAAGAAGATTATGTTGAAAAATTAATTTTTTTTTGCAAAAAAAAACTGTAAAGTATAAACGTTTTTATTTTGTATACAGGGTGATTCACGAAGTTCCGGACAAATTTCTCCAGCGTATTCCTTGGCTCATTTCATGAAGGAAAGTCCACTAGGACCATGTCCGAAAATGCAAGGGTACAAAATGGCAGCGGGTTCAAAATTTTAGGATTTGCGGTCGGAGGGTAGTAGGATAAAGTTGCTAACTTCTGAGCCAGTGGTCGGATTGTTGGAAAGGTCTTTAAGAGGCCTTTCAGAATCAATAAAAAAAAGTAGAAAAAAGTCAAATCGCCGAGATAGAGAGCTTTTGGAAAAAAATGGGAAAAAAATCACATAACCCCAATTTGCTCAGCCAGATGGCAGGTAACTTATGTTTTTTTTCTGTTGGAATATAGCCATACCTCTTACCTTTCCAAAATGACCTAAACGAAGCCCAGAGGTCTTACGGTTCCAAAGTTATGCCCATTTTACTGAAATGCAAAAATGTTTGTTTTTGTTTTTGGAAGCGAAATAACAGCACACATTTAGTTGTTTTTGTAAATTAACACGTTTAAGATTTTATTTTATTGAAATTTTAGGCTGAAGAATCAAACACATAAGGAAAAAAAAAGTTTGATGTTAAAGGAAGTTTTCAATCTGGTTCCCATTTTCTACTAAACACAATTGCAGCCGTTTGCGAACCACATCCGCCACGTTTAGTTCACTCATCTTTTCACGAACTTTCACCGCAGCTTCCTCAATGCGTGCAAGTAACTGCTCACGATTGTGGATCTGCACAGAATACACACAATCTTTCATGTAGCCCCCACAAAAACAAATCAAGTAGTGTGAGATCTGGAGATCGTGGCGGCCAGGCGATTGGTCCAGCTCGTCCAATCCAACGTCGAGGGAAATTGGTGTTAAGCCAATCCCGCACAATAAGCCAGTAATGCGCTGGAGCACCATCTTGTTGGTAGAAAACATGATTTCGTACCGCAAGAGGTACTTCCTCTAGAATTTCTGGCATGACTTCTTGCAAAAAAGCCAAATAATTTTGCGAATTTAACCTGGGCGGAAGTACTTTTGGCCCAATCAAGGTGATGTCGATGATGCCAGTCCAAACGTTGACGGCAAATTGGTGTTGAAATGCTGTTTCTTTCTTGTTGTGGGGATTGTCATGGGTCCATTCGTGCAAATTATGGAAATTAGTTATGCCTTCTCTCATGAATTGCGCTTCGTCGGTCCACACAATCGAACGTAAAAACATAAATGCGTGTACATTTCGTTGCAACATCTCACGGCAAAAGTTGACGCGTAGTGGCAAATCGGCCGCCAAGAGTTCTTGAACTGGTGTGAAATGGAATGGATGTTTTTTTCTTTGTGAAGGACGCGCCATACTTTTGATTGTGCCACACCAGCTTGTCGTAGTGTAGGCAAGGTTTCCGGGACGCTCCATTTGTGTAAACAACGTACCTTCACGAAATCGGCGGTGCGTCTCACTGAATATTGTTGGTGGTCCTCGATTAGGAAAACGTAATTCATATTCACGCGCAGCAGCTCTTGCATTACCATCGCGGAATCCATACATACATGTAATGAATGCCTGTTAATTCTTCGTTTGAAGAAGTTGCCATTTTTACTAATTTAAAACACAACGTACTCGAAACTGTTGCTGCAACAGAGATTAGCGTAAAGTTTTATTTTTTTGTCGTTATTCACTTTTAAAAAACCGGACAAAAATCACTTGTATTTTTCGCGTTCGTAGACACTTGTTGGATGACAAAATTCTATCAATGAATACCTATAAATACTACTTACTTTTTTAGGCATTGATGAATGGACGCTTACTTGATTCAGCCTCCTGATACAAGAGTTCAGAAATTTTTATTATTCTGCGTTCAGTAAGCATCATTTATGGCTTTGTTCACGCACGTGTCCGCTTTAAATTTTTCAAAACTTTCCAAATAATGACCGCTCATAAATGTGCGTGGAATTTCTGTATCAGTTGCGGGTAGAAAACGGAAAATTTATTGCGTGTGAACGGATTAGGTATCATAAATTTTTTTTAAATCTGAGAACCATATAAAACTCATCATGTGTGGGTGGTTATTTAGAAATTGCCCTAAAAGTAGCCCAGAGATTGTTTTTTCCTTTGTGTTTGATTCTTCTGCCGAAAATTTTAGTACAATAAAATCTTAAGCGTGTTAATTTACAAAAACAAATAAATGTGTGCTATTATTTCGCTTCCAAAACCAAAAAAAAAACATTTTTGCATCTCAGTAAAATGGTCATAACTTTGGAATGGTAAGACCTCTGGGCTTCGTTTAGGTCATTTTGGAAAGGTAAGAGGTATGGCTATCTTTCGACAGAACATAAGTTACCTGCCATCTGGCTGAGCAAATTGAGGTTATGTGATTTTTTTTCCGAAAGCTCTGTATCTCGGCGATTTGACTTTTTTCGACTTCTTTTTTAATTAATTCTGAAAGGCCTCTTAAAGACCTTTCCAACAAGCCCAAAAAAATCCGACCACTGGCTCAGAAGTTAGCAACTCTACCCTCCGACGGCCAATCCGAAAATTTTGGACCCGCTGCCAGTTCGCAGCCCTTGCATTTTCGGACATGGTCCTAGTGGACTTTTCTTCACGAAATGAGCCAAGGAATACTCTGGAGAAATTTGTCCGGAACTTCGTGAATCACCCTGTATAATCACTTCACATTCAAGTCTGCATGAGACACCAAAACTCGGGACAATCCCGCAAAACACAGTAAGGTTGGTTAGGTTAGCCATCTAGTATCATTGACTTAGAATTTCGATTTTAGTACGGATTGAGCAGATATTCCAGTTCGGTCCTAGCTAGCCTCAATACCAAATAAACGGCGCAAATTGACAAATAACCAAATGAATATTAATTTATTATCCCACTTTTTGGGTATTAGAAGATATCTCGTTTATTCATTGATATACAACCTCTGATTTTCAGATCTTAGATTAGCGGAACAGTAGTGGACGCAAAATAAATACAGTGTATACAAACAAAATAGTTGTATTAGCACTGCTCTCTCTCAGTGTTTCTAAAAATTTGTATTAATTGTGTTGCTCCTAAAAGTATGCATTAATATTGCAGATTTATGAAGTATATACGATAAGGCCAGTGTTGATATATATAATTTTTGGGTACTTTTGGAAGCATGATTGAATGCAATTGCAACATTTCCAAGAGTTGTGCTTTTCCCTATGTGACACTGACAGAAAAATATTTATAATGTTTTTTTGTATAAAGACAAGAAAGGGAGTCATTAAATATATAAATAAATGTATTCCCATTACATCCCATGAAGGGACCGGGGAGAACTTCTCACAATCACTGAGCTGTGCGCTTTCCAGTTTTCACTCACTGATTGGGACCAACAGTTTTACTCCGATTCCGAACGGTATTTTGAGAAGCTTTTTCATGGCTATATACTCGATAGTGTCGCCGTCACTATGCGAGGTGACCGCCGCCGAAAGAAATTTTAGGTGGTCAGAGCAGGGTTCGAACCCAGGATCTCATGTACAAGAGCCGCGCACACTAACCATTGCACCACCGACGGCCACGAAGGGAGTCATTATTACTTGAAAATACTCTAATTATTATCTAAATCAAAAGTGCAAAACACACTTCCAACAAAAATGGTGAACGTGCATTCGAATGTGGACTAATTAGCTGCTTCTTATGTGAATGCCTTGAACTACGGAGGGCCAGCAGCATTTCGGTTATAACGGGTTTTTCAATAAGAGCGCTACAAAAGTTTTTTTAAATAAAACAAAACCGGTTTTAGATACCAATGAAATTCTTTATTCCTGTGAAAGTACGTTCGATGCCATTATGCATGGCACTCGATTTCTTTTGCATGGCCACCACGGGCACGCTTGCAGAAGTCCAGACTCTGAACCCAATTTTCGACGGTTTTCAAGCATAAATCGGCCGATACTGCTGCAATTTCACGTTCGATATTCGTACGAAGTTCATCAATCGTCGCTGGCTTGTTGGCATAGACCATAGACTTGACGTAGCCCCACAGGAAATAATCTAACGGCGTCAAATCGCACGACCGAGACGGCCAATCGACTGGGCCATTTCGTGAGATAACACGTTCATCAAACTTGGTTTCCAATAAATTAATTGTGACATTCGCTGTGTGGCTTGTGGCGCCGTCCTGTTGGAACCACATGTCCTCCAAGTCCATATTATCCAATTGGGACCAAAAATATTCGGTTATCATTGAACGGTAGCGATTCGCATTCACAGTTCTGTGCCGGTCTTGACCATCACGGAAGAAGTACGGCCCAGTGACGCCGTCGGCCCATAAACCTCACCAAACCGTAATTTTTTCGAGATGCAATGATGACTCATGGATTACGTGTGGATTGCTGTCTGACCAATAATGCATATTTTGCTTATTGATGAAGCTATTCAGCCAGAAATGAAATTCAGAAATTGGACGTCGCGCTCTTAAAGTTGAGGCCACTGACTCCAAATTTCGGTAGTAAATTTTATTAATTTCGACTCGTTGTTGGCTCGTATATCTTTCCATGATGAAATGGCAAACCTTACTGAAGAGAAATGTCAAAAGAGCGGGAAAAAATATGGCGTCGTTTGCTGTCCCTATCGATTTACTTTTGTAGCGTCTCCGTTGAAAAACCCTTTATATCGTGCGCTACACTGAGCGGAATATATAGGTAATTCTAAAAATTTGAATTACTACTACGATATCCATTCGATTACTCTTGCCCAAACAATTAGTCGAACAACACAAAATTCTACCTTTTGATTAACGATGAATTCGAGCCCATTAATCGTGAACACTGGAGAATTATATAATCTTTTAGAAACTTCTTCGTTAATCGGAAGTATACAATGCCCAGCAAAAAACAGTAAACATGACGAACACAACACTTTGCGTGACTTTATACATTTATTTAAAAAAAAAATTTAATTGCCTTTTCAAATTTACAAAACTAAGAATAACATCGTTTAAAGCTAAAAGTTTAAACTGTTCAACTCCTAAAGGACTAGTTTTGAAGATCACACTAAAATAAGATGATTGGACATTATAGGAAACTATAAAGATAATTTCCCCTAATTTCAAAGTAAGATATTCGAATTTCAAACTATTTAAGTGATATATACGGGAAACAATTTTCCCATCGCATCAGGTTTTTGAAATATTTTAACCTAAAGTCGCAAGAAAAACGGGGTTTCGCTATATTCGAGACTTTGTAATGTCGCATATTAAAATTTGTTTTTTCTTCATCTGAAAGTACTACCTGTTGCTAAAAAATGCAGTTTTACCCATTCCAATTCTTTCTTTCAGATATTCATTGGTACTGTATTTTCGTTCTTAGTGATTTTGCTACATTCGCCTTTAGTTTACGGCGAACTCGCTAGAATCTTAAAGTCCTGAATTTAGTTGTCTTAGATCCTCGTTATGTTTAAAGTTGTAATTTCCTTTAAGGCTATAAGAGATCATGTTTTCTCCGGTTAGTGAAAAAAATGTAAATGGCGCGGGTGGGATTCGAACTCACATTCGCTGAACGATCGTTTCGATGTTTGTGAAGCATCATCTTCAGCAGCGTCTAGCCCGTTAAGCCACTGCGGTGTGTATTTACACAAGTCACTAACCGAAGACATTTATTGATTGTGCAGAGTGATTGGTTGGCGTTACTTACACATTGCTTTTCTACTTACACGCACTGATGCAGAAGTTTTGAAAGTTCTATTTATAGAACAAACTATTCTAATTGTTTAAAAATGCTTTTCGAATTTTTTAGATATCTTTTTCATTCTCTGAGATATCGTCCGTTGAAATTTGCCGTAAAGTAAAGGTAAAATGTTTCGCAAAAACGAATTTTTTGCATTAATAGCGAAAATACCGTCGTCAAGATGGCCTAGTATGGTTGCTAGTTCATTAATACAAATCTCATGTACTCCAACCGGTTCAAGACATCGTGTTTGACAGGTATATACAATTCCCAGTTTTAGGAACCGATTTAAAGACCTAGCTCGAAAACCCGGTTGAAAGGCCCTGTGATAGAAACCGGTTAATAATTGGAACCGATTTCAATCGATAACACAACTTTAAAGCAAAAATTGTAAAACTTTTTATTTTACCATGTTAAGAATCATTTCCTAGGAAGTTCATATGTTCTACAAATTTGTTTATTGAGATCTTAGGTACATTTTTGTAGTTGATTGTTTCCTTGAATCTTGAACAGTTTGCTACCTATGGACCTGAACAGGGGGAAAAATTTAAAAAAAATCAATTTTTTTAAGTTTTTGTGATTTTGACGTTGAAGATGAAGCTTTTTTGATTTTATATGTTGACAATTTTTATTCTTAAGAGCTACAACTTTCCCTCAGAGATCGGGAAACTTTCCTAAATGATCGCTTTTTTGCAAAAATTACACCGAGGCCCCTAATTTTTGGGGGCCCATAAAAAAAAAAGTCCATGACTTTGGGCAAAACTGGGAGACACGGGTCTTTTGTTTTGTCTTTTATCACGTAGTGGTATATGGTTACATTTATTCGTTTTGCACTGTGTTACCAAGCATACTGTCGATTACTGAATGGAGGTAGACTGAGTGACCAAATAACAGTCGCCAAGGTTGTGTCATATCGCCACTTCTCTTCAACATTGGCCTCGATAATATTATGACCAAGGCAATGAATGGAGATAGAGGCTTGAGATGGGGACTGCGTGGTAACCTAAGCGATCTATATTACGCGGTCGAAATTTGCATAATGGCACATAAAGGGTGATTTTTTAAGAGCTTTCGGATTTGAGTGAAAAAAAATATACAATTTAGAGAAATGTAGAAATCGTTATTTCAGTCGATAGAATGGGCTATATAATTCAATGTTTAAAGATGATTTCATGTGCATGTTGACCGAATCAACACAGGAGAAGCTCCGAATCAACAACTACGATTTGGAAAATATAGATCAAGGATATTGAAAACCGTATCATCAAAGCTAGACAAACTTTTGTCCGACTCAAATCCATCTGGAGTTCGCAAACGTTGTCTAGGCGACAACATTTACTCTACATCTGCGTCTGTGTTTGCCAACCACTGGCTCCGCAGAATACTGCACATCTTTTGGCCAAATGTAATAAACAACAACAGATTAAGGACCGAAACCAAACAACTGCCAATCGCAATGGACATAGGGAACGCAAGTGGAACTGGAGCGGCCACATCCTACGAAGACCACCAAACGATATCACCAGAAATGTCATCGATTGGAATCCACAGGGCAGTCGTAAAATCGTCCGCCCTGAACACACATGGGGGCGACAAATCCACACCGAAGCTGCTGCGGTGAGCAGAAGTTGGGCGCTCTATGCTCCTTAAAGGGTCGACGGGGACATATATTCGTAATTTTGCAGTTGGTTTTGCAGCATTTCTCAAAACGTACTGCCATGTACCAATAAATTGAAAGAAGCATATCCCTAGTATACATATATGTATATTGAATTATTCAGAGTCCCGAGTTAGAGTTTCAACCAAGTCAAAGTTCTTTAAAAATAGTCATGTACATACATGTAATTAATTGGAAAAATTGGAAAAAACTTAAAATGAAATGCTTCCGCTGAAAGAACATATCGCACACTATCAGTTAAAGGGGCACAACTCAAAATTTTCATAATATAATTTTTTGATTCAGAATAGTAACCAAGACCCGTATCTATCCAGTGTAAAAATTTCACATCATTTACTCTTCCCCATCATAAATAAAATCCCGTTGGACTATGTCCTTTATTTAGAAAGTTGTTTATTGAGATCTTAGGTACATCCTTGAATTTTGAACGGTTTGCTACCTATGGACCTTGTTATGTGTTGTACAATCACTTTATTAATCTGAGATGGCGATTTACCATAACATGTTCATTTGCTATAACATATGATTCTAGTTACAGAGTTGTCACTAACTTATACTACGTTTACATTTAAGTGTTATCTTAATACGTACATGCAATGTTTACAGATATACTTTTGGTTATTACAACATCTTTCCCTTTATAAACAAAAAATGAGTAATCATATAAAATTTATATAGAATACATACATATTTTTCAATTAAACATTAATCAAATGTAAACCTGATTGGTGGTCTTATTTCCCTTCCTGACCCTGTAACATATACTCCTTCCCTCTCACTTGTTGTTGGAACATTATCAGATGTATCTATTCTATTTTCCTGCTCAGCCAATACATTATCATCTTGGTCAACCGTACTCACTTCATCTTCATTACTAACCTCGGCATCATCAAGAGTGTTAGTGTTTCCCACACCAAATCCATTTTCAGGATAAAATGTGGAATGCACTTTAGGCCTATTCGTCGATTTCTCCCGCATATTGTCTTCGCCTATTCTCTTTAAATGTTCTCTGTTTCTCCTATATGTAGCCCCCTTGGAATCGTTTATAATATAAGACCTTGGCTGAATACAATTTTGAATGACCGTTCCAGTGTTCCAACATGACGTTGGAGTTTTTCTAAACATAACATTATCTCCCACTGATAACGGCTTTAAATTTCTCGTTTTCCTATTATAGTATCCTGAGGATTTTTTTCTACGATTTTCCACATTAGCTCTATAATTTTCCACATTTATCAACTTGGGCTCAAAATAGGATTGAATCGATGGAATTTTTGTTCGTAACTGCCTTGACATTAATAGTTCTGATGGACTTGGAAGACCTTCCTTTGGAGATGTTCTATAGTGGAGCAATGCAATATACGGGTCGGACTTGTCTTCTTCACACTTGACCAACATTTTCTTTACGGTCTGTACCGACCTTTCCGCTAAACCATTTGAGCGTGGCATATAAGGACTTGATGTAGTATGGTCTATACCCCATTCTTGGCAAAAATCTTTAAATTCCATTGAATTATATGGTGGTCCATTGTCCGACACGAGGACATGAGGGATTCCATGCCTAGAAAAAATTGACTTCAACCTCGTAATAACCTGAGAACTAGAATATCCATTGGACAACAGCTCTACCTCAATAAATTTTGAAAAATAGTCAACAACTAATAGATATTGCCTCTTTTTAAATTCAAAAATATCCGATCCCACTTTGTACCACGGAATATTTACAATTTCATGTGACATTAGTTCCATTTTTGGATTCGCAATGCTGTGTTTCAGACAAACCTCACAGCTAGAAACTAGGTTAAAAATGTCGTTATTCATACTATACTTTGACATCTGTTTATGCCAAAATGGCCCTCATGAATTTTACCCAGTATCTTTCTGCGCAACTCTTTCGGTATAATTATCTGACTATTTTTCAATAAAATACCATTAATAATATTCAAATCATCCTTAATTTTATAATAAGGCATTGTTCCTTCAAGAACAAGTTCTTTGACCTTGGGCCAACCCTGCAATATATACTCCTTTGTCTTAACAATGACCACATCACTCCCCTGTGCATCTCTAATCTCATCCAAGTTATGGTTCGAATTCGACTCAACTATTTGAGTCATAATCATGTCACAGTGCAATTCAACATCATCATCCATCTTCGTAAGCTTTTCAGGAAGAGGTGACCGCGATAGCGTATCTGCTATAAAAAGGTATTTGCCCGGTTTATAGTTAACATCTATGTTATAAGCTTGAAGTCTCAACATGAAACGCTGTAATCTTGCCGGAATTTTGAATAACGGTTTTTTAAAAAGGCTTACGAGAGGCTTGTGATCCGTCTCAACTATAACTCTCGCACCATATATGTATTGATGAAATTTGACGCAGCCAAATAAAATTGCGAAAAGCTCTTTCTCAATTTGGGCATAGTTCATCTGTGAATCCGTGAGAGATGCCGATGCATAAGCAATTGGTCTACCCTCATTTAATATGGCTGCACCCAATGCAAATTTAGACGCATCCACTGATAAAACTAAATCTTTACTTTTATCGAAATAACTTAATACTGGGGCCTGCGTAATTTCACGTTTTAAGTCCTGAAATTCTTTCTACTGAGCTTCTTCCCAATGCCACAAAACATTCTTCTTCAATAAGACCCTTAAGTGTTTGTTTTTATCAGCCAAATTTTCTATGAATGGTCCTAAATAATTGACCATTCCCAAAAATCTTTGCAACTCTGGAACTGATTTTGGAGCAGACATTTTCATTATAGCCTCAATCTTTTCAATGTCCGCTTTAACGCCTTGTTCATTAAATACATGACCTATAAATTTCACCTCACTTAATCCGATTTTAGATTTAGTTCTATTAAATTTTACTCCAACATTTCTGGCTCTCACCAATACTTCGCTCAAAATCTTGTTATGCTCTTCCTCTGAAGATGCATGAATTAAAAAATCATCAATATATATTATCAGTCCTTGAATGTCCCCAAAAAGTCTGAGCATTTCTCCATGAAACATTTCAGGAGCTGCATTAATGCCAAAAGGTAATCTCAAAAATTTGAATCGTCCGAATGGTGTATTAAATGTACACAATCTTGATGAACGTTCACTTAAAGGCACCATCCAGAACCCTGAGTTAGCATCCAATGTACTGAAATACTTAGAACCATGCAACTTTGCCTTACAATCTTCAATGTTAGGGAATGGAAAATGTGGTCTTAATATGGCTTCATTCAAGTTTCTCGGATCAAGACACAGTCGCAGTCGACCATTTGGTTTTTTAACCAGAACTATTGAGCTGACCCATTCGGTCGGCTCAGACATCGGAGCAATAACATTAATTTCTACCAACCGATCCAATTCCATTTTCAATTCGTTATGAAGACAATAAGGTATTCTTCTGGGAGGATCTACGACAGGTATAGCATCTGTCTTTAATTTAAAATCACAAACATTTTTCAAAAGTCCTAGCCCCAAAAAAACATCCTTATACTCTTCAAAAATTTTATTCGCACCAATCACATTTATGGTATGGATCAAATTCATCGCCTCAGCTGTCTTTAGGCCAATAATGTTATTACAGTCCAT
Source organism: Phaonia tiefii (assembly GCA_963931995.1). Classification (NCBI taxonomy): domain Eukaryota; kingdom Metazoa; phylum Arthropoda; class Insecta; order Diptera; family Muscidae; genus Phaonia; species Phaonia tiefii. The sequence goes on from OZ008371.1 coordinate 122,611,429, forward strand.
GTTTAGAACATGAAAATCAGCACAATATTCATTACATTTAAAATTAAAATTTAAATTAATTTTCCCCAAAAGAGGTAACTCCTCACCGCTAAATGTAAGAATTTTCTTATCTGAATACTCTATTAACTTATTCATCTTAAGGTACCTTATTGTATTTACAGATAATATATTAGTTTGCGCTCCTGTATCCACCTGACATTTAAGCGATTTCTTTGAAACTTCCACATCCACAAACCAATTTTGCTTCTCTCCAATTTGTTCCAGCTGTCGTGCTGCGGTAGTTTCATGGGTCTTCTTTAAATTGACTGCACTGATTTTATTTCGTATTGTTTTGATGACACCAACAAAAACATGCTCGTCTTCCCCTTCCTCTAGAACTTTTACGTATTTATTGTTCTCATTTGCTTTGCGCTTAGCAAAACACATTTTTGCAAAATGATTTGGTCTTTGGCAGTAATGACATGTGTGCACACTGCCACATTTGTTACAGACCCTTTGTGGATTGTTATAGTTGTTGTTATTCCTGTTGTTGTTACAGTTGTCATTGCTCTTATAGTTGGTGTTGCTGTAGTTCTTAAAGTTGTTGTTTTTAATCATTTTGTTCAATGCTGCAACCGAAAATGCAGCTTCATCGCCATTTTCACTTTGTAGTAAAGACGCGTCTTCCTTAACAGTCTGCATATTTTTAGCTATTTCAATTGCTCTGAACAATTTGATGTCTCCTTCACTTAAAAGCCTTTCCTTAATGTATGACCTTTGTGCTGTGAGACCGCAGATGAAAATATCTTTGACCAATTCTTCTCTGAGGTCTTTAAAGTTACAATTCAGGCTCAAATTGTTTAACACTGTAATATATTCCTCAATACTTTCATGTTGTTTTTGTTTCCTTGTAAAAAATTTGTGTCGTTCAACAGCTATGTTAACTCTTGGCAAAAAGTAGTCATCAAATTTTTTCACAAGATCATTATATTTGACCACATCCTCATTAACGTTGAACGAGCTAAATATTTGCAGTGACTCCGGTCCCATATGATGAAGTAATATCGCCACTCTACGTTTATCTTCCTGAGACTCCAGATTTGATGCCCTCATATACATTTTGAACTGCGTTTTCCACATTCTCCATGTCTCTGCCACATTTGATGATTTTAAATTTAGATGTTGCAACGTGCTTGGCATCAATTGCGGCACAATTTGATCCGTTTGTGACATTTTATTAATTTATTATTGTGATTTTTTAAAATTCACATCTGACACCATGTTATGTGTTGTACAATCACTTTATTAATCTGAGATGGCGATTTACCATAACATGTTCATTTGCTATAACATATGATTCTAGTTACAGAGTTGTCACTAACTTATACTACGTTTACATTTAAGTGTTATCTTAATACGTACATGCAATGTTTACAGATATACTTTTGGTTATTACAACAGACCTGAACAGGGGAAAAAAGATTTTGACCTTGAAGATGACGTTTTTTTGGTTTTATATGTTCAACATTTTTGTTGTTTGTGACAAGAGCTACAACTTTTCCTCAGAGAGTAAATCAAAATTCCAAACGGATTGCAAAATATGAACCTGACAAAATGATCCCTTTTTTGGGAAAATGACACAGAGGCCCCAAATCTTTGGAGGCCCATAAAAAAAGTGCGTGACTTTGGGCAAAACTGGGAGACACGGGTCTTTTTTTTGTCTTTTATCACGTAGTGGTGTCCGTATATGGTTATATTTCCCTGACTTAAAAAATTACACACAGTGTTATCAAAACCAGTTTTATGCCTCTACTGAAATCTTTAAATTTTGAGTTGTGCCCCATTAACAGTTCCTAGTATGCGATATGACAAATCTAGGAACTGCTTGATGGAATGATTTTAATAATTTTTAATTTAGTGATTACTCAGGAAATTACTTTCCAGGAAATTCGTCCGACAGGAAAGAAAATCTGCGATATTTACTACAGCTGCCATGAGCGAAATAACAAATTCGGGTGCAAATTTATAGTTATCAAGACACTGCGACAACTAGTTTCAAGGTTCAACCCAGTGAGTGAACGCATAACCACAATTCGCATCAAAGCGGCATATTTCACCACCTCGTTCATTTGTGTGCACGCACGGACAGAGGAAGTAAAGGGGATTTCAACAGAGACGCTACAAAAGTAAATCGATAGGGACAGCAAACGACGCCATATTTTTTCCCGCTCTTTTGACATTTCTCTTCAGTACGGTTTGCCATTTCATTATGGAAAGATATACGAGCCAACAACGAGTCGAAACTATTAAAATTTACTACCGAAATTTGGAGACAGTGGCCTCAACTTTAAGAGGCCTCAACACTCAGCGATGAGGCTCATTTCTGGCTGAATGGCTTCGTCAATAAGCAAAATATGCGTTATTGGTCAAACAGTAATCCACACGTAATCCATGAGTCATCATTGCATCCCGAAAAAATTACGGTTTGGTGCGTTTTATGGGCCGGCGACGTCATTGGGCAGTACTTCTTCCGTGATGATCAAGACCGGCACATTACTGTGAATGCGAATCGCTACCGTTCAATGATAACCGAATATTTTTGGCCCCAATTGGATAATATGGACTTGGAGGACATGTGGTTCCAACAGGACGGCGTCACAAGCCACACAGCGAATGTCACAATTAATTTATTGGAAACCAAGTTTGATGAACGTGTTATCTCACGAAATGGCCCAGTCGATTGGCCGTCTCGGTCGTGCGATTTGACGCCGTTAGATTATTTCCTGTGGGGCTACGTCAAGTCTATGGTCTATGCCAACAAGCCAGCGACGATTGATGAACTTCGTACGAATATCGAACGTGAAATTGCAGCAGTATCGGCCGATTTATGCTTGAAAACCGTCGAAAATTGGGTTCAGAGTCTGGACTTCTGCAAGCGTGCCCGTGGTGGCCATGCAAAAGAAATCGAGTGCCATGCATAATGGCATCGAACGTACTTTCACAGGAATAAAGAATTTCATTGGTATCTAAAACCGGTTTTGTTTTATTTATAAAAAACTTTTGTAGCGCTCTTATTGAAAAACCCGTTATACGAACGTTGCCTTGACCACGACATTAAGATTATTCTAGGCGATTTTAATTCCAAATTGGATAAGAAAGTGTTATTCGACCAACCATTGGTAATCATAGTCTACATGATACCACTTCCGAAAATGGAATAAGACTGACAGACTTCGGCGATGCAAAGAACATGGTAGTTTCCAACATACATAACGACATATATAAGGCGACCTGGTCCTCTCCAGATCAGAGAACGACGAATCAGATTGATGACTTGGTAATAGATGTTAGACATTCTTCTAGTGTAATGGATTCGAGGTGGCAATATAGGCTCGGATCATTTCCTGGTGGCTGCGAAAGTTCGCACAAGACTGAGCAGGCCGAAAAACGTAGGAAGCCGAACACAGGAGAAGCTAGATATTGACAAGCTACAAATACCGGATATATCAATGTCCTATCAACAGAAGCTCTCTCTCCTGCTAGGGCAGAATACACCCCCTCCAGAGGATTCAGAAGCGCAGTGGAAGCACATCTCCCATTCTTTGGAAGCCACTGCAAGAACTGAACTTGACTATCAAAAACCGCAGAAAGATAAGCCATGGTACGACGAAGAATGTCGCATTGCAACTGATGGAAAACACGCTGCACGTATGGCAACGAAACAGTCAGCTACAACGCGTGCTGCGAATGAGCGGTACAAGAGTCTGAGGAGGAAGGAAAACCAACTATTGAGGAGAAAAAAATTGTAGTGGGAGCAGAGAGAGTGTGAAAAGACCGAAATGTGCAGAATGAATAATGAATTCCGTAAATTTTTCCAGAGGGTAAGGAGATCGAATACCGGGCGGAATAATGGGCTGCCCTCCTGCAAAGAAGATAATGGCAATCCAGTGGCCGATAAGCAGTGTATGCTTAGAATATGGAGAGTCCACTTGTCCACACTACTCCGCCCAGATTCGTCCACAGAAGATCAGGAGGTAATTATGGTGAAAGACAGTGTAGAATGTACCCCCCAGCCAAGGCGAAATGAGAACTGCAATCTCTCGGCTTGAGAATAATAAAGCCGCTGTTGTGGATGGGCTACTCGCCAAGTTTTTTAAGGCCGGTGGCTAAGGACTGCTAGTCCACATGCATCAACTTATATACAGTATATGGTTGGGGGAATCTATGCCTGACGATTGGAGTCTCAGTGTATTATGCCCGGTATTCAAAAAGGGTGGAGGGTGGCCGTCGGTGGTGCAATGGGTAGTGTGAGCGGATCTTGTACATGATAACGTGGGTTCGATCCCTGCTCAGACCACCTTACATTTCTTTCGACGACGGTCACCTCGCTTAGTGATGGCGACACTATCAAGTACTAAGCTATGAAAAACCTTCTTAAAATACCCTTCGGGACCGGTGTAAAACTGTATGTCCCAATCAGCGAGTCTCAAATTTATAAATCGCACATCTCAATGATTGTGTGAAGCTCTCCTCAATCCTTTCATCGGATGGTGTGGGACACCATTTTTTTTAATTCAAAAATGGTGATCCGTGTGTGTTCCGACGATCGCGGTATCAGTGTTTTAGCCATCGCGTAGTCAGGAGTTTTATGTGAACGACTGAGGCCAATTGTTGAAAACCTGATTGAACCATATCAGTGTGGTCTTGGACCGGGCAAGTCCACGACTGACCAAATATTCGCGCTATGCCAAATCCTGGAAAAGATCTACGAAAAGCAAATCGATACATACCATCTTTTTGTCGATTACAAAGCTGCTTTCGATAGCCCCATACGGGGTAAACTGTACGAAGCTATGTCTGAACTTGTTATCCGGCAAAACTGATCCGCGTCTGCAGAATGACGCTGACCAACACCAAATCAGCAGTGAAGGTAGGGACAGACCTTACCGAACCATTCTGTACCAAGCGAGGATTGAGACCAGGCGACACACTTTCGTGCAAACTCTTCAACATCTTAATGGAGATAATAATGCGAAAAGCTACAGTATGAACGAACAAGATCATCAACACGAAAAGCCATATATTGCTGTCGTATGCTGACGACACAGACATCATCGGGAGAAATTTGCGAGAGATTATTGCAGCAGTTTCAAGTATCGAAAAGGAATCAGCGAAGGTGGGTCTTTCTGTTAATGAGAGCAAGACAAAATTGATGGTGTCAACGACTAGAGAAACCTCTCGACTTGGTCCGCACTTAAACGTTGACAATCGATTTAATTTTGAAATTTGTCTACCTTGGATCCGCCGTGAACAAGGACAACAGCGAGAGAAATAAGAGAATTGTGCTTGCAAATCGATGCTATTTTGGGCTCAGCAAGCAGTTTAGGAACAAAGCCCTCTCTCGACGGACATAAGTCCAACTATATCAGACTCTTATTTTACCTGTCCTGACATATGGATCCGAAACTTGGGTCATATTGCAAGCGGCTGAAAAACAACTGGGGGTATTCGAGAGAAAAATTCCCCGTAAAATTTATGGTCGTGTTAAAGAAAACGGCGAGTACCGACATCGTTGAAACCAAGAGCTATATCATTTATATTCTGACGTGGACATAGCTAGGCGAATCCAATTAGGCCAATTACATCGGCTAGGCCATGTTTTTAGATAACGTTCTCGATGGAAGCAATATCCTTGGTGTTACCAGCTGGCGGGGAAAGGCGAAGGATATAACCAGTTGAAGAAATAAATTAAAATATATTTAAATTGTTTATTTAATTAATATGTGTAAGTCATCTGACCTCATGAGGTTGTAAAATAATCAATTGAAGTAAAGTAAAGTAAAGGGGTTTCCAATAGGTACTTGACAACTTTGAATTTAATTTGTGAACGCACTATTTCACTGATCATCTTACTGTTACTTTAATTTTTTTCAGTAAACTCAACATTTGCATCATGGTAAAGTACATGACCGAACAACGTATACAAATTATAAAAATGTACTACCGAAATTCGGAGTCGGTGACCGCAACTTTAAGAGTGTTAACACCAATTTGCGATCGTTATTCTCGCCGTAGTAGACAAGCAATAACAAGTTTAGTGCAACAATTTGAGTCTACATATTCATTGTGTGATGCTGCCGTGCTAGTGAGACAACGGGTTGGTAGAAGTAACGAAAATATCGCTGCCGTTCAGGCGTCCGTAGCAAATGATCCAAATCAGTCGTTTCCGCGGCGTTCTCAAGAGCTGGACATTACCAAGACCACTTTATAGTGAATTTTGCGTAAAGATCTTGGTTTACACCCATACAAGATCAAGCTGACTCAAGATTTGAAGCCGATGGATGCGCCAAGTGATGAATTTCATCGCAAAATCATCTTTGGTGACGAAGCTCATTTTTGGCTCAATGGGTTCGTCAATAAGCAAAATATGCGTTATTGGTTTGGTGAAAATCCACACGTGCTTCATGAATTACCACTTCATCCACAAAAACTAACTGTTTGGTGCGGTTTGCGTGGGCCATATTTTTCGTCGACAATAACGATCGTCACGATACTGTGAATAACGATCGTTATCGCGCCATGATTACCGATTATTTTTGGCCCGAATTGGAAAACATGGACTTGGACGACATGTGGTTTCAACAGGAAGGTGCCACAAGCCACACAGCATACGTTACAATCGATTTATTGAAGAGTTTGGTGAGTGTGTTATCTCAAGAAATGGACCAGTCAATTGGCCGCCTCGTTCGTGCGATTTAACGCCTCTAGACTTTTTTCTTTGGGGCTAAGTCAAATCATTGGTCTCTGCCAACAAACCGACGACGTTGGAAGAACTCAGAGCCAATATTGTACGCGAAATAGCGACCGGTACGGCCGAAATGTGTGACCGAGTCATCGAAAATTGGGTCCAACGAATCGACCGCTGCCGACGTGCCCGCGGTGGCCATATGAACGAAGTCGAGTTCCATTCATAAATGTTTTGATTGTATTTCAAGTCGATCATAAAGTTTTGGAAATATCTCAAATGGTTTGCGTTTTATTTAAAAAAAAACAAAGTTGTCAAGTCCTTATTGGAAAACCCGTTAGTAATCAGGGAAACCTACTTAAACACACCCTCAACCTAAGTCATCCTAAATTCAATTTGAAAAGGTTATTATGAAAATATGTACATATATAGATCCAGAAATGTATCTTAATCGTCGTAAATATGCCAATATGTATTATTAGGTTTAAATATATCTGGTCGTCCTCTTTGCTTTGCAGTTATTTCAATATCCAATATTAATATGACATTTTCAACCTACACATTTTCGAACTACCCTCGTAATTCAATTTAAAGTGTGTCAAAGTTATCACTTTTACTTAAATCTTTTTATACTTCAATGCCGTTGTATGTTCGAAACGATACCTTTTATTCGTTCGTATAACTTTCGATTTCCATTAATTCACATCACTTCATTCTGCTTCGCATCGTCCGATAAATGGGTCACACGCGCATCATCATCTTCGCACTAATCAGTCAGTCAGCGGGACTTGCATTGGGAGTTAAAATGCATTCATTTGCATGGAACTCAATGTAAGACCCAAATGAATCTTAAAGTGGAGTATGACGAGAAAAAGAGGCTACTCAAAATGGAACACAATGTTAAACAATTGACCCACATACAATTTAAAGACATCAATTGATAAACAGTCTGTCAGTGGCACAGTCAGATGTACGATTTACATTTTCATTTCATACAGATTAATACTTGAAATGAATCATAGGTCAGTCATTAAATAACGATATTGGAATTCTTACATAAAAATGTTTTTGCATGTGTCCAGCAAACAATTTTCGACTACGCATACGTTCCCTTTTGACATCGTACATTCTTTAACTACCAATAGATGATTTTTTGGTTGTGAACTGCCGATATGGTAAATATATATAATCGTCTTGGTCTAATGCATGGCATATAATCATACTTGTAAATGTTTATTTTATTCGTCTCATCTTTTACTATTGAGAAACTATTCGCAATTTCAGTATACATGCTAACAGATCCGACAACGGTATGAGACTGATTGACTTTGCCGCGGCAAATAACCTAGTCGTTAGTGGTACATCCACAAGGCTACTTGGGTTCCCCTGATCAAAGAACGAAGAACCAAATTGATCAGGTGATAATTGATGGAAGGCACTCATCCAGTGTAATGGACGTACGAGTGATCCGAGGAGCTAACATCGATTCTGATCACTACCTGGTAGCAGCAAAGTTTCGCACAAGAATAAGTAGAGCGAAAATCGTACCAAACCAGACGCAGAGGAAACTGGACATCGGAAAGTTGCAATTACCAGAGGTAGCCACAGACTACACAAGGAAGCTCTCGCAACTTTTGGCACCGAACCCAACCCCTCCCGATGACGATCCTGATGCGCAGTGGAAACCCATTTCGGACTCTATAAAAACTGCCGCAACAACCGTACTTGGTTTCGAAAAACCGCTTCGCAATCAACCGTGGTACGACGACGAGTGTCGCATTGCAAATGCTTCAGTAAATTGCATCGCGAGCTGCAACTAATCGGTATTGGGAGAAAGAAAGGAGGTAAACAGTCTATCTAGGCGTAAGAAACGGCAGTGGAGAAAGCGCGAGAGTGAGAAAATTGAGACATACAGAAAGTTAAAAACGGAACTAATGGTTCAGGGCCCCCCCTTCTGTAAACACAAGGACGGAAATCTCCTCGCAAATGTGCAGAGCATGTTGGGAATATGAAGAGGTCATTTCTCCGCGCTACTAGTACCTGAGATATCCAATGACGATGGGACAATCGATCACAATATGGACGACGACGTCGATTGCCCCCCTCCTAACCAAGACGAGGTCAGAACAGACATTGCCCGGCTTAAGAACAACAAAGCCGCAGGAGCCGATGGATTACCGACGGAGCTGTTTAACGCTGGCGGCGATGAGCTGATAAGGTGCATGCATCAGCTCAGTAGCAAAATTTGGTTAGGTGAATGCAGGCCCGGCGATTGGAGTCTCAGTGTACTATGTCCCATATTTAAAAAAGGTGACCGAGTCTCTGTGCCAACTATTGTGTAATAAGCCTTTTATCCATAGCATATAAGGTTCTATCAAGTATAATGTGCGAAAGACTGAAACCGATTATCGCTGATCTGATTGGACCATACCAGTGCGGCTTAAGGCCTGGAAAATCGACAACTGACCAGATTTTCTCGCTACGCCAAATCAAGAAGAAGACACACGAAAAACAAATCGACATCTATCATCTATTTATTGATTATAAGGCAGCCTTCGATAGTCCGATACGGCAGAAACTCTACGAAGCAATGTGTGAGCGAGGTATTCCTGCAAAACTCATACGCCTTTGAAGGATAACCTTGACGAACATCAAATCGGCAGTGAAAGTTGGTAAGGATCTTACCGAACCTTTCGAAACTAATCGAGTCCTCAGACAAGGTGGCACCCTATCGTGCGATATCTTTAACATCTTAATGGAGATCATTATGAGAAGAACTGCAGTCAACATGAATAAAACCATCAGCAGCAAAAGACACATGCTGCGAGTATGCTGATGATATAGATATCATTGGGCGCACAATTAGAGAAGTTACTGCGGTGTTTTTGAGAATGGAGAAGGAATCAGCAAAAGTGGGTCTGACGGTAAATGAGGACAAGACAAAATTAATGGTTTCAACGAGCAGGGCCTCCACGCGTTTAGACCAAAGCGTGAACGTTGATAACCGTTATAACTTCGAGGTAGTGGACGAATTTATATACCTCGGATCTGCCGTGAACAAAAACAACAACGTCAGCCTGCTATGTTATTTTGGGCTAAGCAAGCACTTTAGAGACAAAGCCCTCTCTCGAGAAACAAAAGTCCAACTATACCAGACTCTCATACAACCTGTCTTGCTTTATGGCGCAGAATCCTGGGTCTTATCGAAAGCAGATGAAACATCTGTAGGAGTCTTCGAGATAAAAATACTCCGAAATATTTTTTGCCCTACAGTGCACAACGGCGAGTATCGGCGACGCATGAATCATGAGCTTTTTCGTGACATTGACATAGTTAAGCGGATCAAAATAACACGATTGCGCTGGCTAAGCCATGTCAGTAGAATGGATGAAGACGAACCAGCACGAAGGGGTTTCGAAACCGAACTCGAAGGAAGACGAAAAATAGGAAGACCAAGACTCCGCTGGAGAGATCACGTTGACGGATCCCTGTGTACACTTGGTATTGCCAACTGGAGAAATAAAGCAAAAGATCGAACTGGTTGGCGAAATATGTTATCTTCGTTTTGTAAGGTCCCTGACCCCCTGGGGTTGTCCGAGACCGTATAAGTATGCAAGTAAGTTTAGTATAAAATATCTTTCTGTACGTGAGTAAAGTGATCGTTATGAATATATTCTAAGAAACCTTTTATACACAGTTTTGTTTCTAGTTGAACATGCCACGTGGAAGTGAACCTACGTACGAGGAGCCCGGAAAAATTGTTGGCATGAGACTTGCAGGCAGTGTTATTGTATTTTTTTCCAACAAAATCTGTACATTTTTGCAAAAAATCTTTTTTTCTGAAAAGAAATCTGTTTTTACGCAATATTAAAATAAATTGTATTTATAGTTGACCTTTCCTATTATTATGATTTTCAATTTTAGTATCGGCTTGAGGTCATAGGTATGGACAAAAGAATACGAAGTTGTATAATTTTGCTTTTAGCACAATTTGTTTAGTTTCAAATATTTCGATCATTTTCAAGGATCTAATATAAGAAAAACACAAAGATTTTATAAAACATTAGTGAAAACAGTAAAAACAAAATTTTTCTTTCAAGTTCAATATTGTCTGTTAGAAATTATTGAGTAGGAAATCACAATAATATTTATGCATATAATCACATTGTGAGGAAACAAAAAGTATACGACTAGTCTTTGGTGCAAGCTTTTGTCAACTAGTCAACATTGGTCTGTAACTCGCTGGTAGTTGAGTCTTTTCTCAGATGGAACGTCAGTAATATGTAGCATTTCCTGAAAGAGACGTCGTGAGTAAATCTTCTCCTCAGTTAGTATTTACAACTTCGTCAAAGTTTGGCCGGTGTCCAGTTAACGTAAAGAGGGCTGCGAGTGCAGTTTTTATTCTAAATGTTCATTAATGTGCCTTTTGGTCCTATTTATATGATGCAATTTTCGTCTTCAGTTTATTCATCGTAGTACCAACATATACCTTCTGGCATATGTTGGCTTTGTCTCCGTATCACTTGATTTCGTACACCCCATTTGGCTTGTCATGCGTATCGATTCTCGACTTAGTCCTACCAAAAAGGAGATTTAGACTTTGGAGCTAAATGGTATTTCTCGCTCTCATAAATGTTTGAATGTTTGATTCTTTCCGAGAGTCCTGTAGGCTTTTGATACCAGTCAACTTTTAAATTTCCATCTTGTCTTATAACTATGCAATCAAGGTATGGTAATTGTTGGCCCCTTTCCTCTTCAACTGTAAATTGAAATTGTCGATTGAAAGAATTGAGCCCCTTCATCGTTTCCCCCACCTCAGACTTCGCAATGGTTATAAATATTTCGTCTATTTAGTTTTAATTTTCGGTCTCCTTGTTAATGTCGAAGTAATCCTTCCATTATAATGTCCGCCATTATCGGTGACGCTGGAGAACCCGTAGGCATGCCCTTTCTTTATTCATTAAATACGACCTCATATTTAAAATAACGTGTAACTTTGACACAAAACGACAGTAATTCCATAAAAATACCCTATGGTATAGTCGTATAATCCGCAATTTTACTCCATTTTTCCTCTATGGTCCTTAATGCCAAATTTATGGGTATACTTGGAAAAAGATTAACCACATCAAACGATAATTATAATTCGTCTTGGTCTATTTTCAAGTTTTTTATCCGTGATTGAAAATAAATTGCGTCCTTCACATTATATTCAGAGGTTCTCGTCACATTTTTGAGTATTTCAACCACAAATTTGCAAAGTGCATAACCAAGAGCATTTATGGATGAGCAAATAAGTCTTAAAGGATTCTCCTCTTTATGAATTTTCGGCAAACCATAGATTCTGGGGGCTGTAGATGTTATCGTGCTTAATTTCTTCCTCGTGGGCGCGTCAATTAACTTCCCGCTGAATAATTCATCCACTAGTTTGTTAATTTTTCTCCTGTTGACCTGATCTTTCCTGAGTCATCTATACGTGCACATATCGCCCAGAATATTTCCCATCTTCATCTTATATTCGTCCTTTGATATCGCAACTGTCTTTCCCTCTTTGTCAGTGCTCATGATGAGAATGTAATTATGTTTCCCCAAAAATTGTATCGTGCGACCACTGTGCCTAATACAATCTTATCCCTCATGTCCAATTTTGGTTTGTAGAGGTGGTCATCGACCAAACCAACGAACTTCGCTCTTCTCCTGCTCATCTTTGTTACAAATTGTCTGTATGCACTCTTCCCCTTCAGCGGTGCATTTGAATAAAGGGAATGTTGTCATTGTACTTGGCAATGCATACTTGGGTTGGGTCCGAGAGACAGTAACCATTGTATCGATACGATACGTTTCAGTCAAACTTTACTATTTCACGTCATTTCTTGATTGTTTTATAACTTTTACGTTATATACAAATTATCAAAAACCGCATTGCGATAACATTTTACAAAATCTGTTTTTACCAGACTTGTGTAAATATACACCGCAGTGGCTGAACGGGCTAGACGCTGCTGAAGATGATGCTTCACAAACATCGAAACGATCGTCCAGCGAATGTGAGTTCGAATCCCACCCACCCGCGGCATTTAAATTTTTTTCACTAACCGGAGAAAGCATGATCTCTTATAGCCTTAAAGGAAATTACAACTTTAAACATAACGAGGATCTAAGACAACTAAATTTAAAACTGGAAATCTGTTTAACACCTAAAAAATCTGTGAAAAGCGGATAAATCTGTTAATATAATAAAAGATTGAAGCTGCGGTAAATCGGCATCGCAATACAGTTTCGAATTTCCTCAAAGACCCCGAAAACTATGGTTGTATTAAACGCAGTGGACGCATCCCAACTGTGGACCAAAGGACTAAGCGGCGCATTCGGCATTTAGCAGCTAATGAGAATATGAGTTGTAGGGAAATAAAGGTGGAATTGGGTCTAAATGTAACGAGACGCGTGTCCAGCAACTGCTACTGGACGATATAGGTCTTCGGTACCAAAGCAAAATCGCCAAGCCACGCTTAACCCAGCGCCATAAAAATGCGCGTAAAGTACAAGTTTTGGGAGGACGAATTTGAAACTTTTATATTTAGTGATGAGAAAAAGTTTAATTGGGGATATAAATATTGGAGAGATTTACGACATCCTCGGCAAACGTGCTACAAGCGAAACCACGGTGGTGGATCTCTTATGATATGGGTTGCATAGGTATGCTTTGTCCCAACTAAAATTAATGCGGAAGCATGCGTTGATCTGTTGGACCGCAATTTAATTGACTTTGCTGGCGAATTATATGGAGATAACTGGACATTTCTACAAGACAACGCCCCGATCCACATTGCTCGGCTCACAAGGGATTTTTGTAAGTCCCGAAATATTCCATTACTGGAGGGGCCAGCCATAAGTCCTGACCTCAACTCAATTGAAGACCTCTGTGGCATACTTTCCGCCAAAGTGTTTTCAAAGACGAAGCAGTATACGACGCTTAAAGAACTAAAATTGGAGGAATGTGAGAAAATTTACATGTCCACTTTAAGCAACTTAGTGAGTTCTATGCCACGAAGGCTACAAGTTCTTATACACAAGGGCAACTCAATATCATATTACATATTTTCACTGGATAATAAGAATTAAATTTAAGTTTCATTTTTGCATATATAAATATTTTCTATGAAGAATATATCAAACACTTCTAACATAACAAACACTTGTTCTAAAAAAGAAATGAAAAATATGTTTTCTTATAATTTTAAAGAATACATAAATACAAGGTGTTTTAAAAAAAGTAATTTTTTTCCTAAATGAGAAACTTCGATTCCGTTTTTTGATTATGTTTATTTGAACCTTTAGAATTTTATTGGTTAAGTTGAGAAGATGATATCGGTTAAATGGGCGCCGTCACAATTAATTACCATACGGGCTCGTTTTATGGCAGTTTTCATAACTTCGGCGAGAACTTCGGGCGACAGATTCTCGCACTCGTGTCGAGTGCCCTTGAGGGCTTCGAGGGTCTCGGGCTTGTTCACGTAAACACGGGACTTCAAAAACCCCACAAAAACAGTCTGGAACGGTTAAATCGGGCGATCTTGCGGGCAAGTGCAAATCGCCAAAGCGAGAGATGAGGCGACCCGGGAACGCCGCCTTCAGAATATCGATTGTGGCTCGCGCAATGTGTGCCGTTGCTCCGTCCTGTTGGAACCACATGTCCTCCAGTCCTAATTCGTCGAATTGCGGCGGAAAAAACTCGTTTGACATGGCCCTATAACGCGCACCGTCCACTGTTGTCGTTTGACCAGCGCCGTTCTCGAAAAAATGGCCCAGTGACCCCTCCAGCGTGAACAGCGCACCATTCAGTCACTTTGAGATGGTGTAATGGCTCCTCGTGCATCACTCGTGGATTTTCGGTGCCCCAGAAGCGTTAGTTTTGCTTGTTCACGTACCCGCTGAGGTGGAAATGAGCCTCATCGCTCATTATGATTTTGGTGGAAAAATCGTCCACTTCGTCCACGAGATTGAGGATGGCTTGGACGTATGTTACACGCGTTTGGCGGTCGACAGGTAGCAGTTGATGCACGGACTGGACTTTGTATGGGAACATGCGCAGGTCTTTGAGCAAAATTGGGACGACCGGCTGATGGCTAATTGCGAGGCACGGCGTCTGGTCGATGTTTCCGGCGACAGCTCGACATCCGGGCGCTCCGGGGCCGGCCACTCCTGGCAACGTCTCGTGTGGTCCCATACTCTTCAAGGTTGGGGGCCAAACGGCGCAGTGATTGCGCAGTCGGTGTCGGAGGGGGAAATCGGCGACTGTATTCGCCAGGGGGTACCGATGAGACAGCTGTTCAATTTAGTACTTGGAAAACAGATAGAGAATATGCTTTCAAAGACGGAATGGTAATACCTGACTGGAATTCAGCAAAAAAGTTTTCACTTTGTCTTGATTTTTTCGTTCGTGGCGCATTGTTAATTTCGGGTAGTTTTGTGAAATATTGTATTAAAAAAGCGGTAAAAAGTGACTAAAAGTGATTAAATTAACAAAAAATATAGCAACAAATTAAATGCAATACGGTTATTCGGTGGAAGTAAATGAAACACGACACAAAACCTGAAAATCAATCTTCAAAACAAGCGAAGCGTAGCGCAAAACAGAAATGAACAAAACACATTTTCTTTTACTACGCTATACTCTATATGTTTCCCAAGTATTCCACGGAACTCGTTAGTACAAAAACGAACTAGTACACACACTTAAAGTATTATTCGGTGGTATTCGCGCTGCGCCAACACCACAGACGAATTGCTACGCAAAAAAATAGACACGATTATTCCGCGTTCTCGCTCCATGGCTTGTTTACTTGTATTCTACATCTATCTAGTCCACAAATGTCAAAACAGATTTGACATTGGCGGCCATTTTCAAAAATAAGAGCATCTTCCAATAGGCTGGTCACTTTTGAAACACCCTGTATAAACTAATATATAAAATAAAAATCAAAAAAATTTTAGTTTTCAAAGCTCCAACTCAACATGATACATTGCACATATGAATATTTGACAGGGGTATATGTACATATGTGCATATTTCCCATTATATCCCATGAATGGATAGTGGAGAGCTTCCCACAATCAGTGGGCTGTGCGATTCCTAATTTTATACTCACTAGTTACAGGCGTTTATAACCTAAAATTTTTTGAGTTGCCGAATTTAATTATGACATTCTTTGAATAATTTATTTTATAAAACCGATCTTTTTTTAAGAAATACTGGATTTTTCGAGATAAATTTAGTATAAACACGTGTTTTAATCTGAAATACTTAGAAACAACTGTGAATGTATTTTTAGTTTCAGAAATAAAATAAAATCAATAGATTTATTAATACATAAATATTAATAATAACAAAGCAGAACATTGTTTGCGAGTGATTTAAATTCGGGTTTCAAATACAAAATAAGTTGTTAGTAATAGAAAATATTGAGCAGTATGTCATGGGCAATGGCATTTTCGAAAACCTCCGTTAGGTAGCTAGAGTGAGAAGGTGAAACAAATCACCAGCCTAATTGGTTATGCGATCCCTGATATGTCTCAGGATTAGTAGGTGATTGATGTCACTAAAGCTCATCAAACTATCGGGCATATTCTTTTGTCCTTAGAAGGCGGATGAGCCAAACATATGGGCCAACGGCGGATAGAAACCAAAGAAGAAAATCTAGGTTCGACATGTTGCATCCTGGTCAGCGTCTGATCCATACTTGGCGGCTGCAATCAAATATCCTGGCAGTAGGTAAAATGCAAAAACCCGGTGGACTGTGTTTGCCTCCCGCCACCGTTCATAATGGCAGCGATCAAACATACATAATTTAAACTTTGAATTCACTTTTTAGGTTAATAGTTGATTGCTGTTTAAACAGGCAAAGTTGGCCATTTAAACTATGTATGATCAAGTGACCATATGATTTTGACAGAAAACAAAAACAAGAACAAACACAAAACTCTTTAATTGTTAATGTGAACAATTATAATCACAATCCTAGTTGAAATAACAGTAAAAACGTATAGTTTAACTCGTAGTGCAGTTATATCTTCATTACTGCTGAAATACCTTCCAATTTCATTAAATATTTTCGATTTTATCACTTCAGTTTTGTTTTGCAAATGGCGTCAGTTGATGCGTTGTAATGATTAACCTATAAATGTATGAATACAGGTTATTTTTCGTAGCATTTGCCACTGTTGCCACATGGTAGTAAGATTATTGCACTGAAAACTGAAAAACTCTTTTCGTATTTAAAGGCAGATCAACCATAAATCAAAATCAACTGATTATCAATTTAAATAAGCCGTCAAAAATTACATACATATGTATGTAGGTATTCGTATTATTTCTTTTAAATAAAACTGTTGATAAATCTTGCAACTCTGTTGCAACCCAAAATGGTGGCAACACTTTTCGAATATGTCTGAATTTACTCATTGCATTTCGTACTATAAATTGGACAACAATTTTGAATCTACAATTAACTAAATATATACTTGAATATGAGACACGTTATTTCACGTTTACAGATAAATTTGTAATCTGGATCTACGCACATACATATTTCATTTAGGTTCCATAACAAGTTTTCTAACCACAACTTTGCGGACTTTTCCGTGTATTTATTTTACACTGCGAATCACATGAATAAGAAATCGAATTATACAAACTTTAGTCAGCATCTTAGCGAATAATGGGAGATTTATATAAACTTTTAATAAAAAAGGTCAAACCTAAGTTTATATTTTAACATATAAATCATTTAATAATAATAAGCGTGTTTTTTTAATTCCTGCTGAACTAATTTTTCGACGACTTTGTATGGAAAGCCGCTTAAAATCGCTTAGCGGCCGTCGGTGGTGCAATGGTTAGTGTGCGCGGCTCTTGTACATGAGATTCTGGGTTCGAACCCTGCTCTGACCACCTTAAAATTTCTTTCGGCGGCGGTCACCTCGCATAGTGACGGCGACACTATCGAGTATATAGCCATGAAAAAGCTTCTCAAAATACCGTTCGGAATCGGTGTAAAACTGTAGGTCCCAATCAGCGAGTTAAAACTGGAAAGCGCACAGCTCAGTGATTGTGAGAAGTTCTCCCCTGTCCCTTCATGGGATGTAATGGGAAACCATTTATTTATTTATTTTTTATATCGCTTAGATCCCCATACAAAGTGGTCGAAAAATTAGTTTAGCAGGGAATAAAAAAACCGGCTGAATGACAACTTTCTTGCCAAAAATATGTTTTTTGTTATCTTGTAAATAAACATACATACATACATATATATTTTTGAATCGCTTGAATAAAGAATTTTTAAATTTTGATCAGGTTGGTGTACAGGTGTACATGGTACAAACAAATGGTGGAAACACTATCCCAGCTGATTTTAACTCTTTTCTGGCGCGATTATGAGTGATTTTTTCCCTTATGGCGAAGTTTATTTATATGCATTTGATTGTCTGCAACCCCGTTCCCTGTAACTTCTGTTTTTGAAATAATTTCTCTGTCAAAATTACATCGAAACGTTTTAATTTTCACACTTAAACACTTCAAAATATCAAATAAATCATTTTCTAAATGGGACTTTTTCCAATTTTGTTTTGTCAGACCAAGATGTATCTATTACAGGTGGAAGCGTTATAACAGCTGAATTCAATATTTCTTGTCGTTGTGGTACGACTTTGTGAAATGACGTTTATACTACTTCCAAGATATACCTAGTACAGGTGGTAGCGTTAAAACAGCAGACGAAATTTTTACTTGTCCTTGTGGTTGTTGCCAAAAATTACAACAATTCCTCCGGATATAACTTGAAATAAATACATCTTGACAATTTCGATCGATTGAGTTTGACAAGGTCGGCTTCTGAAATAAAAATAAAATGTCTTCAATTCCTACTGCTTCTACCTTACCATGGTAAAATAAGTAAGGTAAACGCACTAGGAATTGTTACAACAAACACAGGCATTTTGTTTTTGTTTGGTGTCCATAATCTGTCAAATTTGCTTCGTGTGTGTATCTACTGTAAAAGTAAACAAAAAAGTACACAAACAAAATGCATGTGAATTTGGCATAAGAGTAACACCTAAGCAAGAAATATGTTGAAATCAGCTGTTCTAACGAGTTTACCTTACTCATTTTACCATGTACCTTACTTATTTTGCCATGATACAGACACTGAACAAAAAAATGCCCGTTTTGTTTTTTGGCTTGTTGTATTTGCTGTCATACTGCATCTTCCATTATATTTGTACCATGAGAGGTGTGTGTACACATTTTGTAAACAACAAAAATTGAAAAGTTCTGTTAAAAATTTTCAACAACATGGGACACGCAAAAGCTCTTGACATCTCCGAAAAGGAGAAAATGCTTATTTTAACATCTAAAGGAGATTGGTGTTAAAATGTAAAGGGGGAGAACAGTTGTGTATAATTATTTAATGGGTTGATTACGGATGGCAACCAAACTTCAGTTGCGTTGTCAACTGGCAACGCCAATAAAATACAAAATAATATTAAGTGTGTTTTTTTTACCCCGCTCAAGTTAATTATAACTGAATTAGTACGGGGAAGCTGAGCGATATTAACCGTCATTTCAATTTCCCACGTAAATTCCGACTTGAGCGATGACAATGTTGCCACATGTTCAATTTCAAGAAAAGCCAACAAAAAGTTATCTTAGATAAATTTTGTGATCATTTATTGTGAATGAAAATATTAAAGAAGGAGAGACTCAAAAACAGAAATTTGAAAAATAGGTTACACATGGTAAGTTCATACAAATTATTCTATTTAATGGAAGATTACGTATATTTTTATATGTCTAAATTTTTATCACAACAACGCGCGGTAAATGTTATACATATTAATCATGGTTGAGTTATATATTAAGTATAGTCGTTTATCTATTAGGTACAGATGATTTAATTTTTTCCATATCATTTTTTGTTTCACTTTATATTTATTTGTTTTTGTACTTTTGCAAGATGCAAGAATACAAGCATTGTTGGTATACATACATTTATGTAGAGTTTGACAACTGAAACAAATGAACAAAAACAAAATGTCTGTTGTTGCTGCCTACTACTACAACAACTCCTGCTGCTACCATATATCGGAACTGGCTACAAACGTGGTGCCGTATCGCATATTTTTTCACCCATTACAGCAAACGTTGCCACATTTCCTAGTATTAGGTGTGGACCAAAAGGATGTACTAAAGAAGACAATCAAAATTTCTCTTCACTTTAATGCCAACAAACAAAACGAGTGAAACGTTTATTTTCTAATGTCTCTCTTACTCTCTTCATTGAATTTTTCAATACACGAGAAGGTTTTTGATAGTGTTATTGTATATAACTAAACAAATTCCAACCATGTTGAAGTAAAATTACATCAACTATGGAAAAAGTATGAAATAATCACGATATGGTTCTCTTTTACGAGGGTTGCCAAATTGCGCATTACTGGTCGTCTACTTCTGGAACGTCTTTGGTGTGGATCGTTTTTTAAGTCATAAACGGCAATAGCTTAATGGAATAAATAACAGCACTATTATGTACGGCAACTTTTGCCAGTTGCCGGAGATAACAGTGTTTTGCCGTCGATACACTTCGGCAACAGTAAATATTATAAACAAGCAATAAATCTAATGTGAGTGTGAGAAACAAAAGTGTGTTTAAGGAAAAAAGAAAAACTTTTTTAATAACAAAGATGATGAGTTCAGTGGAATTATCTTTTGATGAGGAAGACACAGAACAAATCTTGACATCTATTAGAAGACACTTATGAGTCAACTCTAATCCTTTAAGCCGGAATCACAATGCAAGCAACATTTTCAATAGGCGTTCGCAATGTAAGCAACAGTTTACTTCGAATCGAGATGTTTGTTCTAACCGGTGATACCAGTATTACGGCCAATATATCAAGCCTGTTGCTTACATTGCGAACGCCTATTGAAAATGTTGCTTGCATTGTGATTCCGGCTTTAAGGTTTAAGGAGGGAAGTTTCCTATGGTAATAACTTCAACCTTGGCATGGCTCAACCTACGTCGATCAATAAAGTTTACTTACTTTTTTTATTCTGCGTCTTTTGTTTTGATTCAAAACTGTATACTATAGAGGAAATTAGGATAGATAGATTTTATTCTCTCATCTGACGTTTCATATCACACTCTTCGTCGTAGGTTTGTGCAAATCATAGATAAAGTAAACTAATAGATGAAGCACAAGTGTTTGGAAAATTTTACTGAATGCGTAATTTTCAAAATGTCGTTGAAAGCAATAAATGGGATTTTTTTGTTCCCAAAGAAAGTAAAAAAAATATGACAATAAAATTCTAAAATTTCATATCAAAAGAAAAAATTATTTTCAACAAAAATATCACTTCGAAACAAGAATACAACACGTTACTTAAATTAGGATATCTGATGGCCATCGAAGTGCAAAGCCATGTCACCGTCTATGTCCTAATAAATTGGTTCTTCCTTCGGTTCAACTACCATTCCTTGTTGAGAGTCCTCAGACACTCACTCTAACGTTTTGGCATCTGCGACCACAGAAGTTGCTACAGTTTGTGCGTGGAAGTTTTTAGATTAAGAAGGCGTTCCGGTATGTTCATCTTTGGTCGGTCTTACGGGTGTTCTCCTATTGATATTCCAACACCTGCGTTATGGCTTTAAAATAGTTTTTTATATAAGAAAGAAATGTTATTATGTAAAATATTTTAAATTTTGTCACATTTGCCCTTGTTTAAATGTTACAAAATTTCACAAAAATTTCCCACAATTTTCAATAAACTTCAATGAGAATTATGGGAAACTTAAATGAAAGTGACAGTAGTACAGGGCAGCACCTAGTGAACAAAGTTGACAATGGTCGTGCTATCAAAAACGATGTACAAGTAGACAGTCAAAATTTCTCTTCACTCAAATGTCAACAAACACAACGAGTGAAACTCTAGTTATTCTCTCTCTTGCTCTCTTCATTGAATATTTCAATACACTATCAGCTTTTTGACAGTGTTATTGTATATATTATAACTATTGTTATAACTATGCAAATTCCAACCATGTTGAAGTAAAACAAAAACGATGTACAAATAGACAGTCAAAATTTCTCTTCACTCAAATGCCAACAAACAAAACGAGTGAAACCCTAGCACTTCTCTGCCCTCTCTCTTACTCTCTTCATTGAATATTTGAATACACAAGCGGCTTTTTGATAGTGTTATTGTATGTAACTATACAAATTCCAACCGTGTTGAAATAAAATTACATAAACTATTCAAAAAATATGAAATAATCAAGATATGGCACGAGAGAGAAAAGCGTTTGAGTGAATATCTGGCACTTTTTGGTTCTCTTTTACCAGGGTTGCCAAATTGCGCACATCTTCTGGTTGTCTACTTCTTGATCGTCTTTGAGTAAAATTACATAAACTATGTAAAAAGTATGAAATAATCAAGAAATGACGCGCGAGAGAAATGCCTTTGAGTGAATTTCTAGCACTTTTTGGGTCTCTTTTACCAGGGTTGCCAATAGCACACAGATATTTTTCTTCTGAAAAAGGCATAGTGACTATTAAGAAAATATTTGTATTTCTCCAAATATCGTAATAAATGATATACTTGAAATGTTCGATTCTTTATTCATGCGATTCGCAGTGTATATGTTGGAGTAAATCGCAAATAATCAAGGTTATTCTTGTACTTTTTGGTACTAATGAACTCATCAATATTTCAAATTGCCGTTTCTTTTAAAACCAACGCTTAGGGGATGCCCCTATAAATACAGCGCATTGTATTGGACTTAAGAAGTAGGGCTAGAAGTGCCAGGAAAGAGGGAATTGGTATTTGTTGACGTGTGACTAAAATTTGCTGATATCATAAGCAATAGAGAGTACAATCGCCGGAAGTTTATTCCACATACGGACTACTCTATTGAAGAACGAATTATCTCTGTTCGATCTACTGACCAGGGGACAGGAAAAGGGTGTGAATAACTGGGTAACCGTGTTGTACGATTACATAATCTTGCTTACCTCATACTTTCCTATTGTTCGCAAAATAACTTATTTAAAATGTGACCAGTTCCGCACAGCTTTTGGCGGGATTATCCCACTTTTCGATGTCTCATACCGCCGTAAATCACAATGCCGCTTGTTAGAAACAAATCCTGCTTTGTGACGTCTTTAAAAATAGTAAAGTAGAATTTTGTTTACAAATAATAACTGTGTTTTTTACCCCGCTAAAGTTAATCATAGCTTAGTTTGTAAGAGGCATCTAAGTGATATTAAGCATTTAAATTTCCCACTTAACTTCCGACTTGAGCTATGACAATGTTGCCACATGTTCAATTTCAAGAAATGACAACAAAATTTATCTTATACGGCATTTACACCGGCCAAGATTAGCGCACTTCGACAGTTAACTCCGTTAACCCACTCTAACCCATAAGACTACTCATACAATTTTAATCTGTAGATACTGCAGTTTAATTTTTAACCTCCATTTAAACTGGTATATATTTCGATGCAACACTGTTAGTTACGAAGAAAATTCAACCATAATA
Source organism: Phaonia tiefii (assembly GCA_963931995.1). Classification (NCBI taxonomy): domain Eukaryota; kingdom Metazoa; phylum Arthropoda; class Insecta; order Diptera; family Muscidae; genus Phaonia; species Phaonia tiefii. The sequence continues at coordinate 122,634,745 of OZ008371.1, forward strand.
AAAACATGCACCAAATATCAACTGTGTGACAGATGGAAGCCGATCGAAAATTTCCGACGCGTCGCCGCCACAAAAAGTGGCACTTATTGGTTTAAACTGTGAGCCTATTTTATCGACTGGCCCGATTTGACTCACTGATCTAATTTTAAAGGTTCAGTTATTTCAAACACATCCCAAATTTGTACAAAACTGGCAAAACCAATAGCCACCAACTTAATTTTTCTGTTATGCCCGGAGTTGCCAACTGAAATGTCAATTTAATTTAAAATTTAGTGGTGTAAACGGCAAAGATTCGAGAACAAGGTTATCGCTAACCTCACCGCGATAAACGGCGGTGTAAATGCGTTATTAGATAAATTTTGTATATATTTGTGTAGAGTTTGACAACTGAAGCGAATGAACAAAAATAAATTGTCTGTTGTTGCTGTCTACACTACAAAAACATCTGATGTATTTGTTGGCACTGGCTACAAACGTGTTGCCGTATCGCATATTTTTTCACCTATTAGAGCAAATGTTGCCACATTTCGTAATTTTAAGTGTGGATAATTTTTATTGGGGGAAAGTCATAAGTGGCAATAGGCGTGTTTTGGTTACAGCACTTGTTTTGATTATCACTTTTTTTGTATGGAGAGCTTCCGTCTCACTTCTAAGCAGGCATAAAGTTACCAACCAGTCTGAAAAAATAAGAAAAACTGTGTTGGATATCGTTATTGTAAAACAGAAGAATATATACATTTGCAAGAATAACTACAAACCATGCGTTAGAGCAAGACGATTATATGTATATCCGGTTGAAAAAGGCAGAAAGATGCCAGTATGAAAACATCTGAAAAACAGTGTTGGATATTGTCACTTTGCGCCAAAGACAAGGAGAAGAATATACACATATTCAAGAATAACTACAAACCATGCACTAGAGCAAGATGATTATATATATTATAATAAACTATCGCTAGTTTGGCGTTTTGGTTACTAGCAAGCAAGCGATAATCGCTAGTTTGTAACGAAAACACGCCTAATAGTTTAATGGAATAAAAAAACAGCCCTAATATTGCTTATGGGCTGACAGACAGCTACGTTTTATATACTCTCACTCATAGGGATGGGTATATCTTTACCAAATACAATAACATTTTGCTAGTGACTATTATTTTCCCGAACTTAGTTTGGGATTTAAAATCGTCGTTTAGATAACGCTCCTTCTGGTACCTTCTATACAAACCGACACATTTTGTACAAAATCATGTTATCCTGGTTGTCAATACTATAAATCGTGTAAAATATTTCCGATCTCAATGAAATTAGCCATTGGCCTCATGTCGTGAAACGCCAGTGAACCCACTGAAACAAGTGTGATATTGTCTCATTTTTTTCATATCATTCATTAAACAAAAGTTGTGTGGCCGGATGATTGTTCGACAAGATAACACCCGCAAAGCCGAACCAATTTTTATGAATTTTTGTATTAGACAATATTTGGTCAAATAACCCACTTGTATAGCTAATCAGTGGTTTTGCCACTTCCATTCCGCATCTCCCATTCAAAAGTTGAGCGGATGTCCAGTTGATCGAAACGATAACTCTCGTAAACCTCAACCGATCGTAATGAAATTCGTAATACCCATTATTTTCTTCATTTCACAGAGAAGAGATTCGTTGTCACAACTATATTTACAGCCAACTAAAATTTGGCGGTTCATTGGACTATCACATTATTCTGTTGTGATTACCAATAATTGTGTTCCGTATCACCAAATGTTGTGCATATAAATTGATTTGTAATTCAGTCTTGGTTGCAAGAACTACGGCATAAAGGTGTTTACATGCATTTTTTCTCGATTTAGTTTTGACATTTTGTATTTCATGATGCCATTATAGACTTATCCCAAGTGGTAATCTGTGTTTCTTAGTTAAATTGTGGTTAAACATCGATTTTTGTTTTTCAGTCAATGGTTAACTATGATTTAACCAATAAAAGTTGATTGGTTAACTTGTAGTCAGAACCATATGATTTTGACAATCACATTACTGATTGTCAATATGAGAAATGTAAAATTGTAAAAAATACATGTTTCTGATTTGAGTATTCGTTAAATTGTTGCGCCAACATAGTTCTTTACATATTTTTGATAAAACGACTTGGATTTTATGCTTTTGTTTCTCATTTTACATAATTCCATTTATTTGTACCTCTTTGTTGTTTTGGTATTTACCTCAAAACAGATGTTTTCCCCAATAAGAATACAAGGGTTGCCATAATCGTTTACAATGTGACAGCTTACTTTAACTTAGCACTGAAAAAAAAAATGCAAAGTTAACTTCTAATTATCTTTCAATTACGATTAGGTAAGTAATCCGATAGTTAACTACACACTTAAAAACTGGCCATTAGTATCATACAATTCTGTCATTCACTAATTTTTTTCTATTTTTTTATTTGTAGAAAACTTTTTATGCAATTAAATATATTTGTACAATTTATTTAGAATTTCTCGAAATTTTGTTAGTATTTATAACGCAAAGAAAGAAAACAATATCGGGTGTCCTTATAACACTACTTCTTAAATTAATCATGTTTGTATGTGTTGTCATTAATTTACATTTTTAGTGAAGTACGTTTCCTTTACATTTCCATTCCCATTTCATGCTCACACAGTCTCACACTGAAAGTGGTTGAAATGATTTGTGACATGATAATCAGCCTTATTGCGAATGTCGTTCTCGTATTTCGACTACGACAGTTTTGTAAAAGATTAAAGACAAAGTTGCCGTGTTATCTTTAATCTTTTACAAAACTGTCGTAGTCGAAATACGACAACGACATCCGTAATAAGGCTGAATATCATTATCGAGGTAAATTTACTCGAACTTGGGTACAAACATGTATGAGAAATCATATGACAAAAGTGTGATTTGTCGATTATCGAGTCGATCTGCAATAACTAGTGCATGTAAACGCGCTATTAAGTAGTTTCACCCGACCGAATTTTCAGTCTATCAGTATGTGATAGTACACATTTTAATCGAAATTCCATTTAATACCCTTTTTACACTATCAAACATCTTGCATCTTCAATCAATTTGCCAAAGATTTTAATATTTCCCTATAGAAATTTGACACTTTGTGAGCTCAACATCTTTAAAAGATGTTCTATCTCATTTCTTTTCATTCCACTTCATTCCAGGGGTGTTCGATGAAACAGCTGATCGACCACCTAGCTGCTTATTTGATACAGTACCTCGTTTCTGTAGTTCTCGAATCGAAAAAGTTTTCACATTATGCATGAAACAAAAAATTCAATGCGAAAAGAGGCAACACTGATGACGTTTTTATTGGAATATTCCAAGAAAGCTGTCAAGTAATACAATAATATAAACAAACAAAATAAGCTAGTGCGAAAAAGAACAACAAACAAAAGATATTTTAAGAGATTTCCACTGCTTCTTACAATTTGTGTTGGAATTTAACCCTCCAAATTGTCTCTTGCAAATTCTAAATTAGTTGACATATATTCAACTATATTTTCTTTTTGCTTTTTTGATTTTTCTGTAATATTTAGGACAAATTAATTGAAATACATAAGAAAATGGTATAATTCTTGGCTTCTCGATTTAAAATATTAATTCTTAATTTCTTAAAAGCCTTTTTGTAGAAACAATATCAAAATCTCGCACCGTTTTAATTTGTGAGTATTTTTGACGTTTACAATTTTAAATTTTTCGATTCCCTAATTTTTAGAAACACTTTTTCTCGCATTTTTCCAACAAGCATGAAAAAAAACAGTACCTGACCGAAAGTTTTCGCAAAGCAAACGTCGTAGAAACAGTCACATGTGAGAAGCGAGTTTTTGTACCGATTCGTGGTGTTTTTGTTTCAATTCACATGTTTCATGTGAAAACTTTTTCGATTTGAGAACTACAGAAACGAGGTACAGGATATAATGTAATGGAGAATGAGCGATTTATCTTTAATTGCGAACATACGACCGCTGCCCTGGACATGGCATTAAGATTGTTCTAGGTGATTTTGGAAAATGTTGTTGAACCAAACATCTGTAAATTCAGTCTACACGCCATCTCTTCCGATAACGGAATGAGACTGTTAGATTTTGGCGCGGCGACGAACACGGTTGTCAGTAGTATGAGCATAGAGTAAGTCTTACAAGAGAGAATATTTTACTCATCTGAAGTTTCGTGATGCGGTTGGTATGATAGAGAGATGTTTGACGAAAATTGACATACACCAGGTGGAATTACAATAACTTCTGGCTTTAATTTTTCATGTAGTTTTGGTGCAAAACTTAGAAATTTAAATATGTTTTACCCTTTTTTATTGACTGTTATTGTTAGCATACATTTGTGTTGTATTTAACACAATAATTTTAACACACAAAACGAAATGCCGTTGTTGTTATTTTGTTGGTTGTTTTGAACCATTGCCTCTGTCTGGTATCATTGAAACAATTCCTTTCGACATCCAACGTTCATATCACACCAGGCTAAATGTCATAAATTTGCTGAGAAAAATGTTGAGTCTAGTATAGTAATTAGCATATGAGTATGAGATTCCAGCATAACGACATCCATATACATAGCTACACAGAAAAAAATATTGGCCTGTAAATTTCAATTAAAAATATAATTGAATTTTTTTAAAAAATTCAATTAATAAATTAATAGAATCAATTAAATTTTTAATCATATTTACAATTCATTTTTGAGTTTACAACAGAACTAGGAGTTGGCAAGGCGCAAATCAACGGCGCTAAAAATGTTTAATTTTTGCTGTGAATCTTTTTTTAAATTAATATAAATATGCATATGCGTTCTTAACAAACCTTAGTGTAAATAATTTTTGTGAACAAAAACTGTTTGTGATAAAGTATTTTACAGAAAGTTGAATTTTACAGCGCCGTTGGGAGGCAATATATGTGGCGGCTGAGTCACCAGCCGTCGTCGTCACTTTTCGTACGGCTCTAGTCTTTGATATACAACACTGTTGTAATTTGTAGTTCGTTTATTGTTGATTGAAGGATTTTATTGTATGAACTTAAAGAATAATAGTGTTAAATTGCCTTGTTTCGTGATTAAAACTGCGTTTTTTGTAATTGTGTTTAATTGGCAAGTGTTTTTGAATACATTTTATAGGAATTGAGTGCTTGCAACAACATTTTTTTTTGCAAAATTTTTTATGCACTTGAAAAGAAACAATTTGCCGCCTTATGCCACATCCAATTGTTTACACGAAAATTGTTTTCAAAAATTTCACGTAAAAAGAATCTTTAAGACTCATCTTCTAGACATTTTGAACGTGTAAAACAAGAGTGCCCTAAATTGGATAAAAGCAATATGCAGAAGAGATGGAATGCGACAATGGAGTGACTGTTGCTTTGGCAGGAGCAGATAAATTGAATGTTTTTCCAGAACCACCAGATGTACCTATTTTTTTTGTATTTAATATAAATCATTTAAACATTAACCGCTTTACTCATAAAAAGTTGTGAGAGATTTGAGGGACGGTTTTTGTATGACAATCTGTCTCTCAAACCCCTCATAACTTTTTATGAATAAGACCGTAAATGTTTAGTATATAATAATAGTTTAAGAAAACCGGACATTAGTTCCGATTATGAATCCAAATTTTAAAAATTTAATTTTTTATAGATATAACATGTGTATCTGCGAAACCTTGAATAAAATCGCTTTAAAAATAGAACATTTTAGTTTTTTAGCGTCGTCGCCGGGGGTAGGGGTTTCAAGCTGAAAAAAGCAATAACGGTTTTAATTGATTCAATTAAAAATTTAATCAAAAATCGCGAAAAAAAATCTATAAGTTTTTTAATTAACTTGGTTACATTCTTAATCAATATTTTTGAAAAAAATCAATAAATGTTTTAACCAAATTTACAAATTTTTTAATTGAAGTTTTTTTTTGACAAATTTACAAATACCTTTAATTAATATTATCATTTTCGTGATTACACCCAAATCAATTAAAAAATTAATCAAATTAACAAATTTTTTAATTGAAATTGATTTTTATTTTTTTCTGTGTACTTGGGTATCCGCTGACCAAAAGACGAAGAACCAGATTGATCACCTGGTAATTGACGGAAGGCTAATATCGATCACTACTTGGTTGCAGCAAAAGTTCGCACAAGGTTAAGCAGAGCGAAAGTTGTAACAAACCAGACACATAGAAAGCTGGACATCGGAAAGCTGCAATTACCAGATATAGCCACGGCGTATGCATAGAAGTTCACTCAGCTACGGACACAGAACGCACCACCGCAGAACGCGCTTCATGATCTTGCAGCACAGTGGAAGTACATTTCCACACTATGAAAACTGCTGCTGAGACCGTAATTGGTTATGAAAAAACGCTTAAAGATGAACCATGGTACGATGAACCATGGACGATGAAGAGTGTCGCATGGTAACTGTTGAAATGAACGCTGCACGTATGGCAACGCTTCAGTAAGGTGCAAAGTACAAAGCCAAACCAACGAAAATGGATCAGGGTCCACTTTTTTGAGAGATAAGGACGGGCATCTTGTCAAAAATGTGCAGAGAATGTTGGGAATATAGAGAAATCACTTCTCTGCTTTATTTGTCCTAGGAGACTTCAATAGAGATGAGGGTGTTGAGCACATATAGGACTAAGGCTTCGACTGCCTCCTGCTAGCCAAAGCGAAGTTAGAACTGAAATTTCCCGCCTGAAGCACAACAAAACACCTGGTGCTGATGGACTACCGGCTGAGCTGTTAAAGGCTGGCGGCTGAGTTTTAAAGGTACATACATATATTAGCTCATATACAAAATCTGGCTAGACGAATGCATGCCCGACGATTGGAGTCTCTGCATACTGTGTCATGTTTTCAAAAAAGGCGACCCGAGTATACGTACTAACTGTCGTGGAATACGCCTTTTATCCATGGCATACAAGGTCATCGCAAGCGTAATGTGCGAAAGACTAAAGCCGTTTGTTGTAGTCCTGAGAGGACAGGCCTTTAGGCCTGAAAAGTCAACTTTTGACCAGATATTCACATTACGACAAGTCCTAGAGAAAACCGACGAAAAACAAATCGACATCTACCACCTCTTTGTAGATTATAAGGCTTCCTTCAATAACCTGATACGGGAAAAACTGTACCAAGCTATGTCGGAGCTTGCTATTCCTGCTAAGCTGACACGCCTTTCTACAATCACACTGACCGACACGAAATCTTCAGTAAAGATTTCATCGGACCATTTAGTAGGAGGAGAGCCGTCAGGCAGGGCGACAGCCTATCATGCGATCTCTTCAACATATTTGAAAAGCTGCAGTCAACACGAATAAACCTATCAGCAGCAAAAGCCACATGCTGCTAGCGAATGCCGATGATTTAGACATCATTTTGCGAAATCTGCGAGAAGTTATGGCTCCGGCACATAAAAGTCACCACCGGGCTTATTCTTGGTGCTTAAGTGTTTGAATTTTGCTTGAAAACATACATAACTGGTTTTAATTTACTTTTCTACCCACAATTTGTTTAATTTTCTCCTATTTTAATCTTTGTATTTTCTAGTTGCATAACTTTCCTTGATTAGTTATTTGTCTCAAAAGTTACACGAAAGCTTTTTCTGCACTATGGCAGAATATGCCAAAGAGAAAAGCGTGCTTTAAAATTAAAATTTACCAACGGCTACGCTTGAGGCTCAATCATAGCTCGCGCAAAATACTCCGTTGTACATTGTTCCATATTGTTGCGAATGAGTAAAAGCTTTTGCTTGCTGTTAATGACTCTACTAACAGTATATAAATAACAGGCGGTTAGTGCTGCGCCTGAAAGTATGCATTGTAACAACGTACCAGCTCGCTAAACCAGTAGCATGAATTCACCTCAGTTAAGATATTTCTCTACCATTCGAGATGATTCTACAAAGATAAGCTACAACAACAAGGACTAGAAGGTTCTTGAATTCGCTAGATATACCTTCATTTGAGTATGGTGAGTTCGTATAAATAGCGGAGGTCTTTGGAATGGGGAGTTCAGTTTGTGACTAAACCCCGTAAAGTAAGCAACGCGAATTGGTAGTAAAATACAAGACTTGTTAAAGTGTTATAAATAAAGTAAACTGTTGTACTATATAAGTAAAATAAAAGGAAGTGAAACCGTTGTAATTATCGTAATTTAAAACGAACCTTGTTTTATTATTGGGAATAAAACAACGCAAAAAGGACGAATAAGGAAATTCGTAACAATATAAATACATGCTACAAGCATAAAGAATAAGCCTGGCCGCGGCTTCAATGTACCGAGGCCTTAACTGGACTGGATTTGGCTGTAAACGAGGACAAGACAAAATTAATGGTTTCGACAATCAGAAAATCCTCTCGATTGGATGAGAGGGTAAACATTGATAACCGTGATAATTTCGAGTTAGTGGACGAATTTATTTATCTCGGATCTGCCGTGAACAGAAGCAATAACGTCAGCCTAGAAATCACACGGAGAATTGTGCTTGCATAATGGAACGAAGATCCAACTATATTAGAACGAAGATCCAACTATATTAGACTCTCTCGTACAACCTCTATAGCGCAGAATCCTGGGTCATATGGAATGCTGATGAAACTTTATCGATGGCGGATGAACTTGGAGCTGTAGAATCTGTATGCCGACATCGACGTAGTTATGCCTATCGAAATAGCGCGTTTACGCGGGCTAGGCGACGTCAGTAGAAGGAATCAGAGTAAACCAGTGCGAAAGGTATTTAAAAACGTACTCGAAGGACATCGAAAAATAGGACGACCAAGACGTTACTGGGAAGACCAGGTGGAATATTGCCTGCGAGAGCTTAGTGCCACAAACTGGAAGAGAAAAGCTGAAGATCGAGCCAGTTGGAGAAACATGTTATCGTCATTTTGTAAGACGCTTGACCCCTATGGGTTGTTTGAGGCCACCTAAGTAACTAAGTAGAAAAACTCATGCACACTCAGTATATACTTCTCTGTTTCAGTCCAATACATTGAGCAAATCACTTGAAAAAATTCCATTTACTAGAAAAACTACAAAAATATAAAATAATAGGTAACAACAAATATTTATATCAGACCAGCTGACTTAATTTGTTGTTGTTGTCATGTTGTCGCAATAATTCTACCCTATATAAATACATCTTGAGAAAACAAATGGGAATATTAAAACCATATCGTAAAGTGGAATTCAGATTATCAAATGGATTTAACGATTTTTCGAATCTGAAGAATAATTTTCAATATGAACAGCTATCGTCAGACCAATCTGATGATCTTCAAAACAGTTTGAAAACCAAACGAATTCTTTGAGGTTATCGACAAATCAGAGAGCGAGAGCAGGGGGTATTCATGACACAGCTGATCGAATATGTAGTAGGTAATTTATAGAAAAGAGAGTGGTTAGGAGAGAGAGCTGTAAGCAACCAAAAACAAACCATGCAGCAATCTACGTTTAGATTGTGTTTGACTGAATAAATTATGTTTTATGTTGGTTTCATCGAACGAATATACGCATTCCCTTTTATTTCTGTCCATTTTATGTCCAACCAAAGAGTAACATACAACAGCAACTCGAACTCGATTAAATGGCCTACTACCTCGTCGTCTTCAAGAGAACGTAAAGAGAGAGATAGAAACTCTTGTATGTTTCTGTATTTGTTACTTGTCTTACTTCATATGAAGTCTGTCAGATAAATCTTTATGTGCGGACGAAATACAAATACAAAAGTGTCACAACTCAAAATTGACAAATTTTCAGTAGAGGCAAAAAACTAAGGTGGAAAGTTAAAAAATATATGAAATGTCCCAAACGTAGTCATATTAATACTGGATTTGTTTGGCGAAAGGGAAGAGAAACTGACCCCAGATTTTCACAGCAGATAGAAATAGTCCTCGGTGATTGTTTTTAAGCAAAAATTAAAATCTCGAAATTTTGAGTTGTGACGCTTTTGTATTTAGGGCATAGAATAACACATACTATAGAAGAACTTATTCTCTCATCTGACGTTTCATTTCACACTCTCTCGGTAGGTCTGTGGAAATGAGAGCAAATTAAATTTAAAATTTACATACACCAGGTGGAGTTACAAAATATGTTCACTTAACTATTTCCTGTCGTTTTGGTGTAGAACTGAAAAATTTAAATGTATTTTGCACTTTTTTGTTGACTTTTAACGTTGGTATTCATTTGTATTGTATTTAACACAACTAGTTTGCCACAAAAACACGAAATTCGGGTGTAGTTCCTTTGCGGATCGCTGTATACTATTGCCACCATCTGGTATTATTGAACCCATATTTTCCACCCTCCACTGTGTAATTTCCATCGTACCTATGACGTTTAATTTATTGAGCGAATAAAAACTTCTATAGTATGTGTTATTCTATGATTTAGGGTGCGATATGTAAAGACACTGGGGTAACGACAGTTGTGATAGAGTTTTTTATGCCAGTTTTTTTCAGCCAGAATTTGGACGCAATACAAATAAAAATTAAAGAACATTTTTGTGTTTATCAAATCAATGAGCCTATCGCTCATTCTTTTTCACATTCCCTTCTGTATAAAATTTGCAGCTAAGAGGTCGATCAGCTGTGTCATCGAAACCCCCTGATAAAAACAATTGTAGTAATATATGAAATGAAGAAAATTAACAGTTGGTGAAAGTTCTTATGCATTTTTTCGATCCCTGATCTCCAATAAATAATACAATTTCACACACCTTTTTAAATGAGTTTTGTTTTTGTAACTAAAATTTCGCTGTAACGCGTTGTGCTGTAACGGTATGATTGTCAATGCGTAAAAATTGGAAGATGACAGTAGACGTCGAAAGTGTGAACGCATGTTTAATTTTTTCAACAACTTCCATGCGTTGCCCCAAAAGGTACGCTAAATTGAAAACATTCAAAAAAAGACATTATTCATCTGTGTCATATGCCAAACGAACAGAAAATATAAATGGTAAGTAATGCATTTCTAACTCTAGGTTAAGTCAAATTTTGAAAATACACGAATTATTTTAGAGCCTGCATTTATTTCGTGTTGTTTTATGAAACCTAACATACAGGAAATTCGATTCTATTTGTCCAAGTTTACCATCGAATAAACGAATTTTTGTTTAAAACTTATTGTAACATACTATAAAATTATTAACATAATGAAAATCTGATAATTTATTTCGACCTTATTGTATTTTATTTAAAATGAAAATATTGCAGCGTTAGGTCAATATTTGAAATTCTTTTATTTTCAATATTTCGCTACCTATTGGGTAGGATCGTCTTCAGAAAATAAACAATAATAACAAATAATTAATAAATAATTACAAATTGTAATTGCTTATTTTCCTGACAATGCTACCCAATGGGTAGCAAAATTTTGAAAATAAAAGAATTTCAAATATTGACCTAGCGCTCGAATATTCTCATATTAAATTATTAAAACATTTTAAAGATTATATTCAATGTCGTTTTTTAGGCATCAGCTGCTTGAATCAACCACGACTCGTTGACAAGAAAAATTGATTTAGTTAATATTTTTACTTCTACATAAAGAAAAACTGTATCTCTATTAATAGAGATTTAGACGGGTCTTGAACTAGAGCAACAAAATAAAGAAACATAGTTTTCATCTATCAAATCACAACAACTACACCATAGTCAGGGGAATTTCACCTACAACGCGGTTAAAATTTTGATTATTATCCACTACGGACTTTTTTGGGTGTGCGTTAACAAAATAATGAATAAAATTCATTACGAAGCGTTTCAGTGCAACGTCATTAAAGCATAACTGACATTACATATTTCCTAGTCGCCAAATTGTCTTGCCGCTTCTTAAATGTCTTGATTTCCAGTTGTAATTTCCTTTAAGGCTGTAAGAGATCATGTTTTCGCCGGTTAGTGAAAAAAATGTAAATGCCGCTGGTAGGATTCGAACTCACATTCGCTGGACGATCGTTTCGATGTTTGTGAAGCATCATCTTCAACAGCGTCTAGCCCGTTAAGCCACTGCGGTGTGTATTTACACAAGTCGTCACTAACCGAAGACATTTATTGATTGTGTGCAGAGCGATTGTTGTCGCTACTTCCACATTGCTTTCCTACTTACACGCACTGATGCAGAAGTTTCCCCTTTTTACAAACCTTAAATTAATATCCATATGGATGTGTGAAGCAAGGAAATCACTTCATCGGTACACACGCTACTGACGACGGACGACCTTCATCATTATCTGCGACATGCTGATTTTGATTATAGCACAAGAAGCAATGAAGAAACCAACCAGACAACGTTTGTAGGAAAATAGTAAAGAAATTCAGCAAAATAAGAATCATATAAAAGTCAAGTTTGGGTCGATCATAACTTCAGTTCGATTGAAAGTTTTGTTGCAAGAACTACCCCGAGTTTTGTGCACAACAATAAAAAAGTAACGGTTCGCAGATTTGAATTGTGACATAATAAAAGGTGTAAATTTGAGATTTTCTATAAAAAGGCCTTAAGTGATTGTGATTAACAAATAACCACTGGCTGGCTGTTTGTCTCTGTTTGTGTGTTTTTAATTGCAAGTGTCATTTTGCACGTAGCTGTTCCTCATGATTCCATTGAAAGTGGTGATACTAAATCAGTTGAAAGCTGTTTATTACAGAGGTAAATGCAATTTCATACACATTTCTATAATTAAATATATTCTGTGCTACATTTATGTACATAAGTATCAGACGATAGTGTGCACCAATCTTTATTTTCCCATTAATGATGCTAAAAGTGTTTGATTACTTTACCTATCGCTACCTGAGAGCCGAAAGCCGGTAGGTCCTCTTTTTACCAATTTTGATGCAGAACGCAAGAGAAGTTTGTAATAAATACATACTTATATATACATATTTGGAAAAAAATGTTGTTTTATTTTCCCATTATAAAACGCTAATGCCTAAAAGTGTTAAGTCCAAATGGCTGACATAAATCGCGCGAAAACGTCGTAAGTCCAACCATTTGATATTAATTAATTGTGATTGAAATAAAGCAACATAAAGTGTTTATCATTCAACGAGAGCAGTGGTGTTTATTTATTTGGTACTTGTTCTTTTGTTTTGTGATAACATATATAGAAAACAAGAGCATAATATTCAAAAAAATAACGTAAGTAATATGTTGGTTAGATTACTAGCCACTGTGACTATAGTACATTCTAAATAATCTGATTTTTCACATAATTTTGTGTTATGTATATAAATAGAATGCCGCGCATACTCAATGACCAAGACATCGTACACTCAAAAAACAGAATTACCACTTGTTTGCTATAAACTATAGCAACGGTGTTATTACTGCATTTGGTAAATTTTATATTAATTTCAGCTAGTGAAATGTCTTGATTTATATCAAATATAGCCAAAATAGCTGTATTTTTTTTATTAAATGAACAATGAACAGCGGCGATTTGCATAGCATATGCAGCTATAATGAGTAAATGAATTTCATAGCATTGAGCTTATTTATAAGTAGCTAATGTGGTATTTGTTATAGCAGTGATGCAAAAAGTGGTACAATTGTACTATTTGTGGTACAATTGAACTCTGAATGGTACCGTGATACTCTCAATACTTTTCTAGTACAATTTCAAATTCTCTAAAACTGAACTATGGTACTCTCGGCAATTTCTTGGTACAGAATTCATGATATGTTGCACATCGATTAAATCTTCACCTTTGATGTGAATGTTCGTGTAAATATATTCATCTTCTCTTTGAATTTTTTCCAATACTTGTCAGACGGATTGTGCTCAAAGGCAAGCTATAAGATATTCTTTAGATATTCTTTGCTATTTAGTACAACATTAACGGGCAAAATAGATAAATTTGGAAAAAAGTAGTTGAAATTAGTTAATGACTGTAATTGATAGCCGGCTTGCATTTGAAAAAAAAATTTGGTACAATTTGGTTGCCGCCGTGGTACAATATATAAATTTCAAAAATACCGGCGGTCACCTCGCATAGTGACGGCGACACTATCGAGTTTATAGCCATGAAAAAGCTTCTCAAAATACCGTTCGGAATCGGTGTAAAACTGTAGGTCCCAATCAGTGAGTGAAAACTGGAAAGCGCACAGCTCAGTGATTGTGAGAAGTTCTCCCCGGTCCCTTCATGGGATGTAATTTTTTTTTACGAAACCGATTCGATGGTAGTCGGTGACATACCTGCAGAAATGCAGCCAGAACTTGATGATTCTTCTGACTCGGATGATAATATTCCATTATCAAATTTGGATACTTCTACTGCTGGTCAGTTACCTACTATGAGCTCCGGAGTGGTGCAACCCAAGTGGAAAAAAAATTATCGGACGGAAGAACCTTGTGAATATACAGGAGGCGGAGGTATCGCTGATGATATATTACAAATAGAGACTATAACACCAACAAAATTATTCCGTTTGTTTTGGACACCAGGCTTAATTGAAACAATCTCTTTTCAAACAAATCTATGTATATGCTACTCAAAAAGGAGCACCTTTTACACCCACTAGACCTGAAAAAATTGAAGTATTTCTTGCTTTGAATTTAGTAATGGGTATTAAAAAAATCCCCAAGATGCAAAGACTACTGGTCTTCTGCCCCTGATATGAAGAACGTACACATATCTTCCTTTATGCCACTCAACCGCTTTGGGTGGCATCTGAATAATTTACATTTAAATAACAATATCATAATGCCCAAAAAGAACGATTCTAAATACGACAGACTCTACAAAATAAGTCCTATGTTAGAGGCACTAAAAATAAATTTTAATACAAATTATCACGCGCCAGAAAAAGTGGCTATAGATGAGAGCATGATAAAGTTCAAGGGTAGAAATTCCCTCAAACAGTATATGCCAAAGAAACCAATCAAAAGAGGATACAAAGTTTGGATGATGTGTGCTGAGTCGGGATTAGGGATATGTTTTGGTTACAAGCAAGCGATTATCGCTTGCTAAGTTTCAAAGAAAACGGTTTTTGAGCGAAAAGTCATTTTATTAAACAATATGAAAAATGCTTAAAAACAGTAAAAGATGGAAATTTTTTTTATTCTAAATTTTAGCGAAAATAAATCGCGTCGCTAAGTTCTCGCTAAGTCTTCGCTAAGTGCTTCATACAAAACAAGCGATTATATAAGCAAGCGGTGTAACCAAGACACGCTTATTGTGTAGATTTCGAAATATATACTGGAAAGGACGGTGAGAAGATACAAACTGATCTAGGAGGAAAAGTTGTTCGAAAATTCTGCATGAATTTGAAATCAAAAAATCATAAAGTATTTTTTGATAACTACTTCAATAGCTATCATTTGCAAGTAGACTTGCATAAGAACAATATATATTGCCCAGTGGCACTGTCAACTCTAATCGCAAATTTCTACCACAGCTGAAAGAGGACAAACGCCTGAATCGAGGGGAACATGATTACAGGCTCAGTGAAGAGAACGCGGATTTACTAAAATGGAATGATAAAAGATCAGTTTTTATGCTCACCAACTACATAGATGCTCCAACCCAGGCAGGTCTTGTTACTCGCAGGTAACGCAATGGGGAGCTAAATGAAAGAAATTGTCCAGAAGCTGTTATACAATGTAACAGATGTATGACCTATGTATGTTTACAAATTTGATCAGCTAAAAATCACTTATGCAATAGACCGGAAATCCTACAAATGGTGGCATAGAATTTTTTTCATTTTCTGGACTGCGCCATCATAAACTCTTATATTTTGTATAAACAGCTTCGAAAAACACACCATCTACAACTTGATCAGATTAGTTCCAAAGATATTCGAAGAAGTGTTTTCCAAGGCATCTTAGCACCAGTTCAAGCGAAAAGACCTAATTCAGGCACTAAGCGCTTAATTTCTCAACCCTCTTCTCCACTACCGACACAAATATCGAAACACAAACCATCAGTACCAAGAGAACTGAGCCTGGAAAATAGTACGTATCAGCCAGAGGTAACTACATCACGAAGATGTGCAAATTGCAGCACAACAAAAAAACCGGATGGCGTATTCTACGTTAAACTTAATGGCCGTGTCTCTGACACAGCCTGCAGGGACAACTGTCTGCTGTAATTTTTATATTTACCAACGGCATTTGATTCAAGTCCGTTTAAAAAAAAAAATATTATGTTCAATTTTTTTTAAACTTAATTTAATTTATGTATTTTAATTCATATTTTTATTGCAATAAGTTCTGAGAATGTTGAGAGGGCCGCCCTAATATTAAAAAAGGTTTACCTTATCGAGTCTTCGCATTAGCATTCGAGCGTTGTGTGAAAGCTTTACGCTTTACAATTCAAAATTAATGTTACAACAGCTTTATTGAAGCTTTCGCAAAAAAGCTTTATTACGTTAGCTTACTGTTTGTTTCACTTTTTACTAGATACATGTTGCCAAGCAACATTAGCTTGCTGTTCGTTTCACTTTTTACTAGATACATGTTCCTAAGCAATGTTGAGCAACCAAAAACACTCAACCAAACAAAACACATATGTTTGAGTGTATGTGTTTAAACAATTTTCATTTGAGAAATTAAAATACTAGAAATATATCAACCAATATGAAATGTATATCAAACGAAAGATAACATCTTCATTTACCTACAAAAAAAATTTTAAAGAAATTCATCTAGCCGTTTCCTCAAATTCAATGAAATAAAGATTACAACAATAAAAACCTGACATGACTCCTCATACCGTAAGGTAAGACGTATTTTACGTCAAAAGTGTTTCTGAATAGCAATGCGAAAAGAGGCAACACTGATGAAGTTTTGATTGGAATATTCCAAGAAAGCTGTCAAGCTGTTCTGTAATATTTTGGAAAAATTAATTGAAATACATAACAGAAAAGATATAGTTCTTATCTTCTCCAAGTTTTAATTTCTTAAAAAACCTTTTTGTAGAAACAATATAAAAATCTCGCACCGTTTTAATTTGTGAGTATTTTTGACGTTACGTTGTAGAATCAGTCACATGTGAGAAGCGATTTTTTGTACCGATTCCTAGCGTTTTTGTTTCAATTCGCACGTTTCATATGAAAACTTTTTCGTTTCGAGATTCCCACTGCTCCTTACAATTGGTGTTGGAATTTCACCCTCCAAATTGTCTCTTGCAAATTCTAAAGTTTTCTGTTTTGATTTTTCTGTAATATTTAGGACAAATTAATTGAAATACATAACAAAATGGTATAATTCTAGCCTTCTCTATTTAATATATAAATTCGTAATTTCCTAAAAGCATTTTTGTAGAAACAACATTAAAATCTCGCACCGTTTTAATTTGCGAGTATTTTTGACGTTTCAAATTTAAAATTTTTCGACTCCCTAATTTTTAGAAACACTTATTCTCGCATTTTTCCAGTAAGCATGAAAAAAATAGTACGTGACAGAAAGTTTTCGCAAAACAAATGTTGTAGAAACAGTCGAATGTGAGAAGCAAGTTTGTACCGATTCGCAGCGGTTTTGTTTCAATTCACATGTTTCATGTGAAAACTTTTTCGATTCGAGAACTACAAAAACGAGGTACAGAATCTGCAAAGTTCCTCTATGCATATGCACAAATAAGACATGTTTCTCTGATTTTCATCTGAATTAATTTTTTGTTTTACTTGATTTTATTTTGTGCTAACCGCCACGGTGGTTACTTAAGTAGCCACCCTATGTCCCAAAAGCCTGAAGCAAAACTTTATTTTTTTCTTTTATTTAATAATAAATAAACCTTAATTAAGCCAAAAATGCAGTTGTTTTGTATGTAAAACAAAATATGTAAAACTGTGGCCCAAAGAGTTAACCATTCGATTGGATAAATAATATACAATAACAAATTACGATTATTAATTTGAAAGCCAACATGGTACACTCCGGTCCACTTATTTAAAGGCACTAAAAATTCCATATTCAGCAGCCTGTATCTTTTGCAATTTGTAACCGATTCCAGAATTTTTAAATGGAAATGGAAGCTAGACATCTTGAGATATAAAAAAATCAAGACAATAGTGGTTTCTTAACTAAAGAACTTTTTTGAGCAATTTATAAAAAAAGCCAAAAATATGTTATTTTTTTTGATTCACTTGAATAAAGGCACTTTATTATTTTTTTATTATTTATAAAGTAAGCGATGATTTTTAGTAGGGAGCGTTTGTTTAGTACAATTTATTACATCTTAATCATTTTACGAGTCAAACTGGCAAAACAAAAAATTTAAATCTATCGGTAAAAACTAAAATCGATGTTTTCCGTTCTGAACCGCGCAATAGCTAAAAAAATTGGACGGAGCCCAACAGTTGTCGACAATTACATCAAGGACCCCGAGGGGTATGGGAATAATTTTAAAGGAAGGGTTTCATTGTCTTTATCTACATACGTATGAGAAAAGAAACATCATCAGAATTGCTTCTAATTCTGCCTTATCCTTGTCAGAAATAAGAGCTCAAGCTGGAGTGGAAGCGAGCAAGTCATCAGTACGCAGAGTAATTAAGATACCTGAAAATACCTGAAATTACAAAAAAAAGCAGTCACTTAATGCTCCTCGTTAGGAAAAGCGGCTTCAATTCACAAGAGACTACATGGTATGGGATGTGCAGCCAAGAGGTCATGTAAATGACTGGAGACCCGTTGTATTTACGGCCGAGAAGAAGTTTAATTTGGATGGGCCTGATGGCTACAACTATTATTTGCATGATCTGAGAAAAGAAAAGCGTTATTTAAACCGACATCACTGCCGAGAGGGCGGCGTTATGGTGTGGGGTGCTATTACGTACTATGGCACCATCGATCTTGAATTTCAAAGTGCAAAAATGACTGGTGCAAGCTATGAAACGTTATTGGAATCGGCTTTTCCGAAGTTCACTGAACTATTTGGTCCCATATCTTGGATATTGCAACAGGATAATGCCCATATACACAACGCCAGAGTAGTAAAGGAGTTCATTGCAAGCCAAAATGTTAATATTCTTGACTGGCCACCCTATTCGCCAGATCTAAACATTATCGAAAATGTCTGGGGTTGCTTATCTCGTAAGGTATATGAAGGAGACAGACAATTTGATGACAAGCAGTCACTAATTCAGGACATTAAGGATGCTTGGAATCAAATTTCATTGGATTACATAAATTCTCTTTATCTCTCAATGAAAACCCGTATATTTGAAGTTATTAAAAACAAACGGGGTTGTACCTATTACTAATAGTTCTTAAATAAAGTAAAATAGATTAAAAAAGAACAAGAAAAACTGTTTTTCATTAAAATTAGTTAAAGTGCCTTTAATCAAGTGAATCAAAAAAAATAGCACATTTTTGGACTTTTTTCATAAATTGCTCAAAAAAAGTTATCTAGTTAAGAAACCACTACTATGATGATTTTTTGTATAACTCAAGATGTCTAGCTTCCATTTCCATTTTAAAATTCTGCAATCGGTTACAAATTGCAAAAGATACAGGCTGCTGAATATGGAATTTTTAGTGCCGTTTTTAATAAGTGGACCGGAGTGAATTTGGAAAAATCATTTTGTTTTATTTTCCCCTCATAAACCGTTAATGCCTAAAAGTGCTAAGTCCAAATAGCTGACAGAAATCACTCGAAAACGTCGTAAGTCCAACCATTTTGTATTAACCATTCGATTTCATAAATATGCAATAACTTATTACGATTATTAATTTTAAGGCCAACAAAGTACATGTATATAGTAAGTACCTTTGCCGAATTTTGGAATATTTTAATTTTGTGACTATTTTAAACGATTTGAAATTAGAGTGATTGATACTTAATAATTGACGTCTAAAGCCCCGTATTCAGTTCTCTATGAAATTTTCGTTCCCATAAGAACTTACTTTCTTACTTATCTGGTCTCGATCTTACAAAACGAAAATAAAATATTTCGTCAACCAGTTCGATTTTTTGCCTTATCTCTCCAGTTGGTAATACCAAGTGAACGCAGAGATTCGTCAACCTGATCCCTCCACCGGAGGCATGGCCTACCTATTTTCCGTCTTCCTTCGTGTTCGGTTTCGAAACCCCTTCGTGCTGGTTCGTCTTTATCTATTCCACTGACATGGCCTATCCAGCGTAATCGCGTTCTTTCGATCCGCTTAACTATGTCAATGTCGGGATATAGCTCATGGTTCATGCATCGCCGATATTCGCCGTTGTGCACTATATAGCCATACATTTTTCAAAGTATTTTTCTCTCGAAGACTCCTAGATATGTGTCGTCTGCTTGCGATAAGATCCAGTATTCTGTGTCACAAAGCAAGGCAGGTTGAATGAGAGTCTGGTATAGATGGACTTTTGTTACCTTAGTTGGTTCGCCAGAGACCAATGTACTACGTACTCCTCTTCGTTCTTCATTTTTATTTTTACACATGTTGTGTTACATACATGTATTTGCCAAAATTATCAAACTATTGTTTTCGTACGAAATTACATTGGCATAACAACCCAGTACTTGATTTTTAACGCAATTTTCGCATAGAGGTGAGTAGCACGATAATGAAAACGTATTTGATATTGGAATGAAAATTTCATATGAACTGATCACGGGGTAGTTGCGGAAAAGATTATAATGTTAAGCCCCATATACAGTATCAAACACATGGGTTCGGGTCAAACACTTGCTTTAGCCCGGTATTCAGTTTTTACTCATGGAGTGGAATGCCAACAAAGAAAACGAGTGAAGCGAGTCGTTTCTCTTCTCGCTCGCTTACTCTCTTCGTTGAATATTTCATCATGATGTTATTCTATCTATCTATAGAAATTCCAACCATATTTAAATAAAATTACATAAAGTATGTAAAAAGTATGAAATAATCAAGTTATGACGCGGGAAAGAACTGCGTTTGAGAGAATCGCGTCGACTTTTTTGGTTCTCTTCTACTAGGGTTGCCAAATTGCGGGGTTTTTTTCTTCTCTACCTATACATCTTTTTTGGGTTTTATGAAATTTTCGTTGCCATAACAAGTACGTGTATAAAAAATAACGAAAATTTCATGAACCGAAAATTCCGTTGCGAAAATTTCGTAGGCAAAATCAAGTACAGGGTTGCTACGCCAAGTTATTTCGTACGAAAACAATTGTTTGATAACACTTGGTGAGTTTCTAGTGTCAAAAATTAGACTAGACCCAGGGCTACTATAAATTTTGACAACGAACCAAATAATGACATTTATTTAACAACAAGATGTGTTTGGTAAGGTGATAGCATCAACAATGCTGATTTGTTTTGTTTCATTTATTTGGCCAACGAAAATTGTCAAATGTTGTTTAAACAATTGTGTTTGCATTGTTTAAAATGAAACATATAAATATATCGAATTTTATGTAATTTTGAGAGTTTTATTACCATTTTAATCAGGTCATATTTGTTATACAACACCAACATCTGCTGCTCCCACCACCTTATTGAATACATCTTGCGTAACAGGGACACAAATGTTTCATTTGTTTTCGTTTTGTCGTTTGTCTTTTACGCGGAATATTAACAAAAACGTCCTTTGGCTGAACCGCAACTTCACCAATTCTTCCAAAGCCGCAAAAATAAGTGCAACATATTTTTGATTTATTTATTTTTTCATTTCAACGCCACCACTCACTGACTTGTCCTGGCTTGTGCGACGACGGAATATCAAAAATTTGTTAATAATCTGTCAAAATTTCATCACATGAATCCGCACAGCAAAATAACAAAATTGTATCTACCATACCTAAATTTATTCACCAATTTTACCACGGACTAAAAGAGTTCGATCCGCCCACAGCCACTGTGTGTGATTTTTTTAAGTCAGGGAAATATAACCATATACGGACACCACTACGTGATAAAAGACCAAAAAAGAAAAGACCCGTGTCTCCCAGTTTTGCCCAAAGTCATGGACTTTTATTTTTATGGGCCCCCAAAAATTTGGGCCTCGGTGTAATTTTTGCAAAAAAGCGATCATTTGTCAGGGTCATATCTTGCAATTCGTTCGGAATTTTGATCGTATATTGTGTGCTGCGTCCCTTGTTGCGTGTGCTGAGCTTAGGGCTTTGCCTGTGTTGCTGCGGTCGGTGAGATAGCATAGTAGTGATACAAAGCGACTTGAACAAAAGTGGAAAGTCTTCAAGTCAGATTTGCTGCGCAAACGTGGGATGGAGAAAAGTGTAAACTTTTGACATATTGTTGTCATCTGAGTAGGATGGATAAATAAGGTGATAGCACTAGAACAGTAGAAAAAGTACACATACATAATACATGCAATTGCTACTCTACCACCTTATGTATCCATCTTGGTCAGCTGATATTGTTTTGAGCACAAATACGCTGAGCAACTTTACTTCGTGCCTCATGCAACAGTGCGAGGGAAACTTGCGCTGAGCAAAAGTTCTCGGCTTTCACGTTTGCATGAATGCCGCTAGTATCTCAATGTTGAAGTGAACGCTATTAAGAATCATTCCTAAGAAGTTCATATGTTCTAGACAGTTGTTTATTGAGATCTTAGGTACATTTTTGTAGTTGACTGTTTCCTTGAATTTTGAACGGTTTGAACGGTACCTATGGGCCTGAACAGGGGGAAAAGGTAAAAAAAAATTAAATTTTTTAAAGTTTTTTGCGATTTTGACCTTGAAGATGAAGCTTTTTGATTTTATATGTTGACAATTTTTATTCTCTATGACAAGAGCTACAACTTTCCCTCAAAGAGTAAATCAAAATTCCAATCGAAATGGAAAGCCTGACAAAATGATCGTTTTTTTGCAAAAATGACACCGAGGCCACAAATTTTTGGGGGCCCATAAAACAAAGTCCATGACTTTGCGACTTTTTTGTCTTTTATCATGTAGGGGTGTCCTTATATGGTAGTAGATTAAAGGCGATTTTTGATTTTATTTGAATAAAAAAACTTTAAAAACTTGTTCAAAATCTATTTGTTTATTATTTATATGTCAAAATTTATATATAGAAATAATGGACGTCCATTTTCAAGCGCACATGGAACTATATTTGCTCCTAATTTGATGATTTTATAATTGTTTTGGATTTATTCAATTTGTACTCTTTGTTTGCAATAGACCAGCAGAAATCAGCAAGCATTGAGTCTATTCTTTTTCCAGCGAAACGGTCTTCGACTGCCATTATGAAATCTTTCGCCAGTTTCGTCTGTTTCTGTGGACAATTGTCGTTCGTAAAAATCGAAATGTGCATGTAACATGTGGATTTTCAACGACATATTAACGCCAAGTTTGTCGAAAGACTTCATCATGTTGTCAATATAACCACGGTACTCTAGTGAGCGATTTTTGCAAAGAACGTTTTCTATTACCGCACGAATTGAGTTCCATGCGTTTAGTTCAGTTTCATCTAACATTTCAGAAAAACTCGTATCCCTTAAAAGTTTCCGTATATCTGGACCGTTAACTACACCTGTTAAATTGATATAAAATATATTGCAGTCACACACTTTTAGTTACACAAAATTACCCTCTTTTACTTTTTCAATTGATAATTTTGGAAAAGCGTTGTTTTTCAAGTATGGTAATGCATTTTCGTTAACGCGAACCAAACGCTTTAAAAAATTCTCTACAACTCCCAGATTGATATGAAGATCCGGAAGCATTATTTTCTGAAGGGGGATCAATGGTGGAGGAATTACATTAAATTCGCCAACAACTTGCGGATCGCCTTTTGGCCAATCATGCTGGTTGCATTTTGCTTCTGGTTGAAGAGTCTATGAAAAGACGCCACAAAGATGGATTATAGTTGCAGATTCCCATTTCCTTCATTAATCCGGGAATATCTTGACAATATGCATAAGCTGCGTACTCGGAAAGCGTGAAATAAGGCAGATAAGGTTCTTGCCGGTATTTGTAAGATGTATGTAACTTTTACACCTGGTGCCAGCACGTTGACGCTTCTTAATTCCGAAGCCAAAGTTATTGCATTATTTTGGGATAGCTTCAAATTTCGAACGATTCTATCTAAATGTTCCTGCGACATTAATGATGGATATTGTACAACTGGCTGAAGGTAATCAGAATCAGCATGATGTAATGATGTTGCTGAAGTTTGCGATTGTACTTCATAGGACGCAGTATCATACTGGTATGTCGATGGATGTACTGGGACAGGCAATTCATCACTGTGTGGAACTGGTACGTGAGCACTTGGCACACCTTTGTATATAAAACCGGGTCGTTCTATAAGAATAAATTATTGTGTATTCCATATAAACCCCGCGAAATAAATATAAAGGCAACACCATATTTTGTTTTTCCAAATGTTGTGAGGAATTTTCAAGTTTATATTTTATATTGTATTAGTCCTTTCCAAATTAAATACTTTTCAGCAAAAATACTATGAATATGACTTCTTCAAGGTGAATCAACAAAAATAAACTAATTACTAGTGCGAAATATTTATAAAGGCAAAAGGTTTATTTAAATATTCTAAATAGTTTCGTTAGACATTTGATCTCCATTATCGCTAATAACTTCAACGAATGAATATGCGCAGGATCAGTTATATTCCATTTTCTGATATTGCTACTCTTCGATCCTTGACATTCTTCAACTGGAGTCCTGGGTGGTAAACTTGGGTCAGGTAAATAGACCAAAGGTTCTCGATCGGGTAGAGATCAGAACTAAGTGCAGGCCAGTCGAGAGTTTGTATTATTTCTGGACTCCAAAAACTTTAGAGTTTTCTTAGACCGATGTACTGTTGCGTTATCCTGCTGGATGATAAATTCTGGAACACAAATTTCCTCTCCAGAATTAACTAAGGCGACATCCAATAGTCGAATATAATACTCGGAGTCAAATTTCGTGGAAACGAACCATATTGGAGTGGTTCCTCTATAACTCATACTGCCCAAATCGTAAGGGAGCCACCGCAAAAATTTCGCCGCTGACGCAAAATTTTGTAAAACTCTCTGGAACGTCAAAATTTGTGCGAGCTATCAGGTCCATCCAAATTTAATTTTTCTTATCGGAAAATATCACCGCTCATCCAAAAATGTGTATATTTCACAGCGAATTCAAATCTGGCTAATTCGTGTCTTGGCATGAGACCAAGATTTGCATACTTTTTCCCATATGACAGTTGCAAGTCGCGTTTTATTATTTGCGGAACACGACGCAACCCTGCTCCCAAGCTCTATTTAGCAATAATTTCCTTATCACCGAAGTTTTCTTTAACAGCAACCCTTTTGATATCTCTTTTGGAGCTGCCACTGATCAGTGGTGTGCTTCCTGGTCGTTTTGTGTTTCCACATTGGCCACCCTATTTTATAAAATTGTCAATGACACAGCTAGATCTACTCAATCGCCTCAAAATTTCCCGATTGGACAGCCAGGATAATTTAAAATTTTTCCCTTTTCTTCTTTACTTAGGTACTTTCCTCCAGGTATTCTTTATAAATTTATTTTATTTTAATTTGACCTACGTTAATTTTAAAACAATAAAATAGCACCAAAGAAAACTCACTTCTGTTTAAGTTTCTATTTACTACTGTTCGAATTCGGTTTCTTTTTCATGTTGCCTTTATATATATTTCGCACCAGAAACAGAAAAAACAATGTCACTTTTCATTTAACTTGTAAAAGAGATCGAATGGTTACATTCTCTGACATAATATACCTAATGACTCTTAAATGCATTACAATTCTACACCAAAAACCCAGTGCATTGAGAGTACAGAGAAAAAATATATTGCACTTATAATTATTTCGCTGGGTGTATAGTCTATCTAAGTGATCTTACTGTTTCGATTGAGGCCATTTACATCGTTCTTGCAGGCGTAGCAATTTTCTGTATCATGTTCCGCCTGGATCGGTCCATATCATTGGAAGTCCAAATGGCATCGAATATCACCGTAATTTCCACCATTTGTTTAATGCACTAAAACATGTGATGCACGTAAATTCAGGTACATGATCAACATTTCGCATTTCTTTAGCGGGGGTATCCAAACAATACTGACTGTAAGGTTTGAGGGCATCTTCAACCAAATGTCGTCGATGATTTTTCGGTGTAAATTTTCCACACACAAAACAAATTTAATTTTTCGCAATGTGATCTGCAGTTTTCGTCACTCATTTTTCTATTTTTTCAAAATACATTATTATGTTAAAACATACGCTATAGACACAATTTCGTTTGCCTCACCCCTGCCACACCACTCTTTCATTGCTCTCTTGCTCGTTAATTTTTGTTTAACACGTCATTGTTCTCTTTCGCAGGCGCAGAAATGGTTTTAGCAGCAGCATAAAATCTGGTTTTAGCAGATAGATTTAGTCCCTATACGCCGCTATAGATGTTAACACATCAAAAACTGAAATTTAAACGTATTTAATTGGCCTTTTTTGTTATATTTTATTGTCAGTATAATATATTTGTGGAGTATGTTCATAAAAATTTTAACGCACAAAACGAAATGCCATTGCCGACTTATTGTTGGTTGGTTTGAGCTATTGCTTCTATCTGGTATTATTAAAGCAATACTTTCCAACACCCCTACCGCCCATGTGCAACACACCAAATGTCGTCAGAGTGGGCTACTCTATAAGTTAATAATCTATGTATACTAACAATAAAAGTCAACAAAAAACTGCAAAATACACTTAAATTGTATAGTGCTATACTAAAACGGTGTGAAAAAGTTAAGTCAACAGTTCTTGCAACTCCATCTGGTTTAAGTCAATTAATGTCTATCGCACAAACTTCACAATGAAAATTGTGAAATGAAATGTCTGATGAGAAAGATGGTGTCTTTATCTAGGTGTCATTACTTATAAAGATATATATATTATATATACGCAACTGCCGTCAATGTCGTTTCATGTGAATTCAATATGATTTACTAAAATCTCCAAATAAACAGAAGTTTTCCCAAATTTGCGATTTTTATGCAAATTACAACGAAACTACACCGCGTATACCAAATTATTTGCCGAATTTACTGTCCTTGAAAAATCAGATTTACTGACGAAGACGCCCAGTATGCCGTGTCTTGAAGACATCACCAAAGAATAGTGGACAACCATGTTTAATGGTCTAGCTATTTAGGTTTTTGTTTCGTCTAATTCTCGAATTTGCTTTTCTTTTTTACTTTTTTTTGCGACAACTTTTAAAAAAGCCCTCTCGGCTGTTTAACAAAATCAATTCCAAGTTATACAAGGTACAGTAGAATACACATTACACACGTTAAGACTTGAAAGATATACTGAGGATATTCCCAACAAATCGTCAAAGACATTGTCATACAAATGTCGCAAAAATCGGTGATGACGAATTACGCGACATTGTGAATAATCTTGTCGTTCACGATGATGTAAGCGACGTTATGAATGGCTTTATCGTTGACGACAAAGTAACCGACGATTTCTGCTACATCGTCTTTTTGTCACTAATTTTACATTTCACTATTAAATAATTCAGCAGTTTTATTCAATTCATTAAATTCAAATAATAGTTTTTTTTCATTATGTCGCTGTTTAAAAATAAAAGAAACACTATTTCAAGTATGGCAAAAGAAGTATATACATACCTTTTAATAAAATAAAAATAATTTAAGATCGTCCTTCTCCGTCTGAGACTCCTATTCAAATGAATTGCTTTGCTTCACTTATTTATTTGTTTGTGGCTGCAGTCAATACTATAACTGCTTTTCTATTTTTGTACTCCCAAAAATTTAACGTATTCAAAAGAGAACTAGTTAAATAAATTTTATCGACGACAACGTCCAAGACAGCGTCACCCATAATGTCGCGTCAACATATAAATGCAAATAATTTCTTAAAGGCATCTTTGAAGACAATAGCATCACAGACACTGTGGCCTGCTGGGCAATGCGAGAAATGTGAGTGTACTATTAGAAAGGTGCGAACGTGTTGCTAGAGTCCCCGCAAAAGTCTCGTGTAAACGCCAGGTTATGTTGTAATTTTTGTGGAATGGAATTATGAACAAATTACAGAAACCCAACATCTCGGAGGTGTGGAACCCAATAGCGAAATAAATATGCATTATATAAGGCTTATGCGCCGTCTAAACAGACCGAAATCAAGCATTACACACAGAAAAAATTACAGCAGACAGTTGTCCGAGACCTTCGGCCACGGACTGTCCCTGCAGGCTGTGTCAGAGACACGGCCATTAAGTTTAACGTAGAATACGCCATCCGATAAGACAGAAAACATATGTATATAACAATAAATTCATTTGCTTATATTATTTATCATTTATTGTTATATATGTTTTCTGTCTTATCGGATGGCGTATTCTACGTTAAACTTAATGGCCGTGTCTCTGACACAGCCTGTAGGGACAGTCCGTGGCCGAAGGCCTCGGACAACTGTCTGCTGTAATTTTTATATTTACCAACGGCATTTGATTCAAGTCCGTTTAAAAAAAAAAAATATTATATTCAATTTTTTTAAACTTAATTTAATTTATGTATTTTAATTAATATTTTTATTGAAATAAGTTCTGCGAATGTTGAGAGGGCCGCCCTAATATTAAAAAAGGTTTACCTTATCGAGTCTTCGCATTAGCATTCGAGCGTGGTGTGAAAGCTTTACGCTTTACAATTCAAAATTAATGTTACAACAGCTTTATTGAAGCTTTCGCAAAAAAGCTTTATTACGTTAGCTTACTGTTTGATTCACTTTTTACTAGATACATGTTGCCAAGCAACATTAGCTTGCTGTTCGTTTCACTTTTTACTAGATACATGTTCCTAAGCAATGTTGAGCAACCAAAAACACTCAACCAAACACCACACATATGTTTGAGTGTATGTGTTTAAACAATTTTCATTTGAGAAATTAAAATACTAGAAATATATCAACCAATATGAAATGTATATCAAACGAAAGATAACATCTTCATTTACCTACAAAAAAAATTTTAAAAAAATGCATCTAGCCGTTTCCTCAAATTCAATGAAATAACGATTACAACAATAAAAACCTGACATGACTCCTCATACCGTAAGGTAAGACGTATTCTACGTCAAAATACGCTCATGTCAATAATTTGCGATTAATCGTACCATATACCTTAGCTTTAAAACATAGTCTGCATTTTTCGCTGAATGTCATTGAGAACAGTTTTTTTCAAACCGATTACTTAAAATTTTCTAACGTTACCAATTCTGGTTTAACTCAACTGTCGTACTACCCCAAACTTTGCACAAATTTGATTAATGGGTTTGAAGTCGATAGTATGGTATTTAAAGGATCTGTTTATAACAAGTTCAATTATGTAAAATGGAAAAGTGTCATCATCATAATTCTGAAAATATTTTACGAATCAACAGAACACATTTATTTAATTGGTCAGGAAATAAAAACGAAGTTTTCTGAAAAGTTTCAGTCATATGTAATTTTAGATACTTGCGATGCATATTATATCAAAACTATTGAAAGTGTTTCGGTCCCAACTAATAAATACGTTTTAAAGAGTATGGAAAATTTATTAAGATTTTAATTTTTTCTAGATTTATTTTGTGTTATGTATTACAAAACTAAACTTTTACTAATATTTGAATTAAAATGTTCTTATTAATTTAGTTCAAGAATAATAAGAATAATGTAATAATATTACATACATATATACATATATGGGCAATTTCAATAATTTTCAACATTTGTTGAAACTGAGTTCAGATGCTTATTATTTCTCCAGTTTTTCGAATTAACCAAAACGGTAAAAAGGGAATGGTAGGGCACACTAGAAAACTCGGAAATTCAAATCACCATCAGTTCTTTATCTCTAAAAGTTATGGGCACTCAAATATGGAAAAATTCAAAAAAAGGCTTGAAATTTACAAGAGTTTTTTCATATTTCATCACTTTTCTACTTTTAGTTTTAAACTTCCGATGCCCACTGATATAAAATAAAGTCACTAGACTTAGTAGATATTTACACTATAAAAGTTATGCCCATACTACTATTTGGAAAAAAATTTGTACAGCGGTTCATTTTTGAAACCAAAATTTTCCGATTTTTCAATTTTCGTAGTTTTTTCTATTGCGTTTTTGCGCCGTTCAAGAAAATTGAATTTCGTCAACAGTATTTAATAGATGGTGTAATTTGCTAAAATTTGCGCCATATCACGTCGATGTCAGGCTGCTAGTTGCTGAGAACGATGACCTCAAACTTTTATAGAATTGGCGTAAATTTGTCAAAAATTATGTATTGCGTGATCTAAACTTCTTAGTAAATGGCACCTCAACGTCGAGAAGGCGTTAAGATAGTTTGAAACGCAAAAATTTTATAAAGAAAATAAAAATTTTGCGAAATTTCATGATTTTGCTTCGTGTTTTTTTAATTAATCCGTGGTTTAAAATCAATGTAAAGTATTGGAAATGAAGTGCGGCGGTAAACTAAAGATCATATATAAATATGGTTCAATTCGGTCCATATTTAGCGGGTACAGCGGCATTTTTCTTCAAACACATTTTGCTTTGTGACATCTGCAGTTATGTATAGATTCCGCCGCGATTGACACCAAATGAAAGGTTTTTTTTAAACTTGATAATTAAACCGAATAGGCATTAAAAAATTTTAATGATTTTAAATTTTTCAGATAAAAAAAAAATCCTAACCTCAAAAATAATTCTTATATAATTAAAACCTCCATAACTTTCGCGCCGTTTGCAATAAATGATTAACGCGAACTGTTTTGGTATGCTAAAATATTACCCTTCACTTGATCGAAGCGTCATTCGTGTCATCCCAATAAAAATTTGGGAAAAAAAAATATCAAAATGTCGATAATTTTGTAAAAAGATCATATATATATTGTAAAGGGTACGCCATCTAACGTTTTTTTCAATTTTTCAACTAGTGCTTATTTCGTGAATGGTAACACTTAGCTCATGTCTGATTTGACAGATAATTAGTTTTATCCTTCCGCTGAACGAATATGGTTGTGTATACGTTTGAACAACGCTGGGAAATATTGCGACATTACTTTGAAAATCATGATAATGTTGCAGAATGTGTGCGAAAATTGCGTACGGATTTTGGAAGAAGAGAAGCACCGTCAGCTCCGTATGTTCGTTATTTTGTGAAAAAAGTGAAAGAAACTGGCATCCTCATCGATAAACCAAAGCGTGGAGAGCCAAAAATAGTGCGTACACCCGAGAATATTGCTGCTGTGGCAGAAAGTGTTCGTGAAGCGCCATCAACATCAATTCACCGTCGTTCTCAACAATTGAACATTTCGGAGACATCATTGAGACGAATTTTGCATATAAAGACCTTGGTATGACGCCATACAAAGTCCAATTGGTTCAGGAGTTGAAGCCAACTGACCATCCAATGCGTTTTCGCTTCGCTAAGTGGGCCTGCGATCGACTTACAGAAGATGCCGATTTTGCCAAAAAAAAATCATCTTTTCAGATGAAGCTCATTTTGATCTTGGCGGTTATGTAAACAAGCAAAATTGTCGCATTTGGGGCACAGAAAACCCGCACGCATACATTGAAAAGCCGATGCACCCAAAACGAGTCACTGTTTGGTGAGGATTTTGGTCCAGAGGCATAATTGGGCCATTTTGCTTCGAAAATGAGCAAGGAGTGGCCGTTACAGTCAATGGCGATCGTTATCGGGCCATGTTCACAAAAATTGAAGAGGAGGATATTGGCAACATTTGGTTTCAACAGGACGGCGCTACGTGCCACACAGCCGAAGCTACAGCCGATGTTTTGCGCCCTGTTTTTGAAGATCGCATTATCAGCCGCAGAGCTGGTGTCGTTTGGCCACCTCGGAGCTGCGATTTGACACCGTTGGACTATTTATTGAAGTAAAACTTCTATACGGAGGGGTAAACATTTTTTAATGCAACGGAACCGGAAGTTTGTAATGTAGCGGAAGCTGTTACGAAGTTCCCCAAAAGTATGCAACGTAAATCATGACAAGGGAGGTGAAGAGTAGAGTTTGACGATTAAAACAAAAAATTGTACGTACATCGAAGTGCGTACTAGTGCCGGTGGCATGCGTCGTCCCGTCTATTGCACTTTCCGTAATGAAAGTTTGTTTATCCTGCGGTGGCGGCTACCACTTTGCCGGCTATACTCAATGCGTCTTCTCCGCTTGTGCCTTTTACAGAGGGCTTTCGCAAATGCCTCATGCAATCGCATTAGTTTTCACTATTGCCAACGTCAACGCCAAAATCCGCAAAACTTTTGCTAGTTTTTTGCGCGGGATATATTGTGTATACGCTTAGGCAATTGTATAATATTTACTAAATTATTTATATAAACAAAACGCGTATGTCACTAGAAAAGAATTTACACAATCAGTAAAGGCAAAACGTCAAAGCGTTTGCTATTTGCTGCACAGTTGCATTTCTATGGGAGTATATATTTGTTTCAGTGTTGGTAAGTGACGATATTATCTTGATGAATAGAAATGAAGGGTTTTTTGCTGTTAAGTCCCCTTTTCCACTAGCAAATATTTATTTGCGAAGTCTTGACTTTGAAGGCAAGGGGGAGAGAGGAAGAGAAACAAAAATTTGTGAGAACAGTGTTTGCCGTTCTCGCAAATTCTGCTTTGTTCTCTTCGCTTAAACAAATTCTGTTGACATTTTCTTTTAAACTCCTTCAAGTTTGTTGACACAGTTCGTTTGTTTAGACAAAGAGAAATTTAAACATTTAAATAATTTAAAAAATGTATTTTAAATGGACTCGCGACGTGATAGAGAGCTTAATCGTTCTAATTCAGCAACACGAATGTATACATCGATGTATCAGATGGATTGGCAAACGGTGCAGTTGGTAAACTAGTACATATCGAACAAAACCAACAAAATGAAACTACAAGAGTATGGTTAACTTTTGACAATTCAGGAAAAATTGGTAAAAAACTTAGACGAAAAGCTGCCGGATACGTTGCCACACATAGTATTGATAAGCATGCCGTCCCAATAGAACGCAGAACATCTGCCATTGCCATGAATAATAATAAAACAATTATTGCAAAACGAAATCATTTTCCTTTAGTATCAGGATGTGCCATGACAATTCACAAATCTCAAGGTGGAACCTTCAATGAAGTGGTTTATGAATACCAAAGGACTCATTCTCTGCCACTACTATATGTTGCTCTATCAAGAGTAACCAGCATTGAAGGATTGTACATAGTGCCAAAAGATAATGATAATAGATTTTATCATGGTCGAAAAAATGATACATCGGTCATATCTTTACAAGATGAATTTCGCCGATTATCGTTGAATACATTGTCAACATTAGGAAGAACGATTCTTGATTTCATGCATGACAGGAAAAAGTTGTCCATGGTTACTTTCAATTGCCAAAGTCTCAGAAAACACGTGGCGGACTTGAGCGATCCCGTAATTGGTTCAAGCAATATTTTGTTTCTATCAGAAACTTGGTCAAATGACGATGATAATGTTGACATCCCGAATTTTGATTGTATTGCAAAATTTAAACGTAAAAATGTTAGATCAGCAGGAGTGGCAATTAATCAGAAATCAAATGATACTTCAAACATTGTAACTTCGAACATGGACATTTTATTAAGACATATTACTGAACTCGATATTGGCCAGTCATCAATTGGTGATATATCTGCTGCTCACTGTGATTTGGACGATGGAACAAACATCATAATGGTAGTTGTTTACATTTCGCCCAATAACACAGTCAATAACATTATAAAGTTTATATATAAAAGACTTATGATTTACGGTCGAGTAGGCTCTGAAGAATTAGGAGAAAATTATCATACGTTGCCACTCATTTTAGCAGGAGATTTCAATGTTAATTTCGCATCCGAAGATGGACAACTCTTCATAAACTTTCTTCGAGATAAATTAGAACTTGAAATCAATAATAACCGAAATGAGCCTACCACACGACATGGAACAACAATCGATGCAGTTTTCTCTAGATTTCTTTCTAATTTTCATTCGAAAACATATGTATCATATTTTTCATACCATAAGCCTATTGTCTCAGTCTTACAATCAACCACAGTAACTACTCATGTATCCGATAATGAAAATAATATAAATAATGATTAAAAATAATAAAACAAATAATAAATAAAAATTCAACTCAAATATGTTTATTTATCAATGGAAACGGAATTTAAATTTAAACATTTGTAGAAAATTATTATATGTCTGTATACATTATACATATAGACATATACAAACATATATATAAACATGTAGATGGAGCTAAAGAAGTTTTACTTCAGTTGTGTGGTCTTAAAGCACACTCTCTTTTTTTATTTGTGGGGTGCCCTAAAAGATAAGTGTTACGCCGACAAGCCCGAGACAATTGACGCTTAAAAGGACAATATTCGTGAAGCCATTGGCGAAATACAGCTGCACACAATCGATAATGTGCTTAAAAATTGGACCGATCGTGTAGGCTACTGCATGGCCAGCCGAGGCAGCCATTTGAATGAAATTATTTTCCATTATTAACCGGAACGATTGTACTTTCAAATAAAAAAAGAAATTTGAGAAAATATTCAGTAGTTTTTTTTATAGCATTTTCAAAAAAAAAAGTTATTTGGCGGATCCGTTACTATCTTTTTTTCTATAAAAAACATATAACAATAAAAATTTTAAAAATACTAAAAAAGTTTTTTAATGTGCTATAAGTCAACAGTGGTTTACTTGTAATCCAACAACTTCCTATTTGAGGTAACAACGTTACGCTCTTGAAACATCAAATACGTAGCTCTTGTATGAACAGTATCGCAGTTATTTCAAATGTGCTTTCGTTGTTGCTTCAACGATTTAAGTAGCGTTCACAATGGCAGCAACGAATTTGTAATTCAAGCCTTCTCGTTCCCACTCACAGTATTGCATATAATGCCCTCTCATGTTTTTCGTGAAATTGGAATTCAAATTTGTCATAGAAGTAGGTTCTACTTCTATTTCAAATTGGAATTTGTTCGAATCAGTTTATTCTACTGACCGCTAGGGGCGCTTTACTTCGAATTTTGTTTTAGAACTTGAAAGTATGAATGAAAATGTAAACATTTTGTATCAAAACAAACATTTTAATAAATAATATTATCTGTAGAATCTGCCAATAACAATAATTTCACATATAATTATAATTTTTTATTACCAAGAATACAACACTGTCGCTGGCTTTCGAACAAATCAGCTGATGCAAATGTGAAATGTGTAGTTGTTTGTAGTAAGTGTAGTTCGCGCCAATTTTATTAATAAACAAAAGAAAAAAGTTTAAAAAAAGCTGACATTTTCAGGTTTATCGAAACCGTCCAAGGCCATGACATATTATGGAACATAAGTTTCTAAACATTTCTATAGAAAAATTTGAAAACATTTCTAAAGAAAAATTTGAAAATATTTCTGTAGAAAAAATTTAAAATATTTCTATAGAAAAGTTGTAAAATTTTAAAACTTTTCTATAGAAAAATTTGAGAATATTTCTATAGAAAAATTTGAGGAGATTTCTATAGAAAAATTTCAAAAAATTTCTATAGAAAAATTTTAAAACTTTTCTAAAGAAAAATTTTAAAACATTTCTATAGAAAAATTTGACAAAAATTTTAAAACTCTTCTATGGAAAAATTTGAAAAGTTTTCTAAAGAAAAACACTTAATACTTTTTGCTCCGGGTAGTGGTACAAATCTGAGGTCCGTGTCTGTCATTTAATTTTTCTATTGTTTTCTGT
This sequence comes from Phaonia tiefii, assembly GCA_963931995.1. NCBI lineage: Eukaryota > Metazoa > Arthropoda > Insecta > Diptera > Muscidae > Phaonia > Phaonia tiefii. Next base: position 122,670,446 of record OZ008371.1, read on the forward strand.
TTGCTTTTTCGTTTGTATTGCAATTCTCCATTGTTTTTAATCCCCAAATATGTATACTGCTGTATAATGTAAACAATGTTGCCAGTCAGCTGTTTTTTCGAACTTATTCGAACAAATTTGTTGTTTGGATTGTGAACGCCTGTTGAATTTGTTGCATTGTGAACGAGCCTTTAATATTTCAAACAACAGTTTTTACTTTTGATTTTTAAACTCGTAGTCTTTATTCCAAAGATGAAAGTTCTTGCAACAATAATTTTAATCTTTAAAAAAACAACAGTTTTCCCGCACTTGATTCAAGAGCTTAAGCTTGTTGGGTACGATTTAACCAACAGAAGTTGTTGATATTAAATACAAAATTGTTGGTATTACATACAATTTGCTTATAAGCCACACCACCGCTTATAGTAGAATTCAACATATAGTCCAAAAATTCTACTTTCCTGTCATCTATGTATGAAATTCATATAAAATATGCGCTATACAGTCCTATTAGCGATACAGTCCAATTTGGCTTATTGTCCACCTTGTTGTGCCCATTAAATTTGAATTTCATACAAATTATTGCAGATATAGTCCAATTAAAAAAGCTCATATATTTTATTTATACTATTCACAAACCATGCCAAGAGATCATAAAATGAAATACAACACAGTTGTTAGCTCTTTGATGTTTTGTTCTAAAAACTGACATTTGTATGATTGATTTAATCCGTTGTAAGTTTAAACTTTGAAAGGTTTGTTTTCTTCGAAGAGTGCCTTGCAATTTATGTCAAAAGTGACAATACATAATAATATCAAACAATAAAGTTACAAAATGAGTAAACGAGTGAATTTGTCAATAAAACAAAAATTAAACTTCTTAAATGATTTTAAACATAATTCTTTTTCATGTAAAGTATTATGCGCTAAATATAAAATTGAGTCGTCGACAGTCTATAAAATAATTAAAAATGAAGTGAAAATCCGTGATTCTGCAAAAACATCAAATTTAAAGGCCAAACGACAAAGAAAAGGCGTCCATCAGAGTATTGAACAGGCTCTCAGTATTTGGTTTAACGACATGCGTAGCCAAAATGCGGTCATTTCGAGTCCGAGAATTTGCAATTCAATTGGAGGACGACTTTGATCCAAATTCAAGTTGGCTATATCGATGGAGGAAACGCAACAACATAAATTTCGGTAAAATACAAGGAGAATCGAAAGACAATGACGAAAACGCAGCTGACAATTTTAAGGCCAATATTCTTCCCAATTTAATTGAGAAATACAATCCTGATTGCATTTTTAATGCGGACGAAAGTGGTTTATATTACAAAGCACTCCCAAATACTACTTTCTTTACTAAAGGAGGTCAGCCGAAAGGGTGGAAATCCCAAAAATCTCGACTAACAATATTATTCGTTTGTAATTCAACTGGTTCTTACAAGCGATTTTTTTGTATTGGAAAGCCTACGAAACCCAGATGTTTTAAAAATAAAAACATTCCACTGACATATTTTGCAAATAAAAATAGCTGGATGACTGTCATAACATGGATAAAGATCAATAAAAAAAATTGTCTTATTCATTGATAAAGCATCCTGTCATAAAGTGACAATTAATTTATTTAATATAGAAATACAATTCTTTCCTCCCAATACGACTGCAATCATACAGCCGTTAGATCAAGGGGTCATTCATTTATTTAAACATCAATACAGGCAAATTATAGTGAAGAAACAACTTTGTGCCATAGAAATGGGTAATACTGTTTCACAATACCTGAAATCAGTTACCACATTGGACGCCTTAACTTTCGTCAAACGAGCATGGTGGTTGGTTAAGCCAGAATCAATTGCAAATTGTTTTAAAAAGGTACTGTATATTTACGCAAACAAATTAGAAACATTAGCGGTCTTCATGAAAGCTCGAAAGAACCTCGTAAACTCGAAAACATCGTAAACTTGCACAGCAAACGTCAAAACAAACTAATTTCCCATACAAAGCGACTTGCTCAAAAGTGGAAAGTTTTCGAGGCAAATTTGCTGCGCAAACGTGGGATGGAGAAACGTGTAAACATTTGGTTGTCATCTGCCTAGGATGGATAAATAAGGTGATAGCACTAGAACAGTAGAAAAAGTACACATACATAATACATGCAATTGCTACTTCTACCAGCTTATGTATCCATCTTGGTCAGCTGATATGGTTTTGAACACAACTACGCTGAGCAACTTTACCTGGTGCCTCATGCAACGGTGCGAGGGAAACTTGCGCTGAGCAAAAGTTCTCGGCTTTCACGTTTGCATGAATGCCGCTATTGTAATTGTAATGTTTGTATACACATGTATCTTTTTAATAGGCTGGATTCAATAATGATACTCATCAAAGTGAAAATTAAGACTGTGAGGTGACTGAAATCTTGCCGCTAACGACAGATTATTTACATTGCGATGATGATATTCCATGTTTTGGGACATTAACTGAAGGCGAAATTTTATCTACTGTGTTGAATGAAAACGTTGAAGCATCAGTTTCGGAGCTCATAGACTACGACATCTTCGAAAATGTACAAATTTCTTATACAAGTACAAATATTTTAAGTTCTGTGGAAATGTTAAAAAGCTATTGCTTAGAAAATGAAATTGAGACTGACTTTCTTTTTGATAAAATAGAGGATAATGTCCTAAATCAGACAATGAAAATTAACCAGTCAAAAATAACAGATTATTTTAAGTAATTTTATTATTAAAAATATTATCATTAATAGATGCGTTTTTTTGTAACTTATATACGTTTTCCCACACAAATGATATCCTGTATACGCTAACGTGGAAAATTATAACTTCTAAGCCTATCGGGGATAGGTTGTAAAAAAAAGTAGTAAAAAGATAGCGACAGATAAAGTGTTACCAAGTTATCTTGACAAATGTCTACTGAAAAGGAAACAAAACTAATTGACATGAATTTGTAAAATACATAAATAGAAAGTTTTTCCAAAGTTCTGGTTCCCAGCATTTGAATTTATGGATAAAATCCACAATTTGTAAGGAATTTTTGAGGAAGGCATTCAAAGCGTCCAGACGTAGATGCAGATGGAAAATCCCATTGTAGGTGATTACTTTATATACTTATAGTAAGGGTTTCTTGTCCATTCAAAACTAAAGCAATTTGTTGATTTCAGATTTATTCTTCTAGCACCTAACGGACCTGGGTCAACGTCAAGTGTACTCTAAGCCAACGGCACACTCTTATGACGTAAATCTATTGCATTAGGGTTCCCTTTAAATTGACTAAATCGTGCCCAGAATGCAATGTCCGGAATGTAGTATTGGAATTTGTAGTTAGCAGTTAAAAATGTATTTGAAGAGTCAACATATAATAAAGCTACAAATATGTTGACTTTGAAACGGTGATAGCAGAGTTATTCTTTTATGAAGCCAACTGTTAACTATAAATCTGACCCCTCACCCCCACCACTTCTCCACATTGTCGTAGAGCTTCGATTTCGCTATTGTCAATTTTCCACCTATTTCATCTCGTTATAAAAATCTATATAATATTATGTAGAATCTAGAATGAAATCCTTTGAAAGGCTTTTCAAGTAAGGGAGTCATTATCTCTACACCGAGTGATGGACAAACTAATAAAAAATCCCCAGCTTCTGCTCCTAGAAAAAAAACAAGTATATCCGGTATCAGCCCTTTACACGCTTTTTTTATAGAAAATGTGGGCAAACAAGGGTACTGAAAGACACTTCTGTAAACAAGTGTACCGTAGGACACTTCCTAGATCAAAAGTATACTGAAATACACCTTTAGACAGACAAATAGTACTACAATACTCTTCTATAAAACCGAGTTTTATAGAAAAGTGTCCTGTGGTACATCTTTTCAATAGAAAAGTTTCTTGGAGTCGACTTTTTCAAAAAAAACTTATTTTGGATTGGAATACATTCTTTTTTATACAAGGTGGCGCAAAAGTAAACTTCCGATGTTTTTTGGCTGTAATTTAAAAAAAAAATTAAAAACTTTGATTCTTCTTGTGGATTATTTTTATTTGGTCTTTTAATTTTTTTTACATCAAGTCGAGAATATGATGTCATGTAAATGGCCACCGCCACAGTTGATTGTCATTTGAGCCCTTTTTATGGCATTTTCCATCACTTTGGCCAAAACTTCCGGCGATAGGTCCTCACATTCTTGACGGATATTGTCTTTAAGAGCTGCAAGAGTCTGAGGCTTGTTGACATAAACCCGCGACTTCAAAAAGCCCCACAAAAAGAAGTCTGGAGCGATCAAATCACGCGATCTTGCTGGCCAGTGCAAATCGTCAAAACGGGAGATTAGGCGCCCGGGAAATGCATCCTTCAGCATATCGGTTGTGGCACGTGCAGTGTGTGCCGTTGCACCGTCCTGTTGGAACCACATGTTTTCCAATCCCAATTCATCAAGTTGCGGCAAAAAGAACTCGTTGATCATTGCTCTGTAGCACTCACGGCGCTTCCATGACATCGACGGCGCTTCCATGACATCCTCGGCTACAGCAGCAATATTCTCTGCGACTCCGGGGTCTGCCACGCCTGGCAGCATCTCGTGTTGTGCCAGTCTCTTCGAGGCGAGCGGCTAAACGTCGCAGTGTTTCACCAGTAGGCGTTGGACGGCCAGGAAATCTGCGACGAAATTCACGTTGTGCCAAAGTCACCGACCGATTATTGGTCAAATAAATAGTCAGCAATATTCCGCGTTCTGGAGCAGTGTAGCGTAACATTGTTTATTAACGTGTATTTCGCATGTGTTTACTACACAAATGTCAAAACAGAACTGACATTAGGGGCCAATCGCAAAATTTATAGCATTTTCTGATAGGAAGATTACTTTTGCGCCACCTTGTATAAAAGTGTCTTGCAATAACCTTTTCCAGACCCTCGTAGTACAGGTTTCTCAAGAAGAAACCTTTCTTGCTATAAACAATTGTCACGGAATTTGTCATTTGTATGGAACCAAATTGATCAATGAATAATATTTTTTTCAATTAATAGATCTTGCCGCTGCGAACAACAAGCCACTCCGTATCCATGTTAGGGGTAGGTCATTTCGGTTGGTAAATATGTCTGGAAAATCTAGCCAATTTTTTAAGAAATAGTAAAAAATAAAATTTTAATTTTCAAAATTTGTATCAAAAATGGCTCTGTGTTTACAAATAGAGAATGACACAAAAGTAAATACAAAAAATGGTATTATATCAAAGTGCTACCAAGTCATTTATGTGTAACCGGGATGCGTTTTTTTTTCTATCCTATATACGTCTCGTATATATGTTACAAAAAACACAACTAATATATCATAAATAATTTAATCATAAATGTCTGAATTATTTTTTTATTATTTTCAATCAATGTGAAATTTACATATAATTTGATTTTTAACAAATATATAAACAAATCTTTAATATACCAAATATCCTGTGTTCTTTTATATAATCCACAGAAATATTTTAAGCGATTTCACTTTGACTGGATTGTAATAAATATCGCATATAGTCAAATTCGCGATATATTCCACAAAATGTGTGCATTTTAAAGAGTGGACTATAAGCAGAATGTACTGTACTACTTTTTTTTCTGCGTGTAGGATTATAAATGTCAAATTACAAATGAAAAAACAACGTTAATCACGAGAAAATTGAAATAGAGTTTCGAATCCATTTTATTTACAAAAAAACCAACCCGAAACGGGATCCCCAAGAAACGGATCCGTCTCGAATTTGTAACGGATTCATATGACACTCTGGGAAACGACTATTCAGAAATAAATTGAAACGCACACAGCTTAATCACTATCGAGACCTATCGTCTCGTCGTTTAACATTGCACTGCTTTGTTTACCCAATTGTACTTCATTTACAATTCTAATAAGATACCTCCTATAACTCGGCGCCAAATCTTCTGTGTCCGCTATATTGTTGTTGTGTTTTGAATGTGGAGCATCTGTGAGTTTTTTGTTGTAATTGATCTCACACTTGCATATTCGCCATACAAATTCCTGGCATTTGTTTTTCACGCCCATTATTGATAAGCGGCATTCCACAAGATTTCCCACGATGTGCTAAAGGCCGTGTATGAGTTGAACATGCAATATGTGGGCACGTGTCGTAGCATTTGTTTTAAGCTGTGACGTTTGTTTTCAGTTGTTTTTAACCACAAATACGTATTAAATATTTTTTTTTTAGATTTTGTTATTATAATTTTGTTAATTACAAGTATAACGGGTGGTCCAAATACAGGTATCTTTTATTTATAGTATGATATTTTGCCACTGATAGACATTTTGCGCTCGAAATATTGGCTATCAGCCAGTATCACACCTCCGCAGCCAAATTGAATCGCTTAAAGACCCGTATTCAGTTCTTGCGAAAATTTCCTAAGAAATTTTGTCATTTGAATCTAAATTTCTCTGCGGAGAGTTACCACATATGTATCTTTGATTGACCTTTAATTTTTAATGCACGTGGTGTTACTTCTGCTTGTAATAACTATCTTAATTTCAAAATTCTGGTCCCAAACAGTTATCAAACAATTGATTTCGTACGAAATAACTTTGACGTAACAACCCTGTACTTGGTTTCGTAAAGAACTGAGGGTACCAAGTAAATGAATAGTGAGTGAAATTTTCGGTTCATGAAATTTTCGTTATTCTTTATACACGTACTTTTTATGGGAGCGAAAATTTCAAATGAACTGAATACGGGGCTTTCTCATATTGAAGGAACTGAATTACATTTTTTGATAGTTTATTCAAATATGGAGAATATGTTTACCCGGAACAAATAAACCCTCATAGTGTCAACACGAAAGTAGTGTGAATACAGACATGTTTCTCAATTCTAATAAGAACTTGTAATTAATTTCAACTGTTCTCAATACAACAGTAGTTACTGAAAATTGTTTGTCTTTTTTTACCACTAACGTCCGGTATTCAGTTTTTATGAAATTTTCGTTGCCATAAGAACTACGTGTATAAAAATAACGAAAATTGCATGAAGCGAAAACTACGCTCACTTTACATTTGCTTGATACTCAGCTCTTTGCGAAAATTTCGTAGCCAAAATCAAGTACAGGGTTGTTACGCTAAACTTATTTCGTACGAAAACAATTGTTTGATAATTGTTTGGGACCGGAATTTTGACATTTCGATTATTTTAGTAAACAAAAGAATTATTTTAGTAAACATGCGTTGAAAATAAAATGGAGTGCAAATATTAGTTATTAATGAAATATTTGCAATGTAAATCAGAGATATGTGGTAACTCTCTGTAACAAAATTGTCCGTTTAGAGACAAATGACAAAATTTCTTAGAAAAATTTCGCAAGAACTGAATAAGGGGCCTAAAGCTCCAAGAATGCCTCAAGGCACTTATTAGTAAAAGATTCTTGGTACTGACTTGCAAAGATTTTTTTTTGAAATCAGAGGCCTATACCAATAAAAAAAATATTCTAATTTTTGCTCATTATTTTAGAACCCAGCATTAGAGGGTTAAGCGAACCACAGACTTGTCATTCATGATTACATATAAACATCAGCTATCGTTGATGTTTATTGTCCGTTTACCGCCCTTCTTGATACCAAATAAGAATGTTTTCGAAGTTGTTCACATCACTATCATGTTTCCAAAAAATTTTGGTAATATTTTTTAAAATTCATCAGTCAGACAAAAAGTTGTCGACCAAGCTCATGCTTAAGAATGACAAGTCTGTGCTTCGCTTTACAGAAACTTCAATCGGACATCAAACTTGGCTGACGGGGCGCATTTTCATCTCTTTAATTGTGTCGTTTTGGTAATTTATAAAACGCTACAGCTGTTCCGTGACTACCTGCGTTGAGTTGCGTTACTTAAGCCCCGTATTCAGTTCTTCGGAAATTTTGGTATGAAATTTTTTCACTTATCTCTAAACGGAAAATTTTGTTATAGAGAGTTACCACCTATCTCTGATTTACCTTGCAAATATTTCATTAATAATTCATCTTTGGTAAACTTTTGATTACTAAAATAATTGATTTGTCAAGATTCCGGTCCCAAACAATAATCAAACAATTATTTTCGCAAGAAATAAGTTTGACATAACAACCCTGTACTTGATTTTGCCAACGACATTTTCGCAAAGAGCTGAGTACCAATTGAAATTTTCGTTATTTTTTATACACGTACTTCTTATGGCACTGACAATTTCATAAAAACTGACTAGTAGTTCATAAAACGTAGCGTAACGTTTTCGGTCATTTCAGCTGTCAATTTCAACCCGCCACATTTCCTAGCGTTAGCGGAAGAAACCGAAATTAGAGAAAAATATAAGAACACAAAAAATATTAACTAAACGGGCCAACGGGACCCACGTGGTTAAAAAAATGGGTCCATTTAGGCGCAACTAGAAACAGGCACTTTCAGATCTAACCCAATCCATTTTTATTTCGGTATATTAAAATGTACATGTTGAAGTGTGGGTAAACAAATGAAAGGTATTTTTTCACAAGTGTAATAGTGTCTTTATATTTGCGGAGCGACATCTATCCAATTTACCATATTATAGTGGGTCTTGAGAATCGAAAACCGCCAAATACATACTTAAAGCATCTTCATGTACATCGCATTTCAACTCGAAAATTCTAGAATCGTGTTGGAAATGGTGTTCAGGTATATGTACATGTTTGTGGCTATCGGTGGTGCTCGGTTCTTGTACATGAGAATGTGGGTTCAGTCCCTGCTCCAACTACCTTATATTTCTTTCGACGACGGTCACTTCGATTAGTGATGGCGACACTATCGAGTACTTAGCCATGAAAAAGCTTCTCAAAATACCGTTCGGAACCGGTGTTAAACTGTAGGTGCAATCAGTGAATGTAAAACTAGAAAGCACAGTTTTGTGAGAAGCTCTCACCTATGTAATGGGAAACCATGTCTGTATATGTATGTACATTTTTTGACATTGGAGTAGATTTCGCTACATTTAGACAACAACTTGTTTTTAAACACATTTATTTTGTTTACGTACTGAAATTCTTATTTACAACTAGCTGACCCGGCAGACGTTGTTCTGCATAATATTTCAAGCGATTTTATGGGAGGTATCACGCCCCTTTGTCCAATTGGACCGAATAGTAAATCTAAACCACCCAGGGCGCCACCCAAACGCATACAAAAAAATTTATTCAAATCGGTCCAGAAGTTTAGGAGGAGTTCAGTCACAAACACACGTGCAGTAGAATTATATACATATATAAAGATATTAAAATTAGTTCAAATAAATAATGGAATTATTAAACAAAAGCACCAATACATTTTAAATTTAATATAGACTGAAAAATTTATTCGACATTGAAACCCAAAATAACCTAGGGATTTTACACACTTTATGAGCATTTCCTTAAATATTGTTCGTATTTGGAACACGAGTATTATAAACAATAGCATTGTTATAATCTGTTGATTTGATGAATTAGAGCTATATTTTGTATCCTGTTTCATTGTTTACGATAACTTTTTACGATATTACGATAACTTTTTGTAATCTATAATTTTTTATTAAGTTGGCAACTCTGTACAACGTGAATATCAGTAACAGATTTCGTAAGCGAACGCAAGCGCGAAGTGATGTACCATTTTTTTTTACTTTGTAGTTTGCGTTGGTTTCTGCGTTTACCTACGCTTTCGGGGCTTTTAGAATTCTAACCCTAAATTTAGTTCATTTAAAGTTGTAATTTCCTTTAAGGCTGTAAGAGATCATGTTTTCTCCGGTTAGTGAAAAAAATGTGAATGCCGCCGGTGGGATTCGAACTCACATTCGCTAGACGATCGTTTCGATAATTTAATTTTAGTGTTTAAAAATATATTTGCATTTGAACCACCCTGTATATTAAATTTCTACCTTCTATGGAATATGAAGTTCTTGTTATCGAATAACAAATTGGTTGTTGATTACGATCATGGAAATGTTTTTACTATGCAAACTTTATTTTTATGTACAAGATAGACTCGTTTTGCAATCAATTCCGAATTTTTTGTATATCATGACGCGGGGGATGAACTGTTTGTAGAATGCCTTCGAAATAGCCAAACAATTTTTGGACGGAGAAAACTTTACGAAGCTACGTGTGAGCTTGGTATAACTGCTCTGCAGAATGACGTTGATCAACATAAAATTCTCGGTGTGTACGAGGGTTGCCATTTATATTTCTGATATTGGTAATTTTTAGCAGTGTTGGTAATTCAATTATTCGATTTAGGGCCAACGAGAGCTCCAAAAAGGACCAAAACGACTTCGAAAGGGCCAAATTAATTGTTAACCAAAAAAATACTATTATATTATTTATTTAAATACCAATTTTATTAATATATATTAAATTTTTAAGAAAAAGAAATGTAAATAAATACTAAGCAGACTTTCACTATAATGCAATTCGTATATTAAGATACTTTTTGAGTTCATAAATTCTTTCATATGTAGTTTTACAATTTTGTGTTTGTTTACATTGAAAGCTTAATCGAATATAGCCTCTTATTCAAACTCAGAATTGTTTATGGTTGTTTGTGTTCAGTTAGATCAAAACTATATCATAATTTTGATTTCAACGACTTAAGATATTGTTTTGTTTTGTTCCTACAAAAATTCAGTGTAACATTTTGTAGTCTGACCCTTATTTTAAATTTGATTTGGACGGAAAGCATCGTTCAAAACTTTCAGAAGATTGTGAAATTGAAAGAACTCCTACTACACTATAATACATAGTTTAGAATAATGGTTAAATTAAACTGTTTATAATATTGGACATCGCATTTCATTAACTTTTGAATTCAGTTCTTTTCGATAATGCTCTTTATTCGCTAATAAGTTAGGCCCTAATGTGCAAAGAGTTTAACTATTTTTAAATAGTGCCAAAACAGAATTGACTGTGCCACGGGGCAACAAAAGTTGCAATAGGGCCAAAAATGGCACATTGTGCCATACTTTTCCATCACTGATTTTTACTCTTGCCATGTAAAATCTGGCAGCACTATTGAAAAGTGTTACAGGGTTACCTTATTGGTACACAGAATTATGAAATTTATTATCGTATTCCATCAGGAAACTAGATTAGTTGCAAAGAATCGCCATTATTTTCTATATAATGCTAACTATCGTAGTTCATTAAATGATTTGCCAGTTTCGTTGAGTGTTCTTCTTCTCCAACTTATTTTGGGTCTATCTCGACTTTTGCCGCCCTGCGGATTCCATTACAATGCAGCATGACATTGTATGGCTTTACTAAACAATTTAGCTTTCGTTTAATTTCTACTTTGAATGTTGATATCCTTTTGGTCAGCTAGTCTTAGAAGTGATATTCTCCTTGGCCACCGTTTTCACAAGTTTTCGTGTGATTGTTGAATTTTTGAGCCATGTTTCAGATCCGTATAACAGTACGGATTTCGGTCAAGTATTATATACCGATATTTTTCTGATAGGGGAAAGTTCATTGCAAAGTATTATGTATGCAACCCTGGGGTAATTGTGCTCCCTAGGTAGTAAGTATATGTTTGTCACGTTTCTCATTGTTGTGTTGTTGATAGTGAAAGATGGAGTTGGGTTGCCTCTAATAACACTGTGTGTAATTTTTTAAGTCATGGAAATATAACCATATATGGAGACCACTACGTGGATAAAAGACCAAAAAAAAAGACCCGTGTCTCCCAGTTTTGACCAAAGTCATGCACTTTTTTTTATGGGCCCACAAAGGTTTGGGGCTTCGGTGTAATTTTTGCAAAAAAGTGATCATTTTGTCAGGCTCATATCTTGCAAACCGTTCGGAATTTGGATTTACTCTCTGAGGGAAAGTTGTAGCTCTTGTCATAAAGAATATACAAAATCAAAAAAACTTCATCTTCAAGGTCAAAATCGCAAAACACTTTAAAAAAATCGATTTTTTTTCACCATTTTTGTCCTGTTCAGGTCCTTAGGTAGCAAACCGTTCAAAATTCAAGGAAGCAATCAACTACAAAAATGTACCTAAGATCTCAATAAACAACTTATGAACATATGAACTTCCTAGGAATGATTATTAACACCATTTAGGTAGGTGAAAAATTTCCCGAAAAGTTTTTAATTTCGTTTATTTTTTATTTACTTCAACATTGGTATCTATTATAAAAATAATAAAAAAAAATATTCGTATTATGTTTATAATGTTGATGGCCCTGGACTTGCAAACCGCACTCTCCTAAGTTGTGAATCCAATTCGTCGTCCGAATCTGACTCTGATTCAGAACTTATGGTGTCCACAGGCACGTTGCCTCCAGACTGCCCTCCATCATCAGCTTTTTCTTCTTCAAATATCAAAAAAGGAATGCAAAACAATGCATCAATAAAATTGATATTACCTCTGCAAGCAATGCGTCGAGTTTTTTGCCTTTGTACCGTTTTTTCCATGGGCATTGTGGTTTGGTGAAACCGTTCTCCTTGCTCATCGGATTCGGTAGGGAGTGGTTTGATAAAATCGTCACAAAATTAAAAATTAAGAAAATGCAGCTTTAATGTCATCGATGTGTCGATTTTCTCAAAATAATACAGCATTTCTTTTACCCATTCTCTTGCTTCCGGTTCCGCGTCTCGATGCCCTCGCGAGACTCTGGTGCATACACGTTGAAGGTAAATACATGCCATTGAATGACTATCATCCAGCGATGATTCAAGTACGTTGACTTCACTTGGACTTCAATGTGGTGTATAAAATACCGTGTAATGGGGACATGTCCAACGTATGCCACAAGGTATATGTTGGCACAACTATGAATAAACTGAAGACACGAATATCTGCTCACAAATCGGACCAAAAACGCACTATAAGCCCTACAATGTCTTCCATAATCGTTCACACTGCTTATCTGCCATCAGATTCCCATTCTCGTCCTTGCAGGAGGGCAGCCCATTATTCGGCCCGGTATTCGATTCGGCCGTCGGTGGTGCAATGGGTAGTGTGCGCGCCTCTTGTACTTGAGATCCTGGGTTCGATCCCTGCTCTGACCACCTTAAATTTCTTTCGGCGGCGGTCACCTCGCATAGTGACGGCGACACTATCGAGTATATAGCCATGAAAAAGCTTCTCAAAATACCGTTCGGAATCGGTGTAAAATTGTAGGTTCCAATCAGTGAGTGAAAACTGGAAAGCGCACAGCTCAGTGATTGTGAGAAGTTCTCCCCGGTCCCTTCATGGGAAACCATTTATTTATTTATTTTATTCGATTTATTATTCCTCCTGCACAATTCGGTCGTTTCACTCTTCCTCTGCTCCCACTGGCATTTTTTTCCGCCTAAATAGTTGGGTTCCGGCCCTTCTCAACCTCTTGTACAGCTCACTCGCAGCACGCGTTGTAACTGACTTTCGTTGCCATACGTACAGCGTCTTTTTCATCAGTTGCAATGCGACATTCTTCATCGAACCATGGCTTATCCTTGTGCGGTTTTTGTTAGCCAATTTCAGTCCTAGCAGCGGTTTCCAAAGAATGGGAGATGTGCGTCCACTGCGCATCTGGGTCATCAGGAGGGAGTATTCTGCCATATGGCCTTTTGTTGATAGGCCATTGCTATCTCCGTTATTTGCAACTTGTCAATATCCAGCTTTTCCCGTGTTCGGCGTCGTACGTTTTTTGCCCTCCTCAGTCTAGTGCGAACTTTTGCAGCCACCAGGTAATGATCCGTGTCAATATTGGCACCTCGAATCACAAGTACATCCATTACACTAGAAGAATGGCTACCATCTATTATCAAGTGATCAATCTGGTTCTTCGTTCTCTGATCAGGAGATATCCAGGTCGCCTTATGTATTTCTTTATGCTGGAATCGTATGCTACTAACTACCATGTTCTTTGCAGAGGCGAAGTCTATCTCTCTTATTCCATTGTGGGTGGTGGTATCACGTAGACTGTGATTATCGACGGTTTGTCGAAAGGCATTTTCTTTTCCCAAATTTGGCATTGAAATCGCGTAGGATAATCTTAATGTCGTGATCAGGGCAGCATTCGTATACTTCGTCCAGACGCTCATAAAATGATTCTTTGACCTCATCGTCTTTATCCTCTGTCGCTTTGATCCGAATAGTGCCTATGTGTTCACTCACTGGGTTGAACTTTGAAACTAGGTGTCGCAGTTTCTTGCCAGCTATAAATATAGTGTTCGCACATTCCAGGTACATATCCTTAAATCATGGTCTTTATAACGTTTGCGAGGGTCGTCAAGAGTTAGGGGGTTTCTCATTATATTTTCCGTGTGTATTCATTGCCTATATAACGGTGGCTGGGGGCAAACCCGCCCCAACGTGGTTTGCATTATATCTACTACCAGGATGATTATGTTTCAGCCGTCCATTATGGATCTGGCGCTGACCAGAATGCAGTGTGTCGAAACTGGATTTTGGTTGCTTCAATTTTTAATCGACGTTGGCCAGGGGTGTTGGCTTATTCGCCTTCAAACGACAGAAGAATTTGTCCACTAGTTCAGTGACAGGGTCACCTAATAATCCTGAGACGTATCAGTGATCACATTACCAATCCGGCTGCTCATTCATTTCGCCTTCTCACTTTAGCTAGCTAACGGAGGTTTCCGATAAGCCATTGTCCAGGACATACTGCGTGGAAGTAGTGAGCTGCTTGGACTGTCTAATGAAGGAATCATCCCAGTATCCCAGGCACATTCGAGAATCTTTCGCTTGGCATTAATTTTTTTATATCCGGCCCATTGAGAACACCTGTCGAAATTAAAAAAGCATTTGCGAAAAATTAAATAGCAATGCGAATAGAGCGAAGTGAACAAACATAGATATGAAAATAGTTAAATAGACAACAATACCTATTTTAATTTTATCATTACTGAGTTTTGGAAAGATGTTTTTAAACAGTCTAAAACTTCCTCATTATCTGTGACGTCCATTTCGATGAATTTCTTAGGTTCATTAACCAATTTTAACCGTTTTTCGCTTCGTAGTTTTTTACTGAAGTATCTTGAAAAATTGTATGCAAAATTTTTTCAAGTGTGGTATATCTACCTTCTTCAGTTTCCGGAAACAATACGATAATTTGATTTTCACCCTTTATGTGTGATTTTCATGAGAATTCAATCATAAATACTTAACTGTTTAGTAATTAATTTGTTTAATTCTAAGAATTAAAAAACAAAAAGGATTAATAAATTGCAAATGATCTTTCTGAACAATTGGACCAATATTGTATATTTCGTTTTCACCCGTTGTTCATAAATTTCACGAGACTTCAACCACATAAATAGCCTACTTTTTCATACATTAACTATAAATAACCTAGTGTTTATTAAAAAACCTTCATCAGTTTCATATGATTTTACCGACGAGTAGGATCAGTATTGTAAATAGGGTTTTGCCAAAGCCGTGTCATAAAATGCACGTGTGCTACTAGGTACTTCATTTTCAATCTAATATTTGGTACATAACTTGGGGGGCAGTTTTTAAAAGTTATTGGATTCAAATAAAAACATTAATTACTCATTATTATGCAACCCAAACAAAAATCGCAGTTCTTGTCGAAAATAATGGCATAAAATGGTGAAAAACGATAGAAAAAATTAAAATTTTGCGACATTTTTGCAAATTTGAGGCAGTAGATGCAGTTTTTTGGGATTAGTTTATTTTACACTCTTTTTCTTCTAGTCTATAGGTACAATTATGCCGAAGGCAGTAAAACAAAATTCCAATTGGTTTCCGAGATATGCTTTTATTGACTATTTTACAACCTCAGGACACACACATATTAATTAAACAAACAAATTAAACCAATTTGAATATATTCTTCCAACTGGCTCTATCCATTACCTTTTCTAGCCAGTTGGTAACACCAAGGATACGGAGGGATTCTTCTGCCTGGCCTTTCCAGCGGAGTCTTGGTCGTCCTCTTTTCCTCGAGATTCATGTTCAGCGGAAACATTAAGTTTTGACCAAACATACATGATTTAAGCAATAGGATTATTTTCGTTATTAATATCTAGCACATTTCAACTTCTGTAGGGAATCAGCTTAAAGATAAATTGTGCCACTGGTTGTACCATCGTACCAAAACAGCTTCAATTGTATCAAAACTGGTACCTCATGTACCACCGCTGATGTCAATAATTTGGCTGATTAATCATTTGTTAATTGTTGTGACAGAGAATAAATGTTGTGTTTAACTACAAATTAATTACACTATGGACCATTCTCGGGGTCACTGTCTGGGGGTGAGAAATTCCAAGTCAGATTGAAGGTACTAGGTCAATATATGTTCGTTCGCTTAGTTTTAAATTGTTGGCAACAAATTTGTTTGACATATCTCGAGAATGACTGGTTCGATTTTGCGAAGTCACCTAGTTAGAGGTAGAATTGGATACACAGATACACAGGAGGTCTGGAGAGACTTCAAAAAATATCCTTGTCTGCAGGCCTGTCAAGAAGCCTTCCCTGTACCTTCAAAAATAGCCCATTGCCATGCACACTTCCTTTATTTAAACAGGTTTACTAATGGAAGGCAAAATGTATGATCATAGGCATGCACACGTTACCTCTTTAAGCAGGCTTTTGGTTAGACCAGGGGGTATCCATGACACAGCTTATCGAGTATGTAGTAAACCAATGATAGATATCGGCAAGAGAACGATAAGCAACCAGAAGCAATCACTGCAGCAAACTAAGCTTAAATAGTGTTTGGTTGCTACTAATGACAGCTAACAGATTTTTTATATTGGTTGCATCGAACGGAAATACGCATTGCATTTAATTTATGTCCTAGTAAAAAGTAAAATACAACAGCAACTGGAATACCAGAGTTTCTGTTCCTCTCTTTATGTTCTCTCGATGACCAAGGGAAGTAGGCTATTTCATCGAGTTCGAGTTGCTAGTGTGTTTGGGCTAGTGTGTTTGGGTGAGTTGATAGGCTGTGCGCATATCTTTTGTTGGCTTCGTTGATTTCCTGTTCTACAGTGTTTAGGTGGAAATCTCTGTGCAGGATTTCATTCGAGACATATGTATATTGGAGCGTTGGCAATAGTTCGTAGAAACTTCTATTGGAAGCGTTGAATAATCATGACGTTTGTTTTTGAGGCTGATCCCCATAATTCAGCACCGTATGTCCAGATAGGCCTGAAAACGGTTTTATAGAATAGCAGTTTATTATCCAACAATAGTTTTGAGTTTCTTCCTAGGAGCCAGTACATTGAGGTAAACTTGAGACCTAACTGTTTCCTCTTTGATAGAATATGTTTTTGCCACGTCAGCCGGCTGTCCAAATGATTTCCAAGATATTTTGCGTTTTCTGCCTGGGGTAGTACTTCATTACTGAGTGTTACTTGGAGACAAGTTTGCTTTCTGAGGA
The DNA here is from genome assembly GCA_963931995.1 of Phaonia tiefii. Classification (NCBI taxonomy): domain Eukaryota; kingdom Metazoa; phylum Arthropoda; class Insecta; order Diptera; family Muscidae; genus Phaonia; species Phaonia tiefii. The sequence continues at coordinate 122,687,822 of OZ008371.1, forward strand.
TAAATGTCACGTGAACTGATTTACTGGCATTAGCGTTCTATCGCCAGGAGTGGCACCGGTGATCCAATTTGTTTAAGTGTTCTCGTAGCTGTTGAGAAGCAATTGCACGGTCTTAATGCATTGAGAGCAGTGCAGTATCATCCGCATACGTAGCTATTGAAGTATTTTTGCATGTTGGGATATCAGCGGTGAAGAGCATATACAAAAGAGAAGCCAAAATACTACCTTGTGGTACACCAGATTCAATACGAATTAGATCTGTTTGCTCATCATTAAGCTTTACGAAAAAAATATCTGTTTTCAATATATATATGATCTTAATATGTCGTAGAAATGATATGGTAAGAATATTTTAAGTTTGAAAAGGAGTCCTGCATGCGAAACTTTGTCAAAGGATTGACTAACATCTAGAAATACTGCTGAACAGTATTGTTTTTTCTCAAATGCTGTTCTTATGATTTTTACAGTTCTGTGAACCTGTTCTATAGTTGAGTGCTGTTCTCTGAAACCAAACTGATGGTCTGGATTGATATGTTTTGATTGAAGTACTGGTTTCAACCTATTAAGCAGTAATATCTCAATGAGTTTGGCTATGCCTGGAAGTAGGCTTATTGGTCTTTAAGACTTCACGTCCTCGAGTGGTTTACCTGGTTTGGGAATCATTATGATTTCTGCAACTTTAAGCTGTATAGGGAAGTAGCCGATTCGAAACATTGCGTTGATCAGATTTCTTAAGTGGGTTATAGCTAGAGCGGGTAGTCCCTTCATAATTTTGGTTGTTATTAAGTCAAATCCGGGTGTTTTTTCTTATTATGCAAGTTTTTTTTTATTATACTTCCAAATTCGCTGTTGCTTGTTCGCTTTATGGGAAGATCCATTTGCCCAGGGGACGACAGAAAGTTAATATCATCATCATCGTTATGGGTTTGTGATAAGGGCTTAAATACGTTTGTTAGGTGGTCGGCAAACAGTTGAGCTTTCTCTTTATCCGTTCTCGCCCAAGTTCCATTGCTATTTTTAATTGGAGGTATTCTGCTTGTTTCCTTGTTAAATTCTCCAAAGATTGTAATTCAGATTTTCCGTAGGTGAAAGGTGTGACACGAAGTTATCGAAGTCTGAGTTGCCTTGCGCTTGCAAAGAAATATTAAAAATGGAAAACAGCGGACAGAAATTCGATTCCTCTCGGGTGAAACGAAGGGGTACCAATGAGACAGCTGATCAAGTAACGATGTGAAGAACAAATAGAGAAGTTGCTTTCAAAGAAGAATCGGAGATAGGTGTCTGGGTTGCATGGTGTGATTTTCATGCTTTTGCTGCCGCGTGTCAAGCAAAAAATTCCAAAACTCATCAACTCATAGTCAGTGAAAAATTCAAAATATAATGACGTGTTAGAGGAAAATTATTTGTGTAGATATCAATTAACACACAAATATATAAAATTACAAATTTCTCTCATTCCACTCTTATTTTCTATACGTTTTTCACGTCATTCATGTACTTTTGTCGAATATAAAACAGCTGTTTCAAACTCTTGTTAATATCTTACTCTATGGTGAAACACAAAGTGGTACGTCAGATGGGACGGATAACAAGTCTATATTATTCTAGTCTATGGTTAGAGAGACTACGGTACATCAAGAACACACGTACGCAATTCGTCAAAAAATAAAAATAAATGGTTTCCCATTACATCCCATGAAGGGACCGGGGAGAACTTCTCACAATCACTCAGCTGTGCGCTTTCCAGTTTTAACTCACTGACTTGGATCTACAGTTTTATACCGATTCCTAACGGTATTTTGAGAAGCTTTTTCATGGCTATATACTCGCCGTCACTATGCGAGGTGACCGCCGCCGAAAGAAATTTTTTTTGAAGGTGGTCAGAGCAGGGTTCGAACCCAGGATCTCATGTACAAGAGCCGCGCACACTAACTCTTGCACCACCGACGCAATTCGTCAAAGCAAGATTATAATATGCTATAGCCGAGTGCCGAGGTCGTAGACTAATATATGTAACATGAGTCTGCAACAGCTGTTAAAGCTTTAACCGGATGTCACGTCGTAAGTTGGAATTTCATCGAGTTTGAGATGACGAAACTAGCGTCAAACATAATTTAAAAGTCATTATCATCAATCGAACATAATTTAAAATACATTAGTATCAATAATAATAATTTAAACATTTTAGAAACATATTTTCTCTATCGCTCATTCTTTCATCCATTTTCATTTGCATGATTTCCCAACTTAGTAGTCGATGAGGGGTGGCATCGAAAACCCCTGGCTGAGGTCGTGTATTCAGAAACCGACTGCAGGTTAAAGAAAAGTCGATGAAAGTCTGCATAAGAAAGAAGATTTATGAATATTGATGGTTATGGCAAAGTATTGTTGTGGATGTTTTCGCACAAGTAGGAGTTTAGGCAATTCTCGCTTACTTGAGATTTGTGTATCCCTATAATGAGTGATGATATACCTAAATACTTGTGGAGAAGGGAGCTGATGATATGCCTTGGGGGGCATTGAAAGAGCTATATTCCCAACCATCCACCATAATAATCAATTTCACATTATTTCTTTGATAATATATGTTAACCACAAAGTCATTGATCGCCCTAATTATCATTTCCGCATAACATCAACATCATATTACAACAAAGGCAACGACCCAACGTATGTTGCGAAACGCTAAAGCAGCTACACCCAAATCCAAACTGCAAAGTCAACAAACAGTGAACAAAAGCCAATAACCCTAAAGCAGCTAAAACATAAATGCAATGCAATAGCAAAATCAACAATAACCAAATTATGTCGACTAAGTAAGATTAAACCCAAATGTAAAGTATTATTAAGTAAAAAAGAAATAATAAAGTTCAGTTGTTCTTTGGTAGTAAATTAATCTTGTTTAGTTATTTCGAGTCGCGGACTTACAAATAATTAATTGGCGCCCAACGTAAAAAGGTTACACGGTTAAGTAAAATTTCGTGCAACCAAACAAACCCGTAAATACCCAAAAAGGCTATCGGGACTACCCAAGTGAATTATCCGAAGGATAATACCAAGCAACCAGAAGAAGAGGAATAACATCCTAAATAAGCACCAAGGATCCAGTCATCGACGGACCAGCCAATCTGCAGTGGAAGTAACAAGCACCTGAGTACAACAGAAAAGGGACCGAGCTAAACTCCCAGGATTGCTGCTATGCTAATTATAGTGTTGTAAGTAGAATTAAGAAAATATTGTTTAAAGTGAAATAGTGCCTAAGTGGAAATAGTGTCTAAGTGAAGGAAAAATCATTTGTGGAAAATATAGCAATAAGCAAAAATTAAGATAATTTAAAAGTAATTTTTAAATCTCAATATATTGCTGCGATTCCTACGGGACCCTCCAGTGATAAAAAAAAGAAAAAAAACAACAATACAATACATTTTGATCGAAATTAACAAGAGGAAAATAATTTTGGGAAAACCTGAGAACAAAAATTGAATTTTTTTTTTTTAAATAAACAACCAATAATATAAATATATTTTGTACCAAAAGCCTTATCTCAACGGAATTCTTAAAGAAATAGCAATATGTCAAACCCCGAAAATTTAATCAGACCTCCAGTTCTGAATATTCCAATCCAAGAACCTGTTAATCCAAACAGAAATCAAGTTATTATGGAAGAGACAATTGCTCGTATTTGCGCACAGCAATGCCAGATGGCTATTAGACAATATCTTAATCCAAGTGCCGATATTGCTGGTGTGGATCAATTCATTGATGAAAGATATCGTAATGATCTGGCGGACTTAGATAAAGTGCCTGACGTCGTCAGAAGTCTCCGCGAATTTAACGGAAATGCTGCAGAGTTCAGCTCTTGGAAGAAGAGCGTAGATAGAATTCTAAGACTTTACGAATCTAAGATTGGCACCCCCAAATATTTTGCTATCCTTAATACGATTAGGAACAAAATAACTGGCAATGCTGATGCTGCTCTCGAATCATATAATACCCCACTGAACTGGGAGAGTATTTCAAAGTGCCTTACTCTGCATTATGCAGACAAACGCGATCTTACTACCTTAGAATACCAAATGACAACTTTGGTGCAAGGTAATAAGAGAATTCAAGACTACTACCAAGAAGTCTACTCTCACCTTTCGCTGATTATGAATAAATTGTCCTGCATGGACATAAGCAGGGAATCTCTTGATTTATTAGCACAAACTTATAGAGATAAAGCCTTAGATACTTTTATTCGCGGTCTTAAGGGACACTTATCGATACATCTAGGGATGAAGGAACCAAGGGACCTCCCTCAGGCACTACAATTATGCTTAAAAATGGAAAATCAAATTGCTAGGGCCCATTTTGCGAACTCTCACGGTCAAACTAACAGGACAAACATGCAATCGGCTCCACAATATCCACCAAGACACCCTCAGGTGGCTACACAATTGCACCCTCGTGGGCAATATCACACCAACTCTTCATTCTACCCTCAATTGGCTCAGATGCCACAACCATATTCCAATGGACAACACTTCAAACCTGCTCCTTTCACTCGACCTCAGCATTATTACAACCAGTTGCCTCAAGGCCAATTCCATCCCAATAATTATGCGCAACCTCCGAGGCCATTAGCACCGAAACCACAACCTCGACCCGAGCCAATGGACATTGACCCATCAACTCGATCAAGAGCGGTCAATTACATGAATAGGCCAGCTCAAAATCAATTTTTTGGCAAAAGACCAAACGATCAACCGGATCAGATCCGAGATCCTAGGAAGATCCAAAGAAATTTCCATTTGGATACAGAAGAAAGTGGAGATTCAAATCCTCAAACTTATGAATCTCAATTGGAAAATTACGAGTCGGAAGAGAAATTTTTGCCTTTAAATGATTACATCGAAAATGAGTACGATGTCCTTGATGATAAAGATCAATTGGATACTCAAGAGTTTGCTGATATCCATTTTTTAGATTAGGGAACTCGTCTCTACCATATTTCGAATGTAGAACGAGTTCGGGCCAAATTTTGAAAATTCTCGTTGACACAGGTTCTACCAAAAACTACATTCAACCCCAGTTAGTGAAAAATCCCATTCCCAACACTGAAAATTTTTACGCAACTTCCATCGCAGGTCAGACTAAAGTCACACACTATACATTTATAAATCTGTTTCATAAAGACTTTGAAGCACAAAAATTTTTTCTTCTCCCATCTCTTAAGTCTTTTCATGCCTTATTAGGAAACGATGGCCTAAAGGAACTATCGGCCGTCATCTATGCGGCAAAGAATTATATGATTGTGGACGGGAAAGTGAAAATAAGATTAAAACAATTGAATTGTCATTCGGTAAATGTGATCAATATCCGAAATGATCACATGACTGAGGATCAGAAAACTAAACTCAATGAAATTGTCAATGTTCATGGCAAGCTATTTAGCGACCCCAATGAAAAACTTACTTACACCACATCAGTTATTGGTGAGATCCATACCAAAGATGATTTACCAATATACTCAAGATACTACCCATATCCAATGCATCTTAAGGATGAGGTAGAGGGTCAAATTCGAGAACTTTTGGATCATGGTATAATACGTCCATCACGGTCACCATATAATTCTCCGATATGGGTAGTACCGAAAAAGGCTGATGCATCGGGGAAACAAAAATATCGAATGGTTATTGACTATAGAAAATTAAATGATGTCACCATACCCGATAAGTATCCGATACCGAACATTAATGACGTATTACCTCAATTATCGAAAAGCAAGCTGTTTTCCGTAATAGACCTAAAGAGTGGATTCCACCAAATTCCTTTAAGAGAACAGGACATGCAAAAAACTGCATTTTCGGTCAATAACGGAAAATATGAGTTTACCAGGCTTCCGTTTGGGCTAAAGAATGCCCCCTCCATTTTCCAACGAGCATTAGATGATATTTTGCGCGAGTACATAGGAAAGATCTGTTTCGTCTACATAGACGATATCATCATATTTGCGGAAAATGAGGAAGATCATTTGCGGAATTTAAATATAGTATTCGAAACATTGGAGCTTGCAAATATGAAAGTCCAGTTGGACAAGTGCGAGTTCCTAAAGATGGAAGTAGAATTTCTAGGTTTCATAGTATCAGACTCTGGGATCAAGACTAATCCAAAAAGAGTAGAAGCTATTAATAATTTTCCACCTCCAAGAACATTGAAGGAACTTAGATCATTCTTGGGAATGTCCAACTTTTACAGACGATTTATAAGGGACTATGCAAAGATTGCTAAGCCTCTGACCATTCTCTTACGAGGGGAAGGGGGACGAACGTCGAAATACGCTTCAAGTAAAATCAAAATAAACCTCAATGAAGACGCAATAATCGCTTTCAACAATTTGAAAAATGCTCTTACATCCGAAGATGTGATATTAGCATACCCAGATTTCGGAAAAGAATTCCATCTGACCACAGACGCTTCAAACTACGCCCTTGGCGCAGTCTTATCCCAAGACGATAGACCAATTGTGCTACTATCTAGAACCCTACAAAAGTCTGAAGAGCATTACGCGACTAACGAGAAGGAGATGCTTGCCATAATATGGGCACTGAAATCACTCAGAAATTACCTTTACGGTTCGGCCAGAATGAAAATTTTCACTGACCACCTTCCTCTGACTTATTCTTTGAATAACAAAAATTCAAATTACAAACTGAAGAGATGGAAAGCTTTTTTAGAAGATTTTAATTACGAACTCTGCTATAAGCCCGGAAGCACGAATGTTGTTGCAGACGCGTTGTCACGACCTCCAAATGAGGATTCTCCAATTAATTCTATGACGGCAACGCAGCACAGTGATGAAAGTTCCTATCATAACATAATGCAGTTTACGGACGCTCCGATAAATGTATTCAAGAATCAAATTATTATAACATCAGAGGGAAAAGAAGCCTCATACAAATTTGAAATAGTGTTCCCAACGTATCACAGGCATACGATAAATGAACCTAATATTACTTCGGAGAATCTTACGGAAATCTTTAAAAAGTATCTTAATCCATCTGTAACTAATTGCGTCAAGACAACCTATGCGGTTTTAGGGAAATTACAGGAAATTTTTCGGGACAAATTTTCCCGATATAAAGTTAAATATTCCCAAACTGTAGTGACCGATCTTTTGATGGATGAAGAGCAAGAAAATGTGATCATAAACGAAAATAATAGAGCACATAGGAATAGCACAGAGAATAAGATCCAAATCCTTTCAAAATACTATTTCCCTCAGATGCATTCAAAGATAAAGAAAATCGTGAAATCATGTAAAGTTTGCAAGGAGAACAAATATGATAGGCATCCAAATAAGATCACATTAAGCGAAACTCCAATACCTCAATTCCCTGGTCAAATTGTCCATGTAGACATCTACTTGACTGAAAAAAAGCCAATACTAACGGCCATTGACAAATTTTCTAAATATGCCCAGGCGAGGATATTAAAATCCAGAGCGACTGTCGATGTCAAGGAAACCCTCAGGGAAATTCTCCTTTCTTTCGGTATGCCAGAAATTGTCGTTATTGATAACGAAAAATCATTTAACTCTAATGCTGTAATTTTCATGCTAGAAAATCAGTATAATGTTAAGGTATTCAAAATTCCTCCTTACAGCAGCAGTGTGAATGGTCAAATAGAGAGGTTTCACTCCACACTAACTGAGATAATGCGCTGCCTGAAAGCCGAGAATATTCATAACACGTTTTCAGAACTTCTACATAGGTCAATTTATGAGTACAACAACTCTGTTCACTCGACCGTTCAGAGAAAACCCGTTGAGGCCTTTTTCGGAAGAAGAATTAGCACCGATCCAAAGGTCATTAAGAAAGAAAAAGAGAATATTTCCCAAAGACTTAAAGAAAAACAAACCGAAGACATTGATTACCACAATAGGACGAAGACGACTCCGAAAATTTACGAACCAGGACAGACAATTTTTGTTAAAGAAAATAAAAGACTCGGAACGAAACTAAGTAAGACCTACAGACCAGAAATAGTAAAAGAGAACAAGAATTCTACAGTCATTACCGAATCGGGGAAAATTGTTCATAAAAATAATATAAGGAATTAAATTTGATTTTAACTTTCAGGACACTATTCACCCTGGTCGGGGCTGACGTTAAAATACTGGACTATACGAATTCTCAGATCGTGACCATGGACGCAGGAACGGCAAGACTACAAACCGGCACATTCAAACTAATTCACGTAATCGAAACCGACAGATATCAGGAATTAATCGACAACATGCAAGAGACCGTGAGCAAGAACATAAGTGAATCCCATTTCCTTCGACCTTTTTTAGTCCATGAATTAGTAGAATTGCAAAGTTATCTGGATAGATTAAAGCCACGAGCGAAAAGATCTCTAAATTTTATAGGTTCGGCATGGAAGTGGATCGCAGGAAATCCGGACCATGATGATTTCGAGATTATTAAAAAGAAAACCGACGAGATACTGGCTGACAATAATAAGCAGGTTGTTATAAACAAATTAACCGTTGAAAAAGTAAACGAGATCATAGGAAAAACCAATGAAATCCTAAGAACTTTAAATTATGATGAAACTATGAAGGAAAAACTAATAACACACTTAAAATTAAAAATAGACATTTTGAAAGAAGAGATAGTAAATATCCAATATGCCATACATTGGGCGAAAGTTGGAATTGTTAACTCATTCATTTTATCCCCCTCAGAGATAAATATAGTTAAGCAAATATTAAACAATGAACTAATATCTTTTGTAAACCTTGAGCAAGTGTTCGAATTTGCGGAAATAAAAATTGCATCTGATAAAAATTCAATTATTTACATTATAAGCATTCCGACCACGGATAATACCTCCTGTAATAAAATTCTAGTAAAACCCATAAAATTCGAAAAATTTATAAATAAGATAAATTTTCAAGACGCAATTATTTGTAACAAGACTATTTATGGAATAAGAACTAAATGTAAAACATACAATCAGATTACTATTTGTAACAAAAAACAGTTAGAAAATATCAATACAGACACTTGTTTAGCAAATCTCATTAAAAGCAGATCCTCGAACTGCAGCGTCATAGACAACCGACATGTTCCTACAGTCGAAGAAATAATTCCTGGAACGATTCTTCTAAACCAATTCAATGGAACAGTCTACATCAATTCTGAATCCCAATATCTCAAGGGAACCTATGTCTTGCAATTTCAAAATGCCTCAATTCAAATAATGAATAAATCATACAACTTTTATGAAACAACACATCTCCAACCTCTACAAGCTATTTTACAACCGAGACAAGCGGATCCAAATATCGAAAGCATTTTATCATTAGAAATGGTAAAAGAACTACAGGTGAATAACACAGAAGCCATAGATCAATTATCCAGCGCTCATAAATGGGGCATATCAATTAATCTCGGGCTATCATCACTAATAATCTCTTCAATAATACTAATGTATCTGATAAGGATAATACGCACAAAAAGGAAAGAAGTCATTATTCCACAACCCGTGATAAACACAAATCCTTCAGTCCACCTTTCAATACCACAAGTATCAGAATTACACCAAGTTAGAATGACGAAGCCAAATGGAATCAACAGAATATCTCAAATTCCATATTTCTAACCGATCGAGGACGCTCGGTATTTAGAGGGGAGGTGTTAACCACAAAGTCATTGATAGCCCTAATTATCATTTCCGCATAACATCAACATCATATTACAACAAAGGCAACGACCCAACGTATGTTGCGAAACGCTAAAGCAGCTACACCCAAATCCAAACTGCAAAGTCAACAAACAGTGAACAAAAGCCAATAACCCTAAAGCAGCTAAAACATAAATGCAATGCAATAGCAAAATCAACAATAACCAAATTATGTCGACTAAGTAAGATTAAACCCAAATGTAAAGTATTATTAAGTAAAAAAGAAATAATAAAGTTCAGTTGTTCTTTGGTAGTAAATTAATCTTGTTTAGTTATTTCGAGTCGCGGACTTACAAATAATTAATTTATATACTACTAAATTGTACGTTTTCATAGAAATGCATGCCCCCTAAAAACCTTCATTTACAGTCCTCTAATGACACCTTCGATAAGCAGACCTGACAGAAGGTCTGACAGGGAAGGGCTTCTACGAGACCAATTTTCCAGCCGGACAAGGTAACGGAAATCTGAAGGTCTCCCTTTCCTATGGCGAACAATGTTAATTTGAAATGACGATCGCCTTTGTAAGGATTTCGGACTACACTTGCAGGCCTTCTATAGTCATTCAAACGACACACTTTTTCTGTAGGGCGCACATAAACTAATGCACTTTAACATTGTAAACATATACTCAACCAAAAACGGTCGTCGGTGGTACAATGGTAGTGTTCGGGGCTCCATGAGAACGCATGGGAACATGAGTTCGATCCCTTCTCTGACCACCTAACATTTCTGTAGGCAATGGTCGCCTCGGAATAGGCGTAAGGTAGTCAATCAGGTAGTCTAGAACACACAGATCACTGGATACTACACGCAAAGAAAACACTCGTTCCTCCCAAACGAAATCTCAGATAGCTGAAGTTCGTTTGGGGACTGTAGTTGGGAGAAACGAACTTCTGTTAATCCATACATATCATTTCGTTTGGGAGAACCGAAAAATGTTTGCAGCAAACGAGTTATGAAAAATATAAGCCGGAAACAACTTTTGCGAGAAACGAAAAACGTTTCCTCCGACTGTTGTTTCGGTTACAGCAACCAAGTTCTGGTTACCCCAAAATAAAAATAAAAAAACGTTTGCGGGAACTGAAAAACAGTTGCAGTAAACGAGTTATGAGAAAGAGAGCTGAACACACCTTTACGAAAAACGGTTCCGCCAGCTGTTCCTTCGGTTACAGCAACCGAGCTGTGGTTGCTCCAAACTATAAAAACATTTGCGAGAACTGAAAACCGTTTGCAGTAAACGAGTTATGAAAACTTAGAGCTGATAAAACTGTTTGCGAGAAACGAAAAACGGTTCCACCAACTGTTCTTTCGGTCACAGTAACCGAGTTGTAATTAAAACTTTTATTTATGGCTTCTTTTTTGTTTAAATTTCCAAATTTTTGTCTATTTTTCACTGTCTACTTACACGTCTGTCTCGCCCTGCATTCAAATAACAACTAAAAGCGCAGTAAACTACACGCGTCAAGGTAGAAGCATTAGAGTGTGTGATCACGTTTATGTGTATGCGTGAGTGTGTATGCCATAGACTAATATTTTTGGTAGACTTAACAGTTCTGTCAGTAAATGTATGACATTTGGCTTGGTGTGATATGAACGTTGGATGTTGAAACGAATTGCTTCAATATTAACCAGAGTTCGTATTTACCCTCCCACCCTGTGTAACCCATACACATCGTCATGGGGAATGTATAATGAACGTTTACCCATTACCCACAGGGTATGGGAAAAATAATGGGTAGCTATCCACGAAAATGAGGAATTACCCATCACGATTACCCATTACCCTCAGGGCAATGGGGAAAATAATGGGTACCTCCCCCGAACAATGGGGAATTACTCATCACGATTACTCATTACCCTCGGGTAAATGGGGTAAATAATGGGTAGCTTCCCACGACGATGGGTAATGGGTTACCCAGGGTAACCCATCCCCATTTTTGATCGAAAATATGAAAAAATTAGGAAAAATCTCTATATCTCGGAACGGAGCGTCCAATCGAAAAAATTTCCAATTTTTGCTGATTTCTAAGGGGTTTTCATAAAGTGATCCAATTCGTATGGAAGAATTTTTTTTTCGAAAAATCGCCAAAATAAGAAAATCGCTAAAATAAAAAAGTGGTTGTATGATGTGGAGTGGATAAGACCAGGGGATTTCTATGGCACAGCTGATCGAAAAGCCACTAGGGAAATGATGTCGAATGAGAGGCCAAAGAAAAACATACAGATTATAGACCATGCAGCAAACTATGTAAGTTTAAAAGTGTTTGATTGATACTAGTGACAGCTAAATTATGTTTGCATCGAACTAAAATACGCGTTCCCTTTTATTTTTGTCCGTATTATGCCAACCAAAGAGTAAAATATCAAAGCAACTCGAACTTGATGAAATGGCCTACTACCTCGTCGTCATGAAGAGGCATCGAAGAGAGTATTGGAGGCTATTTGGTATTGCTCTGTGATAACACTGTATTCAGATGGCAGAATGAGAGAAATTTACGTTCTACGTAGTCTGTGCTCTCATTGGAAAATGGCTAATTTCAGTTATCGCAAACGTTTTTTAAATTTGCGGCAAATGTAATTTTGTACGTGTTTGATGGAAACGAGAATTCGTTTGCAACAACATGATACACATTTGCGATGTATGAGTTTATTTGAGATAACTACATGAACGGTTGCGATTAATAAATTAATACAAATCAATCAAAGTATTGTTGCGGCAACCGAGCAATAAACGTTTTTTTTCTTTGCGTGTAGTGATTCATTGATACTATTGACAGCTAAAGTATGTTGATAATGAAAATACGCATTCTTTCTGTTCGTTTTATGTCCACCAAAGAGTAATGTGTAACAGCAACTCGAATTCTAGGAAATTGCCAAACAACTTCGAGATCACAAGAGAACGCAAAACAGCTGATGGAAACTTTTTACGTCGATACGGGCATAGAGTAATAGAGGAGTTGTTGGCAATTTCATAGGATTCGAGTTGCTGTTGCATATTACTCTATGGTTGGACATAAAACGAACAGAAAGAATTCGTATTTTCCTTAAACCTGTACACAGTATAAAACACTTTAAATCTAAAATTGCCAGCAGTCAATAAAATGCTTTAAAATAAATACAAATTTAAATTGGTTTGAATTTGACTTTTGTTGCGGTAGTTCAAATTAAACCACAAATTATAATTTCCATGTATGTAATTAATTTGTCCCATGTATGTATGTTCCGGTGTAAAGTTTTGCAAGATAAAATTAACATAAAACCCCAGATAAATGTCGACGATTGTGTATAACAATCACATTTACATAAATTAGTAATAATATTTCTTTTAAACACAATTTTTTTCTCTTAAACAATATAATTATCATCCATTTTTAGTGGTAATTTTTCACTACAAATTCCAATGGATTCTATTGTTACCTTTTTTTGCAGTTGACTCACTCTTAGAACTGATTACAGTCGAAACGATTCCAAACATTTAAATTCTATTCAAAACAATGTTATCCAATATTGGATGGTGTCTAGACCGGTAAGATCCGATACGCCTGTGGCATTGGTCAGTTCGCTCGGTTTTGACCTTAGCGCACGTGTTTGTGAAACAAACAAACATAATTTATAAAACGCTTGACATTTTGAGCGCGTGTTATGGCTTTTTTACAGCCTCTTTGAGGGCACGTGCCCTCATAGACATGCGTACCGTACCATATCATCGATGGCATGTGAGAATAGGCGAATCACAAATGACTAACGATAATGCATTATGCTAAATTGAACAATAGAAATAACTATAAATTAACAATACGATTAAGGAACTAGTTTAGATTTCTACTGCCTGCAATTTTGGTTTGAATTATGATTAGAGAAAACATACATAGAGTATAATGGGCATAGAGTAATGTCATCTAGAGCTGCCATTCTTCTCATCTGACGTTTCACATCACACTCTTCGTGGTGCGCCCGGGGCAGTAGAGAGTTGTTTGACGTAAATTGAGTTACACCAGGTGGAATTACAAAAATTTTGTGACTTTAACTTTGCATGTCGTTTTGATGCAAAACTATGAAATTTAAACGTTTTTTGTACCTTTTTGTTATCTTTTATTGTTAGTATATATTTGTGGTGTATTTACACAAAAATGCAGTTGCAGTTTTCTTGTTGGTTGGTTTGGGCCAGTGCCTGTATCTGGTATTATTAAAGCAATTCTTTCCAACATGCACCGTCCATATGCAACCACACGAAACTTCGTAAATTTGCTGAGAGAAATCGTTACTCTAGATATATGAATTACTCTATGATAATGGGGCTTATATGAAAATTGTTGTATCAATTAGGTATAATGTTTGGATTTACCCAAATTTGAATTGTGCTTTAAAATCGACAGGAACTGCTTGCTCGCTCTATACCCTGCACAATCCAGTTTTTATATGCGTTGAAAACAGGGGTCCGTCCCAAACATATTTCGTTTTTCTGGTGCATTTTACTTATGACTAATACCATTATAACTGGTGTGACACTTACTAACTACATGTTTTTAAAGAGTTAATTAATAGTGACTGCATTAGTAGTACAGTCAAAACTACTAAGTTATAGTTTTTATATTATCAGATTTTTTTGGATCTGATCGAACCATTTAGTATGCTGTGAGGCCTCAGGTAGGACGAACCCTATAGTGCGGTCTCTTCAACATTTTAATAGAGTTCATTGTGAGAAAAGTTACAGCCAACACGAAAAAATCTATTAGCCACAAAAGCCTGAAGCTGATAATTTATCCTTTAGCTCGATGCACTTTTTTTTAGCGATATTCAATAGCTTCGATACCCTGTTTATAGTAAGAACTGTCAAACTCCTTAAAATAGCCATCAACCGCAGACTCCACCTCTTCATTGTTGACAAATCTTTTACCACCGATCCATTTTTTCAAGTTTGGAAATAGAATATACTCCGAGGGATCTAAATCTGGCGAATAAGGTGCGTGATGAAGCTATTCAGACTTAAATTCATTAATTTTGACCATCGGAATAGGGGACGTATGAACTGGATGAAACAAAACTTTGTTTTTCGCCAAATGCGGCCTTTTTTCAAAATTTCATCACTTAAACGCTGCAATAAATTAGCTAATATTCGCTGAAATGAATTTTCCTTTCTGAAGATAAAAAATTCTTCCATGCACATCCCCATAAACAGACGCCATGGCATTGCCTGCAGATGCAACCGTCTTCGCCTCCGTTGTGCACGATTCTCCCATTCCAGTCCAGTCTCTCATCCATGGTTATAAATCGACGCAAAAATGCAGCTTTATTGCGGTGAAATATCGCCAAACACTCTACTGAAACATCTTCACGACGCTGTTGTTTCATTTTGTGCACAGCTCTCTCATCTGCAAATCTTCGGTTAATATACGATGTAGCACTTTTTCAAATGCCTAGCATTTCAGCTACTTAGCTCACGCACTTTCAGCCGACGATCCAATACCATTTTGTGGATTTTCTTAACCGTGTCTGGCGTGGACACCTCAATTGTTCGACCACTACGGTGTACGTCTTGGCAGCTCGTACGGCGTCGTTTAAGCTCTGCTACCCAATATTTTACAGTCGTAAACGAAGGAGCATACTCCCCCAGAGTAGAATCTAGCTCGGCTTTAATATTGCTTGGAGTGAGACCTTTCAAATGAAAATATTGAATTACATAACTGTGACCAATTTTTTCCATGTTTACAAATTCACTGAGATCGTTTACATTTGATGGCTCAAATAAAATTTCTAAACAACGTGGCGCCTTGAAACTTAAAACATATGTTTATCAGTTCTACACCAAAACGACATGAAAAAGTTAAGTGAACATATTTTGTAACTCCACCTGGTGTAAGTTAATTTTAAATTTAATTTCTCTCATTTCCACAAACAAGCGACGAAGAGTGTGAAATGAAACATCAGATGAGGAATAAATGTGTCTATACTATATTCGTCTATGTGTTGCTACTTTTCACCAAAATATATATTTTTTGAAACTACTGGCACCATCTATACGTCAGGTCGGCTACTTTTGTGAACGCCCTCGTAGATACCAAGTGAATAGTAAATGTTGTAAAGTTATACAAATGTTAAAATTTTGCACTCTGGGTTTATGGTAATTTATATATTTATATACAGCGAGAGCTGCTGTTGCAAAATTTTGCCGTCATTTCCGCTGGAATCGCATCCCAAGCTTCTTTTACTTCATACTACAGCTTGTTTACGCCTTTTGGAGCATCTGGGTACTTGGCAAGCTGAGCGTTTATATAACTCCAAAACTTTTCGATCGCGCTTAAGTCCGGTGACTGCCCTGGCGTTTTAATTATCTCCTGTTTGACCAGTTTTCAACGATGTTTTGGGTCGTTGTCAGGCTGAAATCACTGTTTAAGTAGCAAGACACCTTTTTTCTATAGCAGCTGGTATATTATTTTGCGGTATTGAAAGATATTGTTTATTTTTCCATAATTCCTTCAATTTTATACCATTGTTGTTGAATAAATGCGACATTACGAACGAGTACACACCGTTCGCAAAGTGGCACCCAAAACAACGCTGCAGAACCAGGGGGTTTCTATGGCACAGCTGATCGAAAGGTACTAGGGAAATGTTATAGAATGAGAGACCAAAGAAGACATACAGATTATAGACCATACAGGAAACTAAGTTTAAAACTCTTTGATTGATACTAATGACAGGTAAATTATGTTTTATGCTGTTTGCATAAAACGAAAATAGGCATTCCCATTTATTTATGTCCGTATTATGCCAAACAAAGAGTAAAGTAAAATTACCAAAGCAACTCGAACTCGATGAAATGGCCTACTACCTCGTCGTCATGAAGAGGCAGCGGAGAGAGTAAAGAGGCTCTTAAATATTACTCTATACATAGAAGCTCTTTTCTACTGCTTTATGGCAGAACTGGACACTGACGGCGAAGTTGGTCTCAATTTCCTCTTCATCTCCACAAAAGCGAGAGTAATAGATCCTCTCAGTACTCCAATTACGTTCTAGGTCCCTAACATCACAGTTACTTGTGGCAACGAGAATCCGCTAACCAGCTTTGCCCACTTGAAGTAGCGACTGCGTTCGGCTCGAGTTCAATAGCGGTCGGATTTTACTTGGAATCTTGCAGTCAGTCCTCGACAACCTTGCGGTATTGCATACAGGTAGCAAATCGGTGGACAGTGACGCTGCAGTTCTGGATTTCAAAGCCAGTTTTTGACACTTGACTGGATCTTTTTGATTTGTGCCAAGTAAGATATATAAAGCAGGTGGTGTTACTATGACAACAAATACAGGAAGCCAATACAAGACAATTTGTTTTTGTTGGGACTTCACTATCAAACTCAACGTACATGTACTAAGTTAATAAAAGAACATTTGAGTTTAACTCTCAATTAAGAAAACCATAGGAAAAAAAATATGAAGCCAGTGTTAGATAACACGGGCGCATAGGTCAGACGTAGAATACGTTAGTCATTTTGCAATTAAAATATATGAATTAAATATAATTTTTGATAAATGATTTAAATCTATCAAATTTATTTTCAATTTTTATGTTAAAAATTTAGGATAGTTTTTAACAAAATTTGGGTACACTTTGTATCAATTCGATGCACTTTTGAAAACAAGTGTAAATACTGCATGTGGCAACACTGGTTCTGTAATGTTCACATAAAACATGCATTGTCATTATACTTCTTCTCTTTCTCACACTGGTTCTGTGATGAACACACAGATAATCGTACTGCTCTTACACATGATGTTATAATACATAAAATACAAAGCATATGAAAATTAATACAAAATTTGAAGGAGTTAAATTGTGATTTACTTATAGAATCAAAAAAATTATATGTAGCAATATGATTATTTAAATACAAATCAAAAGAAGACATATTAAATATGTTACGACCATACTTGAATTTTCTTCAATGCATGCATAAAGTATTAAAAACTTATAATGAAAGTGACAAACATTTTCTCAAAATTTTGTAGTCCAGATCAACACCCCTACCTTACCGTATAACGTATTCTACGTTAAAAATACAGTCAGCTATTGTAGAGATACCACCCACTTAAACAACATATTTCAAAAAAGTTGCAGCTATTTTTTTTTTGATATCTCAGCATGTAAGTGTAAGATGATTTACCCAGCAACTTTAAAAGAGAATTGGATGCACCACAAAATGTCGTCGTGAGTGTAAATAGAAGGAGAAAGGAAGCCGTCAAAATTAAAACTTCGTGCCGATTTCAGGCGCTGCAGCTGCCACCATCGTTGATTTATACCATCTTTATACGATGCCATTTTTTAACCATGCAATTTGGGTTTGTTGATGAGGGGTGTAGAGAAGGCAGAATAGAGGAGAAAATTGCACGAAGCGCCACCGCACTGGGTTTCATGCCATTTTCATTCCATTCTCTTTGTGCTCTTTCTGTATTTCTTTTGATTTTGACATTTGATGTTATTGTTTCTTCCATATTGGTTTTTCGTGTGTTGTGTTATGTATGTACATTGTTTAAAGTTAAATAGAGTCAAACAATTTAACAGAAGTTAAAAATAAATTAAACAAATAAAGTTGAAATAATTAATGAAAAATAATAAAGAAAATGTGGACCAGGTCAACAATGGAGCTCATGTTGGTGCAGTATGAGCAGCATGAAAACCTGTACAATGTTCGGCACCCAGATTACAAAGACCGCGTAAAGCGGTCTAAATCCCTGTATGCTATACAGGAACGGCTGAAGGAAGTGGACGCGAGTTTGACCATTGAAGGGATCAAAACAAAAATCCACGGATTACGTTCGCAATTCCTCAAAGAAATTAGCATGGTGAAGGCAAGCAAAAGAAGTGGTGTTGGCAGGGACGACGTATATGTTCCAAAGCTGTGGTGCTTTTCGCTATTTGTGAGTTCACGGCCATCGTCATCAAGCATTTGTGATGTAAGTACATAACACTGTGTTACATCAAAAAATCATTTAGATAGAAATAAAATAATTTTCAGACCAATAAAGAAAATGAAAGCGAGAACTTTGACGAAGAAGAGGACTCTTTGCTCAACGATTCCCTGCCTGGTACTTCACAGTCGTCTACTTTGGTAGCATCCACGCCTTCACCACTTATTTCTAGACCGTGTTCGTCGTCCAATAAAAGGGTAATTGAATTTTTAATTTTGTAAGCTTTTAAATTTGTAAACATTTTTGAAAAAATATTTGAAAAAAAACAGCTATCAAATATTTTTCCGCAGCCTTTCTACAAAACATTTTTGAGTGGCATACAACAAATTATCCCCAAAGTCAGCTAATTTGTTGTTTGATTATCAAAAATGTTTTGTGGTTTGACATTAACAAGGCATTGTTTTAAGTTATTTGTTAAATATTTGCGCAATTTGACCTTAGCTTTAATTTGATGAAATTTAAATCACTTAAAATGAATTGTGTAATTAAATTAAATTAGATTAATTGGAAAACTTACATTTTCCTAAAATATGTAAATTTTTTTCAAATAAAGTACATTTTCTTAGAAAAATGAGCTATTCTTTGAAAATGTACTTATTCTTACCAAATGTACCTTTTTTCTATCGGGTGTTTTTTCAAGCCCGATAGAACTTCAAATTGTAAAAAATAACACAAAAAATTAAATTTTAATAAAAAAAATTTCTATTATTTGTTTCAGTATACTCTGTCAAATTATCATGAATAGACTCACGCTTGAACAACGCTGCCAAATTATCCAAATTTATTTTGAAACTCAGTTGGAAACTGACCCGTTGTTTTATCGCCAAATTGTGTTCAGCGATGAGGCTCATTTTTGGCTTAACGGGTTTGTTAATAAGCAAAATTGCCGTATATGGACTGAGGCCAATCCACAAGAGACCCTCCAGAGTCCATTACATCCGGAAAAATGCACCGTTTGGTGCGGCTTACGCGCTGGTGGCATCATCGGACCTTATTTCTTTAAAAATGAGGCCGGAGCTCGCCTTACGGTCAATGGAGATCGTTACCGCACCATGATCAATGATTTTCTGTTTGAAAATATGGATGACATTGATCCAGACGAGATGTGGTTTCAACAGGATGGCGCTACGTGCCATACGGCGATCGCAACCATCGACTTATTGAAATCAAAATTTGGCGATAAGTTGATTTCGAGAAATGGACCTGTCAATTGGCCTCCAAGGTCGTGCGATTTGACACCTCTCGATTATTTCCTGTGGGGCTAGGTGAAGGCACTGGTTTATGCTGATAAACCAGCAACAATTGATGCCTTGGAGGCCAACATTGTTCGTGTTCTTCGTGACATACGGCCAGCAGTGCTCGAAAGATGGCCAAAAATTGCACGTCCAGAATGCGCTTCGTCAAGAACAGCCGCGGTGCCCATATGCCCAAAATCATTTTCAAATGTTAATGCCACGTACTGATCTTTCGAATAAAAAAAAAACTTTATTAAAATTTAATTTTTTGTGTTATTTTTTTACAATTTGAAGTTCTATCGCCCTTGAAAAAACACCCTTTATAAGTATATTTTCGAACAAAAAGAAAATCATTTTAAAAGTAGTACCTTTTCTCCAAAAAATTATATTTTGCCTTTAATTTTTGTTAATAACTTTAAGATCTCAAATAAACATTTCAATATGATCTCAATAAAAGTTTTTTATTAAAAAAACATTATCGTTTGCAATGTACTATACACACATATAAGTACAGGCTACGTATTTATTATAATCGGCTGTCTTGCCAGTCGATCTTTCCTTCGTTATTAAAATAATCTTGAAATCCTTGCCTAACGTCTTCTGCAGCACCTTTTCTATTGTGGTCGATTGTACCTGAAACTGTTTCTGCATGTTCTAACATACTTTCCGCAGATGACTGCTAATACGATGGGCTTTTTTTGGAAAGCAAATTATGCAGAACACAACACGTTTTAGTCACCAGCTCAACGGTTTCAACCTGCAAATTAATTCGTTGTTGAAATATTCGGAATCTGTTAGAAAGGATGCCGAAAGCATGTTCAACGACATGTCTTGCCCGTGAAATGCGAAGGTTGAAAATTTGTCTTTCCTTTGACATACTCTTGTAGGAGTACGGTTTCATAATACGCTTGCGCAGTGGGAAAGCATCGTCACCGACTATAACATAGGGCAGTTTTCGACCATTGCCAATAATTTTGTCTGCAGGGAAATGGTTTTCTGCATTGTCTAACACATTTTTCAAATCACTTTGAAGTAAAACCCCAGCATCGTGACAGCGTCCATTGCATCCAACATCAATGTAAATGAAGCGGCACTCTGCGTCTACAAGAGCCATCAACACAATGCTATTTGTCCCTTTGTAGTTGTAGTAGAATGAACCATCTTTACGCTTTGGTTGGAACTCTATATGTTTCCCATCCAATGCCCCTAAGCAAAGTGGAAACTGCCACTTTATTGCAAATTGCTCAGCAATTAACTCCCACTCATATTTTGTTGTTGGAAACTAAAACAAAGATAAAACACAAATATTTACACCGTATAATACTAAAAATTACAATAAATACATTGTGTTATACCTTCAAATATTCGCCTTTATATTTATTCCAAATTGCGGCACAGACTTGCGGGACTGCAATCGATAGAAATGAGTCTGACAGTCTGGTTTGATAACTGGTACTGGCATACGTTTCACCAGTGGCAAGGAAACGCAATGTAGCGGCTAATTTCTCATCGGCTGGAATAGATTGCCTCATGATTGTGTTCTGCTTTGTTATATCGCTTTCAATTCTGTTTAAAATGTATTGGAATGTGTTTTGATCCATACGAATGTATGAAAAAAATGACGACACATCGGAAGATAGTTCCCTCATTAACATCGAAAAAGATCCTCTGCTCTCACGCTGCTGCCTCCATGGCTTTATCCACTCCTTTCTTTTTTTTTGTTAGGCATATTGGCCACAGTTTCACAGCATTCTAACAAACCCAAAATTATACCGACATCAAGCTCATTCCTTAAATCTGAGCTTTCCACTGCAATGTTTACTACGTCGATAATTGTTTCCATCATTTCTTCCTTCGATTCACACATTTTATACAAAAAACTATTACAAATTTACATATATGACAAAATTTGACCGCTTTCAAAAATTAAAGAACATTCACTAAAGAGAAATGTCAGAAAAAATGGCAAGCTCTAATATCATGATATGGCAACGTGTAAAGGCACTAAGATTTACGCTGCAACTTCAAAAGAGAATTGATAAAAATTGCAGCTAAAAATGGCATCGTATAAAGATGGTATTAGAAATAAGGCAGGGACAAGAGTGCGATATCCGCGGCAGCTCAGTTAAAAGTTACATAAATTTACTCGCTCATCGGTTAATTGACTGTATGGAAGGGAACTTGTGGCCGTCAGTGGTGCAATGGTTAGTGTGCGCGGCTCTTGTACATGAGAACGTGGGTTCGATCCCTGCTCAGACCACCTTACATTTCTTTCGACGACGGTCACCTCGAATACTGATCGCGACACTATCGAGTACTTTGCCATGAAAAAGCTTCTCAAAAATACCATTTGGAACCGGAGCAAAACTGTAGGTTCCAATCAGTGAGTGTAAAACTAGAAAGCGCACATCTCACTCTCCTCAATCCCTTCATGGGATGTTATGGGACACCATTTTTTTTAGTATAAATCTGTCGCTGATGTTTGACAAACACAGCTGAAATTTGTACTGTGAATGTTCAAAATTTGTAAATATACGAACATCGTGAATGCACAAAATTACAAATGGAGGACTGTGTTCGATGTTCGCACAATTTGTTCAGGACTCCCGTCTGTAAAGACAAGGACCGAAATCTCATCGCAAATGTGCAGATCATGTTGGTACTATGGAGAGATCATTACTCCGCGCTACTGATACCTGAGATATCCAATGACGATGAGACAATCGATCACAATTTGATCGACGACGTCGATTGACACCCTCCTAACCAAGACGAGGTCAGAACAACTATTGCCCGGCTTAAAAACAACAAAGCCGCAGAATCCAATGGATTATCCGCGGAGCTGCTTAAGGCTGGCTGCGATGAGCTGATAAGGTGCATGCATCAGCTCAGTAGCAAAATTTGCTTAGATGAATGTATGCCCGACGATTGGAGTCTCTGTACTATGCCCCATATCTACAATAGGCGACTCGAGTCTCTGTGCAAACTATCATGGAAAAGCCTTTTATCCATAGCATATAAGGTTCTATCAAGTATAAAGTGAGAAAAACTAAATATATTTGTCGATTATAAGCGGTCTTCGATAGCCCGACACTCGACACACGATGTCAGGATGACCTTGACGATTACAAACTCGGCAGTGAAAGTTGGTAAGGCTCTTACCGAACCATTTGAAAGTACGCGAAGCCTCAGACATGGCGACGTCCTATCGTGTGAACTCTTTAACATCTTAATGAAGATCATTATAGGAAAAGCTGCAGTCAACATGAAGATAACCATCAGCAGCAAAAGTCACATGCTGCTTGACAATTTTTTCATATGGAATTTTACACTTGTAGTCCTCCTAATGCCTAATCTCCATCTGTGTAAATGTTGCATTAGGTTAGGGTAAGTAACCTAACCTAAATGTTGCAGTAAGTTCTTTAAGAATTCTTTTACATATTCTGTCACTTGTAAACGGTTCAGTTGTGATTTTTTAATTATCTTGCTACATTGTTGCCGTTTACCTGTTATTAAGGAAAATTTAAATATTTATGTTAAATGATTTGCGAGCGTAATACAATAGATTCGAGAACCTTGGCACAACAACTCTGAGACAGTTTTTTTTATTTAAATCATTTAACATGATTCAAATGCGAGTAGTTTGTAACAGGGGCAGAAAATATTGATAACACTGTGATAGTTTTTGACCCGAAAAAAAATGAACTTTGATGAATCCTTTTCGAACTATTAGGGGGGAGTCCGCTGAGTGCGAAAGTACATTTGGAAGTGTGAGATTGGCTCCAGTTTTCGAGAAATCGGTATATATGGATATTGCCAAGTCTGCGCTATTTAAACAAATTTTACCGACCATAGGCGAATTTTGTTTTTGGCCTAAAAGGGCTTAAAAAGCTTATTAAAATAGAAAAAACAAATGTTTGCGCTCGGTCCAACTTCTTGAGATATGGGCCTTTAAAGCTTGAGTATATAATTCGCCATATCTCACATATTTACGGTCCGATCTGGTTCCGGTGAATATCATTACAAAGACCGGAGATATTAGCATTATATTTATGTAACGGATATTTTTAAAAAATTTTCATTTCTTTGAATTAATTAGCTTAAAAACAAAACGAAAAAAATATATAAAAGTCCAATATTTTGATTTTAAAGCTTAACTTGAGGCCTATGCTAGAAAAATAAATAAAATTTTGGGAAAAAGTAAAAAAAAACTTTAATTTTTTCTTGTATTTCAAATTTTGAACATAAATATCTCCGGCCTTGGAAGGGTTAATGTGAAGTATTATACCTTAAAACAAAGCCTACAACCTGAGTCTAGGTAGAAAATAGGTTTACTAGGGCTGGTTTTTGAGAAAATCAGATTTTTAACAAAAAAGTGAGGTATAAAAATCGTATTTTTTAAATTTGTCCCCAATGGGTTAATAAAATGTAATATATTTATATGCAGATGTAAAGAGTTTTTAATGGTCTTTGTAATGATATTCACCGGAACCAGATTGGACCATAAATATGTGAGATATGGCCAATTATATACTCAAGCTTTAAAGGCCCATATCTCAAGAAGTTGGACCGAGCGCAAACATTTGTTTTTTCTATTTTAATAAGCTTTTTAAGCCCTTTTAGGCCAAAAACAAAATTCGCCTATGGCCGGTAAAATTTGTTTAAATAGCGCAGACTTAGCCATATCCATATATACCGATTTCTCAAAAACTGGAGCCAATCTGACACTTCCAAATGTACTTTCGCACTCAGGGGACTCCCCCCTAATAGTTCGAGAAGGATTCATCGAAGTTCATTTTTTCGACTATCACAGTGTAATTTTTCTATTTTTAGTAAATAAAATTAAAAACGGCTTTAGGTTCGACCAGACAGAATTTGTTATACCCTTCCCAACAACAGTTTTAAATCATTCGATAGTTAATTATATTATTAACAAATTTCTTTCTTTACTTCGAATATTCGAACAACATTTTATTATTATTTAATATTTCGTGTTCTATAGGGCGGTGACTAGAGTGCCCAAAAAACCGGAAGTTTTTAAAACCGGTTTTCGGTTTGTTCGAAAAATTAGTTTTTCATGAAACCGGTTTTCGGTTTTCATTTTTCCTAAAAACCGGTGGTACCAGTTTTTTTTCGGTATTTTGATTTAAAATAAATTGCACATGTAGCCTTTCAATAATACATTTGTTTATCAACCATTTCATACACTTATTCGTGTTTAAAACTAAAAATTTTACAACTCTATTTAAATTTATTCTAAACCAAATTTGTAATTTTAAACTAAAATTTAACTCATTTTTAAATTTGGAATTCGAGTTAAATATAAAATTTAAAACTTTTATTCAAATTCAAATTATACCGATTTACATTATGCAATTTAAAACAAAAATAAAAAATAAATCATTTTGATATTTGAATAAAAAAATTGGTTGGAAATGACATTTAAAACTTATTGAAGCGTTAAATCATATTTGAAAATATAAATCATATTTCCTAATCAAAAAATTCCCTTAAAATTCGACAACCATATAATTTATTATTCATTTTTTAAGGATATTAATACAAATCGGGTAAAACCGGTTAACCGACGTCGAATAACCGGTTTTCGGTTTGTTCAAAAATTATGTTTTTTAAAAAATCGGCATACTCTATCGGTGACCCGCCCTTTGGTGCCTTCACAATAGTATGGTTCGGCATATATAAAAAAATTGTCTTTGCTCATTTCCCCATACAACGTATTTCCTCTGTACACAAAAAAATAATGCAGCAAATATTCTGTTACCTAAAATTATGCCGGACATGCGATTATTTACAGTTGTGTACACGCTGAAAAATAACGGCCTCAGCAACATATTGAGCTCGTTTACTGCCAAACCCACCCACTTTTGCTGATTGCTTTTCAATTCTCGAAAATACTACAGTAACTTCTCGCAGATTTCGCCCACTGATGAGTAAATCAGCAGCAATTTACAGCAGATAGTTTCATCCGTGTTTACTGTAGCTTTTCTCACAATGTTCTCAATAAATATGTTGAAGAGATCGCATGACAGGTTGTCGCCCTGCCTGAGGGCTCTCCTCGTACTAAATAGTGCGGTGAGATCTTTACTAATCTTTATTGAGGATTCCGTGTCGGCCATTATACAAAGGCGTGCCAGCTTAGCAGGAATATCACGCTTCGACATACATAGCTTGGTAACGTTTTCCCGTATCGGGCTATACAATCGACAGAGAGGTGGTAGGTGTCGATTTATTTTTCGTGGGTTTTCTCCAGGATTTGTCGTAATGGGAATATATGGTCGACAGTTTTCTTTCCAGGTCGAAAGCCACACTGATAAGGTACGATCTGGCCTTCAATCGTCGGACATACATTAGTTTAGCCAGATTACCGTGAATGGGTAATTCTTTCATTTAGTTCTATTTCATTTGTTGTCATACCTTTGAGTAACGTTTGCCAAGAATTATAATTTAATTTTTTTCGTCTCCTGAATCATTACCCAGCAAAAAAAGAATTTCCACCAGAACTACCCGGAAAGAGGTAGTGCAAATTTGCGTTCTGCACTCTCGCTTTTTCCAATGTGTTGACAAAAATTGGGACGTTGGTTGCATGTCCGACTAGAAAACGGCAGCTGGTGAAAATCCTGGGTTCAAATCTCACCAAATCAAACTTTGTTTTTATTATTTTTTTTTTGAGGCGATTTGCAATGTGTCGATTAAATTTGTAGTCATTTAAAAAAAATTGCCCAATGTGGCAAGTACAGCGAACAAACATATGTTGCCAACATTTTCGGAATCAAAATGTATTCGCCTGAAAGTATACCATACAAATTACGGGGTTGTGTATATAGTGACGAAAAAACCGACATTTTTTAGAAATAGGGTTCCGGTTTGTTCGAAAAAACAATTTTTCAAAAAACCGGTTTTCGGTTTTTAATTTTGGCCAAAACCGGTGGATCCGGTTTTTTCGGTTTTTTTGCTTTAAATTAAATTACAAATGTAGAACTTGCAATACATTTAATATTCCACAACTGTATTTTATTAATTACGTTTTAATTTTGAATAAAAACTATATATTTAAAATTACAATGTCCGTGCGTTAGGTCTATTTTAATCTTCAATATTTCTCTACCCATTGGGTAGCATCGTCGGAAAGATAGACACAATTATGAATTAAAAATTAAATGAAAAATAATGAAAATAAAAATGAAAATGAAATTTTTAATTAATAATTGTGTTTATCTTCCTGACGATGCTACCCAATGGGTAGCGAAATATTGAAGAATAAAATTATTTAAAATAGACCTATATTTCTATAGAATACGGCAGACCTTCCCTACTTTATAACATTGCATGAGATTGGGAGGCAAGGCCTTTCATCCCTCTCTACTAGGTCTTATGAAGGCCTGCAAAAAGAGTATTTTTAGAAGGACTTAAGTAAAAATAAAAGATATACATATATGCAAATTAGTTTCATATTTCAGATTTATACTTTAACCAATTGTAATTGTTATAAATTAATTTTTTAAATTCTGCAGCCACAGGAATCGAACATTCGAGCTTAGAACGACGAATTGCAACGACGAATTGCGAACATGTGGAAATACAGGTTTTCATGAACAACAGTCATCTGGCATTATTTTAAAAGGCCTGTGGAAGCCTTATAAAATCATGCATTTCGCAGGCTGTATTAAAGTAGGCATTACCAAAGAAGGATTACCGCTGGGATATAAGTACTTATACATATTTAAAGAAATACATACTCAGAATATGTGTGTGCAGATGATCAAAGTTCACAGCAGTCAAATATTTAAACGTCAAGGGGTGAACGAGCGACTGAGTGGTTGTCGGATTGCTCATAGAGAAATAGATCTCTTTACGTTCTCCTGATGACGACGACGTAGCAGGCCGAGTTCGAGTTACCTTTGTAATTTACTCTTTGGTTGGACATCATACGGAGAGAAATAAAAGGGAATGCGTATTTTCGTTCGTTGCAAACAACATTGAACATAATTTAGCTGTCTTAGTATCAATCAAACACTATTTAAACTTAGTTTGCTAAATGGTTTCCTTCTGGTTGCTTCTCATTATCTTATGGATACCGCCTGGATTGACCAATTATCCTCGAAAGTCCGTGAACGAATTCCACGATGTTCAGTGGTGGCACCTTAAAGTGGCACCGAAAGCAGCGATGCAGTACTGGCCACTGAGAGAGAAGTTGTTCGATGGTCTCAATTTCCTCTTCATATCCATAAAAGCGACAGTATTAGATAGATCCGCTCAGTAGCCCAATTATGGCGTAGGTCCATAACATCACAGTGGCTCGTGATAACGAGAAAACGCTGACCAGTTTTATCGAGTTGAAGTAGCGTCTGGGTTCGGCTTGAGTTCAATATCGGTCGTAACTTCCCTGGGAATCTTGCAGTCAGTCCTCAATAACCATGCGGTACTGATCGTACGGGTTGCACAAAGATCAATTATTCCATGCAGGTTACAAGTCGGCGAACTAACAGAGGCGTTGCAGATCTATGTATGTAGCTAATCAGGACACATTTCCAGCGAGACAGTCTGTTGATTAACTCCATGAATATTACTATGACCGGGGACCTAGCAAAGTCACAGCTTGTTGGTTGCTATATTACTCAGAACTCGTTTAAATTCCTTAAACAGTTCCTATTTTCACGAGTTTGAACTGATTGCATTGTGTCAGGGGGTATCCATGACACAGCTGATCGACTATGAAGTAGGAAATTGATAGAAAATAGAGTAGATAGGCGAGAGAGCGGGAAGCAACCCATGCAGCAAACTAAGTTTAAATAGTGTTTGATTGATACGAATAACAGCTAAATTATGTTTTATGTTGGATGCATCAAACGAAAATTCGCTTTCAATTTTATTTCTGTACGCTTTATGTCCAACCAAAGAGTAACATACAACAAAAACTCGAACTCGGTGAAATGACCTCGACCTCTCGATGATGACCTCGTTGCATGGCGACTCTTATATATTGCTCTATGATACAACTAGATTAACCTAATTTGCATTAAGTTCTTCAGGAAATTGCATAACCGGAGAAAACAATCAATATTTTTACACGGTGAGAACAATTCAAGTTCTATTAAAGATTTTTACATATTCTGTCACTTGTAAACAGTTCAGTTGTAATTTCTCAATTATCTGCCTACATTGTTGCCGTGTCTACCTGTTATTAAGGAAAATGTCAGTATTTATGTTAAGTGATTTGCGAGTGTAATACAATAGATTCGAACCTTGGAACAATAACTCTGAGACAGCTTATTTATTTAAATCGTTTAACATGATTCAAATGCAAGAAATTTGTAAAAACTCTGTACAATAACTCTGAGACAGCTTATTTATTTAAATCGCTTAACATGATTCAAATGCAAGAAATTTGTAAAAACTCTGTAACAGGGGCAGAAATTGATTATCAGTTTTCTATTTTTAGTAAAAACAATTAAAAACATCATTAAGTTCAATTTCAAATAATTGTAATAATAGTAGGTAATATAAAAAAATGTCTTTCTTAGGTTATCATCGTACCTATTATAATGTCAGAGATATAATTGGTACGAAGTTTCTTATCGCACGTTGCGGGATGGAGGCTAAATGAAAAAGAATTAAACAACTTTTGTTAACACTATTATGATACAACCCAGTATTATCAACTACATATATTGGGTACTTTTGCTTTGGTCTGTGTCTAGACTAGCATATGTTGGGAAATTTCTTGATTAATGGGAAGTTTTCTAGATGGAGCCTGTTGGGAAATTTCTTGATTAATGGGAAGTTTTCTAGATGGAGCCTGTAACCAATATTATTTAGTATATGTGACCCGGTCTACGAAAAGGGAGCTTACGTGCGAAAACTAGTTTTCTGTGAAAAAGCTGTTAAAAGTAAGCAACTCGTTTCGTCAATTTCTCATTATCTCGTTAATTGTTCTCCGCGCCGGACGTCCAGTAAGTGTTGCTGTTGGTCGGAATATTATTATAGTTCATCGTGTAAGTTGCTAGTGTGGAACATTTAAAAAAGTAACACTGAAGAAGTGACGTTTACTGTTTCTGTTGATTATCGTCTTCGCATTTCGCATGAAATGAAACATGAGTGTTGATGAGGAGTTCAGTGCCGTAGACGAAAGATTTGCCATCGAAGAAACGGAAGGGAAAAACTAGTGAAGATGTTCTCAAACCAGACGTGGAACCAGGTCCATCTTCCTCAGGATCAACACGTAAAAAGATCTCAAGGAAAACGACAACAAAGAAAAATATATAAACTACTCAGCATTATTATTTTTGGCCCATAATACGTTTTTCTACTGTATAATCATGTCTTTATAGCTTATAATTCAATGTATTTTGTTCATTACCAATAAATTATATTTTGTCGTATTTTTACTCTTCTTTCTCTACATTTTTAGTACACTTCTAAGCAAGTTAGGATTTTCTGCTTTTCACCACGTGAAAAAGCATCTCATCTTCCATCCGAATCAACCAAAAAGTGAAAATTGATTTTTTGACACCTAAGCCCCCTTTCCGTAGACCAGGTCACATATATTGTAGTTTAGAACCCAATAAAAAGTAAATTCAGAAAAGCCAAAGTGAAGAAGTTTAAAAACAGAAGATTTTCTTAAATGAGTGCCTTTTCTTAACAAAAGTACATTTTCTCAAAAAAGGTACATTTTCTTTAAAAAAATGTACCTTTTCTTATAGAAGTACTTTTCCAGTGACTTTTTGGAATCCGGCCCAAGAGAAACAGCTATTGCAGACTCTATGTACATTACTCTATGATATCAAAGAAATAATAAACATTCTCTCATATAAAGTCTTAGCTAGGTTCGTTCGCGAGAAATAGTTCTTACCACTCATATTTTTTTGTAGGGTAAGTGGCCTGTGTATTGGGGGTTCGTCCCCTGCCCTGACCACCTTACTTACATTTCTTTCGACGACTGTCGTTCGCATAGGAATGGCGACACTATCGAGTACTTCGCCATGAAAAAGCGTCTCAATAAACTGTTCGGCCCCTAATATCTTCATGGGACGTAATGGGAATATGTACAATATTTACTTATTCGTTCCATTTATTTTCAACTCCCATCAACAACAACACTATATGTGCTAAACTATTATTGGGAATCGAATTTCAATGTTGGTCCTACGTTAGGGGTATACAAATAGGAGCACAAACTAGCATTCAGAAGTTGCATTATTCGAGACCATACTGTAAACTGCATGCAGACGTTTGTATATACATATCAACAACACTTTTAATACGATAAGCGTGATCTTTTTTTTCGTAGCAAAATCGTGATATTATTGTCTTACAACAACTTGTGCCCTCAACAAATACAAAATATTGCGCATTTTCCGAAACAACAAATATTTTTCAATCGCGTTATCTAGTGACTCGCAAATGTTTTAGACACATGTTCCACTTCGAAATGCATTTCCCATTTGTCATTAGTTTGTAATTCAAGTGCCTTGACCAGATTTGTATGGTAGTTGGTCATACCAACAAGTTATAACCTTTGTTATTTCTCAATTTTACATCAATGCAACGACGTACAGTAACACTACTGTGTCGAAATGGAATAAAAAAAAAATAAAAAAAATATGGTTTCCCATTACATCCCATGAAGGGACCGGGGAGAACTTCACACAATCACTGAGCTGTGCGCTTTCCAGTTTTCACTCATTGATTGGGACCTACAGTTTTACACCGATTCCGAACGGTATTTTGAGAAGCTTTTTCATGGCAATATACTCGATAGTGTCGCCGTCACTATGCGAGGTGACCGCCGCCGAAAGAAATTTGAAGGTGGTCAGAGCAGGGATCGAACTCAGGATCTCAAGTACAAGAGGCGAGCACACTACCCATTGCACCACCGACGAAATGGAATATGAATGCAAATTTAGAATATTCAATGTACATTTATCAATAACTGTCATCAGCGAAATGGGACTGTCCGTGGAGGTGGAAAGTTTCTGATAGCCAACCTCTTGGGAATGGCCAGAAATGATTCCTTCATTGCAGCTGACTACTTCCACGCAGTATGTCCTGGGCTATGGCTTTATCGGAAACCTCCGTTATCTAGCTAGAGTGAGAAGGTGAAACAAATGAGCAGCCTGATTGGTTATACGATCACTGATATGTCTCAGGTTTTGTAGGTGATTGATGTCACTGAAGCTCATCAAACTTTCGGGCATATTCTTTTGAAGGCGGGTGAACCAAGCACATGGGCCAACGGTGGATAGAAAGCAAAAGAAGGAAATCCAGGTTCGACGTACTCCATCCTGTTCAGCGTCGGATTCAATATGGGCGGCTGCAACAAATATCCTGGCAGTAGGTAAAATGCAAAAACCCGGTGGACAGTGAAAATACGAAAACGAAAGATAAAACTTAAACGATCCCTATTTGTTGACAAACCCCGCAAACGTTATAAGGACCACGATTTACGGATATGCACTTTAAATGTAAGAATTCTATATACATCCGGTGCAAGTATCCAAATCCAGCAGATGTCCTCTTTAAATGTAAGAACTCTATATACATCCGGTGCAAGTATCCAATTGGCAGATGTCCTCGAAAGTTATAAGGCTGGCATTAGCGCCATTCACGAAATGCGATGGACAGGACATGGCTGTACAAGAAAAGGAAACTGCGACATATACTACAGTTTCCATGGAAAAATATGAGTTTGGTTGCGGATTTGTAGTTGGCAAAAGACTGCGTCATCTAGTCTCTAGATTCAATCCTCCGAGTGAACGTATGGCCACAATTTGCATAAAAGCGAATTATTTTTATATTTCCCTAATTTGTGTGCATGCCCCGACAGAAGGGAAAGATGATGATGCCAAAGACATAGAATATGTCTAGAGAAAACTTATGACCACATCCACAAGGCTACTTGGGTATTCCCTGATCAACGAAGGAGGAACCAAATTGTTCATGCTGAAATTGAAGGAAGGCACAGGCAGTGTAATGACCGTACGAGTGATCAGAGGAACTAACATCGATTCTGATCACTACCTGGTAGCAGAAAAGGTTCGCACAACATTAAGTAAAGCGAAAATCGTACGAAACCAGACGCAGAGAAAGCTAGACATCGCAAACTGCAATTACCATATGAAGCCACAGCCTACTCATGCAAGCTCTCGCAACTTTTGGCACAGATCAGACCCTCGACGATCCTGAAGCACAGTGTAAACCGATTCCCGACTCTATAAAAACTGCCGCAACAACAGTACTTGGTTTTGAAAAACCGCTTCGCAACGAACCATGGTACGATGAAGAGTGTCGCATTGTAAATGATGAAAAGAACGCTGCACGCACGGCAATGCTTCAGTCAATTGCAACGCGAGCTGCGACTGAGCGGTATAGGGAGAAAGGACAGGAGGTAAACCGTCTCTTTGGGCGTGGGAAACGGCAGTGGAGAAAGCGTCAGAGTCAGAAAATTGAGACAAACAGAAGGAAAAACGAAGTCCGATAATTCTACCAAAATGTCAAAAACGGAACTAATTGACATGGTACAAGGCCCCCTTCTGCAAAGAGAAGGTCGGAAATCGCAGATGTGCAGAGCATGTTTGGCATATGGAGAGATCATTTCTCCGCGCTACTGGTACCTAAGATATATAATGACAATGGGACAATCGACCACAATTTGGACGAAGACGTCGATTGTTCCCTCCTCACCATGACGAGGTCAGAACAGCTATTACCCGGCTTAAGAACAACAAAGCCGTAGGAGCCGATGGATTGACAGCGCAGCTTTTTAAGACTGGCGGCGATGAGCAGATAAGGTGCACGCATCAGCTCATTAGCAAAATTTGGTTAGATGAATGCATGCCCGGCGATTTGAGTCTCAGTGTACTATGCCCCATATTTAAAAAAAGGTGACCCGAGTCTCTGTGACAACTAAAAAAAAAAATTACATGAGGTGTCAGGGGACATCCGGTTGGATCGAAGTTCCTTTCGCTATATGTATATTATGTACTAGTTTGTTTCAACTAGAGTGTTCAAAACCGAAACCGAAAACAGAGAAACCGATTTTTTCATGGAAAACCGAATGCCGGTTTTCCAAAAATTAAATTTTTCGAATAACCGGTTTAACCGGTTTTTTCGATTTATAAAAACCGGGATTTTCGGTTTTTACAAATTTATTTATTAAAATACAAATATGTAGTTGAAACAAATTATCGCCAAAAGTATACTGAACACGGTATGAATTCTGAACACTACCCAATCAAAACTGCAACCAACGTCGCTTGTTGGCGTGACTGATGCCAGCTGCCGACAAGTTGACAAGTGGAAAAAGAAATACATATCTAAAAATATCTTGGCCTATCCAGCAAAAGAGGAGAAGACAAATGTAAGTTTAAACCTAAATATACATTTAAACGTAGTTCTCGTGGTGCTCCATGCCGCTTTTTTGAATAAATATATGCATTAATTTTTTCAGCATGAGTATCGTTTGGAAATATTTTAAAAAAGATGAAAAAGATGCTACTAAAGCGAGATGTTCTGAGTGCCCGAAAGTCTTGAGCTGCAGAGGATCCTCGACGTCATCCCTCATCAATCACCTACAAAGAGTCCATAAAATCGAAATTGAAAAAAAAAACAAGTTTCGGAGCCATCAACATTATCAACAGCAGAATCTAGTCCTTTACGAAAGTATGCAAGAAGAATGTCTACGGGATTGAGCGAAATTCTTGCCAGATTTGTAGCTGAAGATGGAATGTCAGTCAAAGCACTTCAGAAATCGAAACAAGTATCAGAGTTTTTAGCATTCAAAGGACTAGTGATGCCAGCAAGTGACGTTACCGTGTGGAACTTAATAGATGATTTTTACAAAATTAAAAAAGATGAGACTATAAACCACCTAAAGGCAGTTATAGAACGCAACGGGCGTTTTTCTGTGGTGGTTGATGAGTGGACCGATATTTCAAACACCAAGTACGTCAATGTCACGCTGAGAGGTTATAATGCCGAAAATCAAGTGCATGAACTTTATAATCTCGGACTTCAGCAATTAAGGCGCTCAGGAACAGCTGCAAATATACAAAATGTTATTGAAAATAAGTTGCAGGAATATGGGGTTTGTTTTGATACACATTTCGTTGCTTCCACACATGATGGAGCGTCTACAATGAAAAAATATGGTTCTAATATCCTACCAGAATCACAACTTTGCTTTAATCATGCTATCCACCTTTGCGTAGTAGACGTCTTCTATTCGAAAAAGAAAGAAGAAACTGTGTACAGCAGCGACGAAAATGATTCCGAAGACTGCGATGATGATGATGTTGGTGATGGTATAGTGTTGGAAAGCCCGAGCGTTCTTATTGAAGCTGTTTCGGATGTGATCAAAAAAGTTAGGAAGTATGTAAATTTTTTCAACAAATCGTGCGAGAGGCAAAGAAAATTACAAAGTTTTGTACTACAAGAACATAAACAAGAGCTGAGGTTAGTGATTGATGTGAAACACCGGTGGAGCTCCTTAACAACGATGATTGACACATTTTTAAGGATTCACTCATGCGTTAATCATGCACTCCTGGACTTAGGTGAAACTCCTTTTACAGCTAAAGATATCGGTACTCTTCAAAACTTAAGTGCAGTCCTACAACCGTTAACTACAGCTATTAAAAGACTGTCTAAAGATTGCGCCACGCTGATTGATGCCGAAGGTATCTTTACATTCATCCTGAAACAGCTGAAAAATATTAACTCTGTTTATGCTAGAGAATTGCGGGATAGAATAATAACAAGATTTACTGAGAGAAGAGTCGAAATCCTTAATACGCTGCTCGTTTATTTAAGTTCAGGAAAATGTCCCACAAGTTCGTCCATAATTAAATATTCACAAAAAAACGAAACAGTGGATTTTGCCAGCAGTTTATACAAACGCATTTTCCCTGATAAAAATATGGTTGAATCCATGGCTTCTAGTAGCATCAGCTCTGATTCAGACTTGGATTTAGATGACAGCCTAAATAATGATTTGAACAAAACTATAAATTACATTTTAAATCCATCCAACAAACACAAAAATAAGGACGACAGCAGCTTATGTGAGGATTTTGACTACTTCGATAGATTCAAAAAGAGAACAGAAAAGCTAGACAACTTGCTGAATGCGCTTTTAACAATCAATCCAACCTCTACGTTTAGTGAACGAGTCTTTTCCACTTCTAGCTTCATAAAAACGAAACAAAAGAACAGATTAAAATCTGAACACTTAAACTGTATCCTTTTTCTTAAGTATTATTTTAAGCATCAAACATTCTTCGCAAATTGAACTGATTACTTTTCCATAAATTAAATTTAATAATACATTCCATAATTTTTTGTAAATTGAACTGATAACTTTTTCATACATACAATTAAAAAACATTCTAACATGTACAGGAATACCTCGCTTCAAATTCTCAAAAAAAATGTTCTTGGAAATTAAAAATGAATTAAAACATTAGAATTGAAAGTGAATTGTTTTTGTTTATCTTTTTTAAATTAACTTGTATTGTTTATTTAATTTTATTTACTTGTTTGTTTAATTGTTATTCAATTATTTTTAATAATTTTAAAATGAAATGAATTGTTTTTGTTGGTTTAGTTTTAAAATGAATTGTTTTTGTTTGTTTAGTTATTTTAAATAAATATTAGTTTGAATATGTACTACATACTCTCGTTTTTTTTATTGAAAAGCAGAAAAACAAATTATGTATATGTAACAAATTATCGTTTTTAGACTCGATTATCATCATCATGTCCTTTAACCTCCTTCATAGGGGTATAGGGCCTGTGAATAGGCGCATAGGGCCCGAGTGCCTCGATTAGTCCGGTTTCAAATAGTACGGCAAAACGTTTCCACTTTAAGTTTTGTTAAGTGCTAATAAAAGTAATAAATACAATAAACATTGTATGGTTCTATTAAGGTGGGATTATTCTTCAAATATAAAATATGTTTTTTTTTTAATTCCACAGAAACCGGTTAATCCGGTTATTTCTCTGTCGGTTATTCGAAAACCGAGTTTTGAAAAAACGTAGATTTTCGAATAACTCGATATCCGGTTTTTTGAAAAAGGCGAGTATTTGAATACTCTAGTTTCAACACACCTAAGGCGCCTGTTGAAAAATACTGTAATTTATATGGATCTTGTAAAATGATAAACTTTTGTTAAGAAATTTTTTATTTATTGAATGTATTTAAAAAAAAAAAAGTATATATTTAGGCCCCTTTTGTAAGAATATATGTATTATATTTTCCCGAAAAGGTAATTTCTTTGATGAGAGGTACTTCTTTTATTAAAATAAAAAAAAAAGGTTTCCCGTTACATCCCGTGAAAGGATTAGGGAGAGCTTCTCACAAACCAGTGAGCTGTGCGCATTCTAGTTCACTGATTGGGTCCTACAGTTTTACACCGGTTCCGAATGGAATTTTTCATGGATGGATTAAATTAAATTAAAATACTTTTTTAAGAAGAGGTACTTTTTAAAGAAGTGGTACTCTTTTTAGGACAAGATTATTTTTTAAAGAAAATTTACTTATTTTCAGGAAGGCTACTTATCTCAAGAAAACAAAAGAAAAGGTGATACTTTATTTTAAAGAAATGGTACTTTTAAGAAAAGGAATTTTTGTAAGAAAAGGTATTTTTTGTAAGAGAAGGTATTTTTTTTTAAGAAAAGCGTTTTTTACGATACTTATCTCAAGAAAAGTTATTTTGTTTTACAAAAAATGTATTCTTTAAACAAAAAAAAAGGTAATTTGTTGTAAGATAATGTACTTTTCTAAGAGAAGGTACTTATTTAAAAAATTACTTTTGTTAAGAAAAGGTACTTTTTGTAAGAAAATATACTTTTTTAAGCAAAGGTACTTCTTTAAGATGTTATTTTTTAAACTTCTTTCAATTTGGCTTTTCTAAATTTACTTTTTATTCGGTTCAAACCATAGATAAATGAAAAAGAGCGCCCATTGTCAACTTTGTTCACTAGGTGCTGTCCTGTACTACTGTCACTTTCATAGAAGTTTCCCATAATTCTCATTGACGTTTATTCAAAATTGTGGGAAATTGTTCTTAAAGTAATTTAAACAAGGGAAATGTGACAAAATTTAAATGATTTTATATAAAAGCATTTGTTTCTTATATAAAATTCAATTTCAAAGCCATGATGCCAGTATTGGGATATCAATAAGAGAAACTCCATAAGACCACCCAAAGATGAACTTGCCGGAACGCCGTTTTAATCTAAAAACTTCTTCGCGGAAAAACTGTATCCACTTCTGTGGTCGCAGATGCCAAAACCGTTCAAGTGTGTGAGGACTCTCAACAAGGAGTGGTAGCTGAACCGGAGGAAGAACTATTTATTAGGTGGGGTCATGGCTTTGCAATTCGATTGCCATGAGATATTATACTTTAAGTAACGTGTTGGATTCTTGTTTCGAAGTGATATTTTTATTGAAAATAATTTTTTCTTTTGATACCTATGAAATTTTAGAATTTTAACGTAATTTGTTTTTTACTTTTGTTTTTGGGAATTAAAAATATCCCATTTATTGCTTTCAACGACATCTAGAAAATTACCCACTACACTAAAATGTTCCCAATACTTGTGCTTCATCTTTTAGTTTACTTTATCTATCATTACTACAATATGTAATAAACAGGCTCCACCTAGAAAATTTCCCATTAAAGAAGAAATATTCTAGTCTGGACACAAACCAAAAGTACAAGTGTTAAAGTGCTGCCAAATCTAATTCCATGGTGAGGGTTGGGTTTCACGGATTTGCCAGTCTTGCACTTTGGCTTTTCTAAGTTTACTTTTTATTGGGTACAAAACTAAAATATGTAATACACAGGCTCCACCTAGAAAACGTCCCTTTAAACCAAACCAAACCAAACGTGCCCAATATAGTTGAGAATAATGGGTTGTAATAAAGTAGTTAAAAAAAGTAGTTTCAAAATTTTTCAATTAGCTCCCATCCGTGAGATAAGGAACTTCGTTCCAAAATAAGTAAATGGTTTCCCATTACATCCCATGAAAGAATCGGGAAGAGCTTCTCACAACCAGTGAGCTGTGCGCTTTCTAATTTTATACTCACTGATTGGGACCTACAGTTGTTCACCGGTTCCGAACGGTATTTTTGAGAAGAATTTTCATGGCTAACAACTCGATAGTGTCGCCGTAACTATGCGAGGTGTCCACCGCCGAAAGAAATTTTAAGGTGGTCAGAGCAGGGATCGAACACAGGGTCTCAACTGCAAGAGGCGCGGACACAACCCATTGCAACACCGACGTGACAACTACAGTGGAATAAGCCTTTTATCCATAGCATATAAGGTTATATCAAGTATAATGTGCGAAATACCAAAACAAATTATCGCTGACCTGTTTGGACCATACCAGTGTGGCTTTAGGCCTGGAAAATCGACAACTGACCAGATTTTCACGCTACGCCAAATCCGACATACATGTATTTGTCAAGTATAAGTCGGTCTCGATATCCGGCTACGAGAGAAACTTTACGAAACGATGTCTGAGCTTGGTATTCCTGAAAATCTCATACGCCTTAGCAGGATGACCTTGACGAACACCAACTCTGCAGTGAAAGCTGGTAATGATCTTACCGAATCCTTTGAAACTAA
This sequence comes from Phaonia tiefii, assembly GCA_963931995.1. Taxonomy (NCBI): domain Eukaryota; kingdom Metazoa; phylum Arthropoda; class Insecta; order Diptera; family Muscidae; genus Phaonia; species Phaonia tiefii. The sequence goes on from OZ008371.1 coordinate 122,727,411, forward strand.
AAGAAGCCTCAGGCAAGGTGACACCCTATCGCCCGATCTCTTTAACATCTTAATTGATATCATTATGAAAAAAGCTGCAGTCAACATGAATAAAACCATCAGCAGCAAAGCCACATGCTGCTCGCGTATACTGATGATGTAGATATCATTGGGCGCACAATGGGAGAAGTTAGTGCGGTGTTTTCGAGAATTTAGAAGGAGTCAGCAAAAGTGGGTCTGACAGTAAATGAGGACAAGACACAATTAATGGTTTCAACGGGCAAGGCCTCTCTCGAGTAACAATAGTCCAGCTTTACCAGACTCTCCTTCAACATGTCTTGCTTTATTGTGCAGAATCCTAGGTCTTATCGCAACCAGACGAAACATCTGTAGGAGTCTTCGAGAGAAAAATACTCCGAAAAATGTATGGCCACATAGTGCACAACGGCGACTGTCGACGAATCAGCACGAAGGAATTTCGAAACCGAACTCGAAACAGGACGAAATATGGGATGACCAAGAATCCGCTGGAGGGATCAGGTTAACGAATCCACTCTTGGTATTACTTGGACAGATAAGGCAAAAGATCGAACTGGTTGGCGAAATGTGTTATCTTCGTTTTGTGAGGTCCCCGACCCCCCGGGATTGTTCGTGACCGGATAAGTAAGTCAAAATAACAAATTATTTTTAAAGATACGAGGGCGGATCAATAAGTTCGTGACTTTTCGAACTTCCCTGTAGCTATATGAAATGCAACAAGTACCACCTTTTAATAGACTACTGTCAAATTTTGAGCAAGTTCCGTCAATTACGTTGTGTTTAACAGCTGTTCAAAACATACAACCTCGTGCATTTTTTAAAAAATGAAAAAAGTGAATTTCGAGTTCTCATTAAACCTTATTTTTTTGCGAAGATAAACAGCCAATCAAACCAAGAAAGGCTTGATAAATACTGTGGGGACTCTGCACTATCGATTTTCTGGTCGCACAAGTACAAATGCCGCTGAACGTTCTGGACGGCCAATCGAGGTTAATACACACGAAAATGTCGAAAAAATCCACGATATGGTGTTGGCCGATCGAAGAGTAACAGTGCGTGAAATTGTTGATGCCATAGGCATATCCTATGACAGTGTGGTTTAAGAAAGCTGTCTGCAAGATGGGTGCCGCGTTTGCTCTCAATTGACCATAAAAGCACGGGTGTACACGTGTGTAGTCTCTATGGCAAGATTCCATGAATCGGGCTACGACTTAGTACCTCATCCGCCATATTCTCCGGATTAAGCCCCCGGTGACTATTTCCTATTTCCAAACCTAAAGAAATGTCTCGGTGGAAAGAGATTTAGCTCCAAAAATGAAATTATTGATCAAACAAATGACTATTTTATGGACCTCGAAAAATTCTATTTTTTGGAAGGAATACAAAAATTGCAGAAACGTTGGACTAAGTGTATTAGCTAAAAGGAGATTATGTTGAAATTTTTTTTTTTTGCAAAACCGGACTTATTGAGCCTCCCTCGTACCTGTAGTTGAACCACTCTTTAAAAGAGACATTTGACAACAAATATTTTTATAGATACATTTGGCAGCAAAGTTTTCTAAAAGAAGCCTTTGACAGCGAAGTTGTTGTCGAAGTTGTAACCGCAACATTTTCCAGAACTTATATGTTGCGATTTATATGGATTTATTTCCAGAACTGATACGTTGCGATTTAGATTTATACGTGCCGAAATTTCAGCCACCGCCTGTCAAATTCTGAAAATGCCGCAGCCTACGACTCTACTATTTTCTAGCCGACGCCACCGAAAAATTGAGGTCGGCTTTGAAGGCTGGCTGATGGGTATTTGATAATGGAAGATTCGGACAACCATCATGCTAAAGTATAGACACATTTTTGACAAGTTTTAGCACTTTTACTGTTTATTTTAGTTAACTATTAAAAAATTTACAGTAATAAACCCATTATCTTAACATTATTAGCACAAACAATATTGTGAGGTGGGATACAAACAACCCCCCACCTTATGAATGCAACCGAGTTTTCGAATACCATAGCACTCGTTAGCAATGCAGCAGCGACAGCAAACTGAGCAGCGATATACGATGAACAGCGATTATGCCAATTATCGATTGAAATACGAGCGTCAGATCAATAACTGGACTAAAATGATTCTCTGTTGTAGTAATATGATTTGGGATCTCTCAATGAGCAGCTGTTTCTTAGATAAACAAAATAGATGTCGTTGTACTTTCATTCACTTCAAACACAGTCAGCATAAACTAGCGATCGGTCTCGCTCACGTCTCGTCGTTTCGTTGTCTTGTTTCGTATTTCTCAAGAAATAAAATTCCAACGATTGAGCTTAACACCTATCAGACGCTCGGTGTTAGCCAAACTTTAAAGTTGTTGTGTTGTGGTGCGGTTAAAAAAGAAAACGACACTCAAGACAAGAGACGAAATTCCATATTTTGTGTCGTGTTAAAAATTTTAACGTTAAATTTTCAAAAAATTAAGAATCAAAAAAAAGTGTGTACAAATTGTTGTTATTATTTATAGTTGTTATTATTATTTGTTTACTTGGTCAAAAGCGTGTTTTAAACTTCATGTTGAACCGATCTAAATTTGTGACATATGAGTCAATATTATTTGCTGTGTTACTGAAATCCATATGAAAATGATTAAACAAATATATCATAAAATATTAATTAGTGAAATAATAACAATATTATGCGACTAATTTATTCATAATACTACAAAGCAATAAACATCGGGTGTGAGGAACACATAAAGTGTGTTTACTGTATCTGTTCTAAATAAAAAAAATAAAACGCAAAAGTTAAACCAAAGTGAAATAATTCTATTTAAAAATGCATAAAAAATAAATAAATAATCTAAATTCGTTAGAGCGAACTACGCGAGAAAAACTAAATATCAACAATTTGCCGGGAACATCAAACCTTTTCATCGGCATACGGAGTTTCATCAAAGGTAAATAACACATATATTTCAACTCAACGTGTAGTTTGAGTCCTAAAACAGACCGAGTTAATAATAGGTCTGTCTGAGTATTTTTCCAGTAACTATTTCTGAGAGATTAAGCTAGATTTTACTCTCACAGTAGAAAATATCACAAAAGGAACACACACAGACCAGTGAACGAAGCCCACACCAAAAGTCCGGCGGCGGCGGCGCTATGTTTTATGCCTCATCGGTGCCGGCGATGAGCAATGTTAACCGCCGGCAGCTAAGTTTTCGGCTGAAGATGAAATAAATACAAAAAAATGTTTGTACAAAATAAATTTAGTATATTAGGGGTTTTTACAAAAGTGTACAAGTTTTCCACAGACAACTATAGACTTTTCGTACAGAACACTTAAGAATATTTCTATAGAAAAGTTTTGAATTTATTTATCGAAAAGTTACGAAGCTTTCTACAGACAAATTTACAAATTTTCTACAGAAATGTTATGAAATTTTCGATAAATATATTAAAAAATTTCTATAGAATACTTTAAACTCTTCCTATATAAAAGTTTAGAATTTTTCTATAGAAAAGTTTTAAATTTGTTTATAAACAAGTTTTTGGAACGAAGTTGCGGGAGGGGGCTAAATGAAAAAAATTAAACAACTTTGTTTTAACAGTATTATGCTTCAACACAGTATTATCAACTCTATTGGGTACTTTTGCTTTGGTTTGTGTCTACACTAACATATGTTGTTTAATGGGAAGTTTTCAAGGTGGAGCCTGTAACCAATATTTAGTATTTATTGTACTTTTGGGCCTAATAAAAAGTAAATTTAGAAAAGCCAAAGTGAAAGAAGTTTAAAAAATAACATTTTCTTAAATAAGTGCATTTTCTTAAAAACAATACCTTATCTTAAAGAAGTACATTTGCTAGAAAAAAGTAAATTTTCATATAAAAACTACCTTTTCTTAAAAAAAAGTATTTTTTAAATAAGTACCTTTTCTTAAAAAACTAAATTTTACAACAAATTGCATTTTCTTAAAACAACTACCTTTTGTTTAACGAGTACATTTTTTGTGAAACAAAATAACATTTCTTGAGATAAGTACCTACCCTTAAAAATGTACCTATTCTTGAAAAAAGGACCAATTCTAAAAAAAATTCCCATTTCAAAAAAAAAACATTTCTTAAATAAATACCTTCCCTTAAATAAAAATAAATTTTCTTAAAGAAATAACCTTTTCCTAAAAAGAGTATGTACCATTTCTTTCAAAAGTACATGTTCTTACAAAAAAGTACTTCATACTCTTATGGCTTTTTCTTACAGAAAGTACTTCTTCTTATAATAGTGAATTTTTGTAAAAAAAAAACATTAGCTTTTAATAAAAGAAGTACCTCTCTTTAAGAAATGACCTTTTCGGGAAAACAGAATACACACACTTACAAAAAGGGCCTAAAAATATACTTGAAAAAAAAATACATTCAATAAAAATAATTTTTTCTTAAAAAAATTTATCATTTTACAAAAATTATCTTTTCTTAAAGACCCATTTAAATTATCGTATTTTCCAACGGGCGCCATAGGCGTGTTGAAACTAACTAGTATATAATATATAGCGAAAGGAACTTCGTTCCAACAGGGTGTCCCGTGACACCTCATGAATTTGTTTTTATAAACAAATTTTGATTATTCTATAGAAAAGATAAAAAAATTTCCTTAATATCAAACTAAGAAATTTTCTATAGAAAATAAGAAATTTTCTATAGACAGCTTTAGACTTCCTGTAGAAAATATTAGAATCTTTCTATTGAAATGTTTTGAAATTTTCTATAGAAAAGTTTCTATAGAAAAGTTACGAAAATTACTGTAGAATAGTTACGAAATTTTCTGTAGAAAGGTAAGTAAATTTTCTATAGAAAAGTAACGAAATTTTCTTTTGAAAATATTCGAAATTTCCATAATATCAAACTAAGAAATTTTCTATAAAAAATAAGAAATTTTCTATAGAAAACTTTAGCCTTCTTGTAGAAAATATTAGAATCTTTCTATGGAAATGTTTTGAAATTTTCTATAGTAAAGTTTCTATTGAAAAGTTACGAAAATTACTGTAGATAAGTTATGAAATTTTCTATAGAAAAGTTACGAAATTATCTATATAAATATTTAGACATTTTCTGTAGAAAACTTTGGACTCTTTCCATATAAAAGTTTAGAATCTTTCTATAGAAACATTTAGAATTGTTTATAGAAAAGTTATAAAGTTTTTTTTATAGGATTCTTTGCTCTTCATATAGAAAAGTTTACAAGCTTTCCTTAGAAAACTTTAGACTCTTCCTGTAGAACAGTTTAGAAGTTTTCTATAGAAAAGTTTAGAATCTATAGAAAAGTTTGGAATATATAGAAAATCTTAGATGTTTTGTAATAGACATTTTTAGACTTTCTATATAAAAGTTAATAAACTTGCTATAAAAATTTTAAGGAATACAAACATACCTATGTCCATAATAGGCTGGGTCTAAAAAAAGATGAAGATTCAGGATTTGGTTAGCAAACAAATCATTCTATGGGTCAAGTATAATACACACAAAATTTCAGATAAAAACAGCTAACCCCTTCTCTTCCCGTAATGTACTTCAAGCAAAAACGAGATGCAATTTCATATTTTAGAACATATTAACATAGAAGTAATTTGGTTAAATTTTCAAAATTGTAAGGTTGGTGAAATGTACATATGTGCATCAAAAATTTGGAAGAAAACCATTCGAAGTATGCAATAAATGCAGTTTACTTTAAATTTTATTGTAGAAAACGTATTTTTGTGGGTTTCGCTCTTCAAACCAGCAGCAACACAAATTTTAGTATTTAGAAAAGATTTTTTTTACTACTGATATCACTTTTTCGTATAAAATAAGTCAAAACAAATGCAAAACATTTAATAATTTTGTTTATAACCCGCTTAGTTATCGAGATATTGGAAATTTTGGAAACTTATCGAATATTATTATTTTTAATTTTAAAAAGAAACTAAAATTATTATTTTATATATTATTTGAATTTTTCGCAACAAAAACAAACACAGAAGGCTTTATAAAGCCACGAAGTCGGTATTGGACTTACCCCAGAGAAGAAACTTCACAAGTCCGCCCGAAGGCCGGCCACGTATAAAGCTTTATAACACAAAAATACCTTCATTACCCTTTTCATATCCGAAATTTGGGGGCCCATAACTCTGAAACTATGTATTTACGTCAACTTTGTTGTTTTACTTTTCTTGCTTAAAATAACGTGTTCTACCCCTCCTCAAAAATGGGTGGCTTTCGGCGAGGAAGCCGTAAAATAGAGATGTTCCACTTTTATATATTTTTACTTTGACCTATTACAACCATAGAGTAATTAGCTCTGTTCGAGCCATAGACTAATGCTTTAGTAGACCTAATAGTTCTCTCACCAAATTTATGACATTTGGCCTGGTGTGATATTTACGTTCGATGTTGAAAATAATTGCTTTACTAATACCAGATAGAGACAATGGTTCAAAACAACGAACAAAATAACAACAACGGCATTTCGTTTTGTGTGTTAAAATTATTGTGTTAAATGCAACACAAATTCAAAATTATTGTGTTAAATACAAAAACACATTTAAATACCACAGTTTTTCACCAAAACAACATGAAAAATTAAAGCAAGAAGTTATTGTAATGCCACCAGGTGTATATCACGTTTCGTCAAACATCTCTCTATCACACCGACCGCATCAAGAAGAGTGTGAAAGGAAACGTCAGATGAGCCAAATATTCTCTCTAGTATGAGATTACCTTATGGTTCGAGTACTCGAAAATTCGTCCACTCCCAAAGTCCAGTAAATGACAGCGATTGAGAGCAAATTTTGACCAGTTCGATTTTAGAGTTCTTGCAAATTTTGGTTGGAGAAATGTTAGCCAACAAAAATTTGCAAGATAGAAGAGCTGTTTGAAATCAGCTGTTTTATGTAAACAAATAAAAGTGAAAAATAAATTAACAATGGCAGGAATAATTACAAATAAGTTTTTTAATATTTTATTGAATATACATATCTCTGAAATTTAGAAAGAAAATGGAAAGCAATAATGTGCAGTGGCATTCAACAAATTTTGGTGAACCGACGACGTCATAATTGCAACAACTGTGGCTGATATGTATTGTAACTACAAGCCAAAATATATGTAGCAGAGGGTAAAACTACTTCAGCTGTTTTCTTGCTAATTTTTAGTGGATGTCGTTCGCGTACTTTTTGTGCAAATTTTCATAAAGAGAGTAAAATTGTTCTTCCTCTCTAAAAACTTGATTCTTTCAAATTTTTACTGGGAAAGTTAACGAACAAAGCTCTTATTATTCTTTCTCTCAGCAAATTTCTGACATTTGGCCTGGTGTGATTTGAACGTTGGATGTTGAAAAGAATTGCTTCAATAATACCAGATAGAGGCAATGGTACAAAGCAACGAACAAAATAACAACAACGGCATTTCGTTTTGTGTGATAAAATTATTGTGTTGAATATAACACAAATGTATGCTAACAATAACAGTCAATAATAAAGTGTAAAACACATTTAAATTTCACAATTTTTCACCAAAACGACATGAAAAATTTAAGTCAGAAGTTATTGTAATTCCACCTGGTGTAAATCACTGTTCGTCAAACATCTCTCTATCACACCGACTGCACCACGAAGAGTGTGAAAGGAGACGTTATATGAGTCAAATATTCTCTCTTTAAAGAATTACTCTATGATTACAACGTTTTAGCTTGTGCCACAGAATAATGTAATGAAACTTTAAAAAGACGTTTTCAGTTCTGTAACAAACTGATATACAAGTACTTTGGTAACCGAGTACTCACCCTGAAAGTTTTTGGTTTGGCAACATATTTTGGCGGCGGAGCAGAAAACTTGGTGGCTTCGTATGAACCGGTTCATAACCGGCTGGTTAACTTGTGGTCAGAACCATACGATTTTGACAATCACATTACAGATTGTCAATATGAGAAATGTAAGATTTGAGTATTTCTGATTTGAGTATTTGTACACATACATACATACTTTGAGCCTAGATCGACAAATTGTTGCGCCTACATCAAATATGATAGAAATACAACAGATGGTGAAATATAAGTGCTCGATTTGAAAAGGGAAATTTTGGCACAGATTGCGCAGATTGGTAATGGAGAAATTTCGTTGAAAAGAAATACTATTAAAAAAGCTGTTTATCCATGCTGTTTTACCTTTTGTATTGTCAAAAAATATCAATAGCGATATGCCTGTTAATTATCTATGTTCTTACGAATTTCCTTATTCGTCATTTTTGCGTTGTTTTATTCCCAATAAAAAAACAAGGTGCGTTTTAAATTACGATAATTACAACGGGTTAACTTCCTTTTATTTTACTTATATAGTACAACAGTTTACTTTATTTACACCACTTTAATAAGTCTTATATTTTACTATCAATTCACGTTGCTTACTTTCGGGGTTTAATCAAAAATTGGCGGTTAATCACAAACTGAATTCTCCGTTCCAACAACCTCCGGTATTTATATGAACTCACCATACTCAAATGTAGATATCTCTAGCGAATTCTAGAACCTTCTAGTCTTTGTTGTTAGTTATCTTTGTAGAATCATCTCGAATAGTGGAGAATTATCTTAACTGAGACGAATTCATGCTACTGGTTTAGCGAGCTGGTATGTTGTTACAATGCATACTTTCAGGAGCAGCATTAATCGCCCTGTTATTTACATAATTTTAGTATGGTCATTAAGGTAAAAGCTTTTACTTATTCTGGTGGAAAATGGTCGCAAGGAAACAGCCTGTGCCCTCTGGTGAAAATGGTGGATAACCTAATGCACCATATATGTAGGTATTTCTATCATCTTTGACCTACATAGCTCCTTTATAAACTTTTGTTAAAAAGGCATCGATTTTATACTTTTATTCTTATTTTACATAAGTTGTGTTTTTTTTTTGTAACATATATACGAGACGTATATAGGATACAAACAAAACGGAATCCCTGTTAGACATTAATGACTTGGTAGCACTTTATTTACTCTTGTGTCATTTTTAAAAATTAAAATGTGTGTCATTTATTGTTTCTTAAAAACTGGACTAGAATTTCCCAATACTGCAACCCCCTCACATGGTTAAATAGATGGCGATGAATTGAAAAAGTAGATTCATAAAGATCCTAGGCAACGTTGATCTCGTCCAGCAACCAGCGATCGATCAAGCCATACAAGTAACAGATCGGTGGATTTGCAGAGGCAGTCAATATCAAATCAGCAGAAGTGCATCCTGCACTAGCAAGACAGTCTGCTTCAACATTTCCTGCGACATCACTATTTACCGGAACCCAGCAGAGTCTTAGCTTGCCGGGCACTGTACTATTCAAGACTATCAACGCAGATATCGAATTCACCCGCTGGGTACAAGCATGAATCCATTAACTCAGTTGCAGCTCTCATAATCGCCACGACTTCCGCTTGGAAGACACTACAATTTGTACCCAAACTCATCGAGAGCCCGAGTTGAAGGTCCTCACTGAAGATCGTCGCTCCTGCGCCCGATTCCATTTCTGAGCCATCTGTAAAGATCAGATGACCAGAGAGTGAGGGAGGTATACTTCCCACCCAACCACTCCTATCTGGCATCTACAGCCGGCAGCATGTAGTCAGTGGCCTGACTCAATCAACTCCTTTAGAATATTGGCATGTCCCTCAGAGGCATGCCTCAAAAAGCCGAATTCTCTCATGCGAAGGGCGCTTCTGACTGCACACCATCATGCATAGACATCAAGAGTAGTCAAATTTAGGATTACATCTAGCGCCGCCTGTGAAGTGCTTCTCCTCGCCCCACTAATGCACATCGACGCAGTGCGCTGAACCTTACTGAGCATTTTCAACTGGTAGCTGGTCCCTAGTGCGATCCACCAGGCTACGCAGCCATAGGTGATAATTGGGCGAACAATAGCCGAAACAAGCCAATGCACGATTTTCGGACAAATACCCCAGCTTTTGCCAATCGAAATCCTACCGGTGTAGAGTACATTCAATCCGTTCTTCTTTCACTCCTCAGTGTGTCGTTTCCAGTTTAATTTTTGATCAAGAACGATACCGAGATATTTCGGCTCAGAAGATAGAGATAGCTCAACGCCTTCCAACATTGGTTTTCTAAAGAATCCAATCTTTCGCCTGCGCGTAAAAAGAACCAGCTCCGTCCTTGCTGGGTTAACACCCAGGCCACAGTGCCCGGTCCAATTTGACAACTCACCCAGGGCATCCTGCATGAGGTCACTGATCGTAGGCAGAGATTTTCCACCGACAAGAATAACAACGTCGTCCGCATAGGCGACTATTCTACGTCCACTCAACTCAGAGTCCCTAACAATGCCGTCAACCACTAAAAGCCACAGCAGAGGGGATAACACTCCACCCTGCGGCGTGCCCCTTGTAGTTAGCTTCCGAACTGAGCTCAGCCCTATGTTCGAATTTCCAATGCGATCTCTAAGCATGTTCGCAATCCATTCTACAAGAAGTGGAGGCACCCCAGCGGATTCCAGAGATTCCCTGATAGCGCTGGATGACACATTGTTAAAAGCACCTTTAATATCCACGAAGGCACCCAAAGTGAAACCCCCAAACCTCATGTTACACTCAAGATACCCCACAACATCATGCAGAGAAATTTCCACAGATTTACCCTTGAGTTAGGCAAGTTGTCTACCACTTAAGAATCATGGGCCAATTCGATGCCTAATGTACAAATCAACCATTCTCCCCAAAACTTTCAATAGAAACGATGAGAGGCTGATTGGTATGTAGTCCTTAGGAGACACATGACTAGTCTTTCCCAACTTGGAAATAAAAATGACTAGCACCTCCTTCCATTTGTCTGGTATCAGGGAAAGTCTAAGACAAGCCCTATAGATACTCAGAAGATGAGGGGTGACGAAAGCGTCACATTTCTGCAGCATAACCGGTAGGATCCCGTCAGGACCAGGAGATTTAAAGGGCTTGAAGCTATGAATAGCCCAAAGCAACCTTGATTCGTCAACAATGTCCTCAATCACTACTAGTTGCGAAATATCTGGAGTGGAAGTCGCTATGTGGTTCCTCTCTGCACAAAATGTTAATGTGGTCTATAAATTGGATAAACGAACCCTAAAAATTGATTCGAATAATCATGATGGATTTGGCGCTGGCCAAGGGTGTGTTGGCCCACTAGTAACTTAAAATCCCAAGATTGGACCTGATTTACTTGTCCTTTTTGTGGGTACAAAAGCTGGGAACTTTTTCTTAGTTTGGCCTTCAGTCGGTGCATAAATAATGTATTCCTCACTTGGAAATCTTTTCAAAAGAATTTCAGTCTAGATTGCAGACATCGAATGTAAGCATAACGAAGTTGAAGCTCTAGGACTACGTATGTAGGGCAATAGTGAATGTGATTGGCCAGATTTCTTAGTTAAAAATTAGCTTCAGAAAAGAATAATCCTGCCACCACCGAGGAACGTCAACATACATACTTTATAACTTCAGTTCCCCAATTTTTGGCTTTATTATATCTTCACTCTTTAAAGACATGTATATCTACTCAGAACAAATACTAATAATTTGCTGTACCGTTGATAAAAATATTCATATAATATTATACGCGGAACATTATATTCTGGACACGTCTTAGCCAAGTAATAAAAGGACCACAAATGGGTTATGGGATATTATTCACTCAAATATATCATAATAGTGGCCCTTCACTTAGAACATACTAGACATTGATCGAGGTCCGTTCACATTTAATGAGATAGTTCATGTACAGCTGCGTCTGGTTATTCTTAAGTAAAGATTCTAGCACTTATCCATAAATTCCCATGATGTAACAAATTTTGAAATTGAAAAATTTTCTATTTATTTTACGCATTTCTGTCACAATTAAATTTGGTTCGTTTTTAGTAGATATTTGTCAAGAAAACTTGGCAACATTTTAGCTGTCACTATAATTTAACTATGTACTTTGTTTTGTAACCTATCCCCGATAGGCTTAACAATTATAATTTTCTCCTTTAGCATATATAGAAAACCTTTTGTATGGGAAATCGTATATAAGTTACAAACAAAACGCAACTACAATTGCATTTGGTTGTACCTCTTTGTTGTTTTGGGATTTTGCCCAAAACATGTTTGTTCCAATAAGAATACAAGGGTTGCCATAATCGCTTATAATTGACTGCTAATTTTAACTTGCTACTGATAAAGAAAACGTTAAGTTAACCCCTATTAAGTGATCTTTCAATTACGATTAAGTAATTCGATAGTTAACTACCCACTTAAAAACTACATTAATACATTTCATCCATAAATGTACAGTAACTCCAAAAAGTATACATACAGTTATAAAAAATTTACTTTTATTGCAGCAAACGTAATTTGATTTTTTTTCTTTGTGGGTTACATTAGTTCGATAAATATTCGAAGTCATGATATAACATACAAGGCTCAACAAATCTACATACACTCGTAGTAAATTTACATCATTCGAGTTTTCAATAAATTACAAGCATTAATTAACAGTGTTATATTTATACAATTACCCATATACTTATGCATTTACCCCTCGCAGGTGTGATGGCAACACTGTTACAACCATGACGGTTAACTTATGAATGGTGTCAAATCTATCAAGTTTATATTGACATTCCAATTGGCCGCATTCCACCTTATAAACTACACAGGACAATCAAATCAGTTTCAATTGCTGTCATTAGCAAAATGAGTTTTAATTACCTGCATTCTGTGGCATTTGAATTATAACACGTGTTGTTAGATCATAAATATATTTGCAATGCATGCATTTTTCCAACATATGGATTTTTGCAACATATGGATGGATTTGAAATATTTTAATTTATAATTGTACAGGTAGGGCTATCCTCATATCAAAATCAGCTGTTTTCTATTGAAATAAATAGTATGTAAACAGAAGTGCCAACTAACGAAAATAAACAATTGAAATCAGCTGTTCTACTGAGTTTACCTTTTCATTCTACCATGGAATTACCCAGCCATCGCAAACGCAGTCGAGCGAGCAGAGAAAGTCACATCTCGCGAGATGCGTGTGGTATATTCTCATACGCAAATACGCTCGTGAGTACTTTTAAAAATTAAATTTTAAACGCTCGCCAAACCCCTTCATTGAAAAACGTAATATCTTGGAAATAGTACGTGTATCTTGGACACGTACAAACAAATCAAGAAAATTTGCCATAAATTACAAACAATACACACAATCGTACCAAAACGTACATAAAATGGACCAAATGTTATGCCAAACATGCAATTAAAAAAGTACATTGAATGTGTTAAAATACATAAAGTGTGCCTACATAAATGAAATAAATAAATGGTTTCCCATTACATCCCATGAAGGAATTGGGACCTACAGTTTTTACACCGATTCCGAATGGTATTTTGAGAAGCTTTTTCACTGCTAAATACACGATGTCGCCGTTACTATGCGAGGTGACCGCCACCGAAAGAAATATAAGTTGATTAGAGCAGAGATCGAACCCAGAATCTCTGGTACAAGATGTGCGCACACTAACCATTGCACCACCGACGGCCACAAGTGTCCCTAACGGAACACGGCCACAAGTGACCCTAACGGAAAATGTACCAACAATGTACATAAAGTGTACCAATAATATACTAAAAAGTACATAAGGAGTACCAAAAAGTGCATAATGTGTACCATAATGAACATAAAGTGTGCCAATAGGTTGATAATAAGTACCAAAGAAGTGCATACATATGAGTCGAAATGTCCATAAAATGTACCAGAAACAAAATAAATTATATCAAAAAGTACTAAATCACGCTATGGTACTGAAGAATGCGAACATCTTTTCGGTTAGCCAAGAGGCGATAAGGGTTCTATCCTAAGAGGAGAATAAATCGATACTATTTCGTGAATGCAGAAGTCTGCTAGACGAAATCGGCGCCACGACAAGACTTTGCCTAGTGTGGGTTCCGGGTCATACGAATATAGTCGGAAACGAAGCCGCAGATGAACTAGACAGGATGGGTTCTAGTGGAAACGCGGATGGTTGAAATGTGACTGAAAGCCCTCTAAGAATGGTGGGTAACGTAAGTGATCGTCACGTCGACCACGATGCAGACGGCAACTGGATAGAACTCACTACCTGTCGCATATCAGTAAACCAAATGTTCTGAAATCTTTAAGAATTCGGTACGACTTTCTGCTTAACCTCCCGAAATCGAAACCGATTTCTGTCAGATTTTGATACGAAAAACATATGAAAGGGTTGCCACGATGTCGGCAAGATTCGAGGGGGGAAATTCTAATATTTCTGGAGACAAATCTTACAACCATCCGACTTATTTCCTAAATGAAATCCTTGGGAAATTCTGTATATACTGCAGACACTTCTAACCAAAGTCACAAAGAAATCTTACTATAATCGTTAGAAATCCACACAGTTATCAAGACATATCGTTTGCGATTTCGGAATTTTTGTCGACAAGTTTATTGTTATCGGTTCGATATCTGCTCAAAAATCTGTACTAATATCGGACATTTTTAAAGCGCTGTCATTCAGAGTCCTGACTTTCTATCCTGATTTGGTCGTCATTGTAAACAGCAATAGATTATATACCTATGTATTTTATAACAATTTTTCCAAATTTATCCAAGCTCAAGACCTTTTTAATAATATAAAGCTTATTTATTAGCTTTCTATTATTTTCAAAAAAAAGTTGAGCAACATACCAAAAACGTCTGCCTTGGTATCATTGGAAGATTTTTGTGCTCGACTTTTTTGAAAATAATATAAACCCGTAACACCGCCCAAACATGAACAATCTAACAACTTTCCCGCGCGAAAACTGTATCAACTTCTGTTGTCGTAGATGCCAAAACCGTTAGAGTGTCTGAGGACGCTTAACAAGGAATGGTAGCTGAACCGGAGGAAGAACCAATTTATTAGGACTTGGTCGGTGTTGTCATGTGTTTGTACCATGTTTTGCGTAAATAAATCCCAAGATAAAATTAAATTGTTTGATAAAAACTCGCATTTCCACGAATTTGTGCTGATAGAGACAGTAAAAAAGTAACAATTAAAACAACAACTAAAGCAACAATTAACAATCCAGCTGTTCCCGTCACTCAAATACTGGTAAACAAAACATACACAAATTATAAACATCTGTTGAACTGCTATACCGACAATTCAAACATCTGTTCGTTGTTGGTACATGCTTATCGACGATAAGCAAGTGCAACACTACGAAATAAACTAAAGCCCCTGTGGGAAATCTATCAATAATGAGTACCGAAAATCTATCGTTGAATACGCCGAGAAACAGCCTAAGCCACTTTAGGGTATCAAAGGTAAAGGAGTTGGAAAAATATAACAATGAACTGATAGAGAAAGTAAAACAATTGGAAAATTTCTGTGCTGATCTTAAGCACGAAAACAATTTGCTGAAAGCTGAAAATGAAAAATTAAAAAATTCTTCACAACAAAACCCAGAATATGGAGAAAGTTCTAATAAAAACAATATTAATGATTATTCAGTAGATAATCAGAATCAAGTCATCTATGGTACTGACGAGGAAGAACTTGCGCAAGAAACCGATTGGATCGTTAAGAAAAATAGAAGAAAAACCAAGAAAAGAAAGGCTGTATCTTCTCCATCAATAGAAGAACAGTCACCAAAAGATAGAATCTCCGCACCGGTAGCAAAAGCAAGCGAACCGAAATTGTTCAGGCCGCCACCGATAATGGTTAATGTAACTACAAAGTTTAATGATATGTATAGCATTATCAAAACATCTATTCAAAGCGACTTCTCAATAAAGCTTTTGAATAATATGTATAAAATATCTACATTCAACAGTGAAGATTATCGAAAAATAACAAAAGTTTTCAACGAATCCAATATGGTCTGGCATTCTTATGAAGATAAACAAAATAGACCTATAAGAGTCTTAGCAAAAAATTTGCATCATACATGCGATCCGGTAGAAATCATCAACGATCTAAAAAAACAAGGATTTAACATCTTAAACGCCATGAATAAGCTAAAGTTCAGATCAAAAGAACCGCTTGATATGTTTGTATTAACATTTGATTCATCAGAAAATGTTAATAAAATATATGAAATAAAAAAAATCATGAACACTATTGTTACAGTAGAACCTATTAAGATGCCAAAGGAAATTCCTCAATGTAAGAGATGCCAGTCTTTTAATCACACTAAAAACTATTGTCAAAAGCAACCACGATGTGTAAAATGTGCCGGAAAGCACGAGTCAAAGGATTGTGACAAACCAGAGAATGTTCATCCTAAATGCTGCAATTGTGGTGAGCAGCATCCAGCAAGTTATAGAGGTTGCATAGTAGCAAAAGAACTACAAAAAATAAAAAACAAAACCAGAAGGCGGGAAAATTATGATGTGGAGGAAAACAACGGTTCTATATCTAAAAATCCAAGTGCCCAACTTAATAATAATAATGACGTACTAAATGTTAAGTCTAGGACTACATACTCTGAAACCCTGAAAAATAATGCTGCTCCGGTAGCAAAAAAACAAATAGACACTCAAAATATCTTAGGGAAAATATTACTAAAACTTGAAAATCTAGAGTTGTTCAATACACAGATAGACCAGAGACTCTCAGCATTAGAACATAAATTGGTTGAAAATGGCTTCGACAATTAGAATATTGGAATGGAATGCCAACGGACTGATAAGGCATAAAAATGAGCTTCAAGCTATACTTAAAAATGAAAACATTGATATTTGTCTTATAAGTGAAACTCATTTCACAAAAGAAACATACATTCAGTTTAAACCATATAATATGTACCATACGATTCATCCTAGTAACAACGCAAGGGGAGGAAGCGCAATTCTTGTAAAGTCAACTATAGAGCACCATGAGGAATTAAAACGTCTACAAATGAATTTCAAGCTACCACCATAACAGTTACTATTAACAACTCTCGTACCTCCTTCACATCGGTTTACAGTCCACCTCGCCATAACATTAAAAAAGAACAATATTTAGAGCTAATAAACAAACACAAATATAAATTCATAATGGGGGGCGATTTTAATGCTAAGCACCATTTTTGGGGGTCAAGGTTAACAACAACTAAAGGTCGAGAACTCTTTAAAGCAATTCAGACCTCTGGAAGTGAATGCATCTCAACTGGATCTCCAACTTACTGGCCAACGGATCCTAACAAAACTCCAGATTTAATTGACTTCTTTGTTATAAGAAAAATAGCAAAAACATCGTTACATATAGAGGAGGGCTATGATTTCAGCTCAGACCACTCCCCTATATATTTAACATATTTTGGCGAGGTCCAAAATGTAACGCACACACCAAAATTAAGTAACAGATTAACGGATTGGAAGTACTACAAATGGTTAATAAATCAAAAAATAATAAATTCTACAAAGATTTCTACTCAAGAAGAATTAGATATGGAAGTTGAAAACTTAACAAAAACTATTCAACAAGTCGCATGGAACTCTACTCCTGATTTAAAATATAATAAACTACACACCCCATACCCAAAAGAAATAAAAAAGCTTATATCTAAAAAACGGAAGCAGCGCAAAAGATGGCAGATGTCTAGATACCCTGGAGACAAAAATAAACTTAATAATATTTCGCAAAAGTTGTCCAGAAAAATACAAAAGTTTCAAAATAAAAACTTAAACAAATACTTAACAGGGTTAACTTGTGACATAAAAACGGATTATGCCCTGTTTAAGGCTACAAAAAGTCTTAAACATCCAGTTAGACAAAAGCACAGCATTCGAAGTGGGAACAAAGAATGGGCAAGATCAAATCAGGAAAAAGCTGATTTGTTTGCAGAATACTTAACAACAGTCTTTACTTCAAGCCATAACTCAACGCAAGAGCTTGAACATATAATAAACACAAATGATGAAAGCATACCAATAGTAACAGTTGTCGAAGTTAAAAAGGAAATTTCTCGCTTGAAAAGTAACAAAGCTCCAGGTTACGATTTAATAACTGGCGATCTGCTGAAACACTTACCCCATAAAGCCGTTGCAAAACTATCAGCTATATTTAATGCGGTTATAAAATTAGGATATTTCCCTTCATTATGGAAGGTAGCAGAAATTATAATGATTCCGAAACCCGGAAAAAGACCAGACGATGTTAGTTCCTATAGACCAATCTCATTACTACCTGTGGTTGGTAAGCTGTGTGAAAAGGTTATATCTAAAAGATTGAAAACTTTAATTAAACAGAAGGGATTACTTCCCAATCATCAATTTGGCTTTCGCGAACATCATTCCACAATCGAGCAAATACATAGAGTAACACATTCAATAGAGAATACGTTTGAAACCAAACAAGTATGCTCTGCGGTCTTCCTGGACGTTGCAAAGGCATTTGACGGAGTATGGCACGAAGGGCTGCTACATAAACTTAAAAAACTATTACCACAGCAATATCACAAATTCTTTGAATCGTACCTCAGCGACAGAGCTTTTCGTGTAAAACATGAGAATTATTATTCATGTCTCTGTCGCATTAGAGCAGGGGTTCCACAAGGCAGTATACTGGGTCCAATCTTATACCTCTTATTCACCTATGACCTCCCAGTGAATACCAACTGTGTTGTTGGTACATTCGCTGATGACACCGTAATTTTGTCAACGGGGCAAAACTCAACTGTGTCTACACAAAATCTACAATCAGCTGTAAACGAAATACAACAATGGACAAATAAATGGGCCATTGAACTAAATAGCTCTAAATCTGTGCATGTAAACTTCACATATAAACAAGCGAACTACATTCCAATTTACATGGATGATCGTCAAATACCATTCGAGAATTCAGCCAAATATCTGGGCATGACCTTAGATGCCAAACTTCACTGGAAAGAACACGTCAAAAAGAAAAAGGATGAGTTACAAATAAAATATAGAAAAATGGATTGGATCTTAGGAAGAAATTCAAACCTCTCTATCCACAATAAATTAATGTTATATAAGCAGATATTGAAACCTGTCTGGACCTATGGGATTCAACTATGGGGATGCGCTGACAATACGACACTAAATATTATACAAAAGTTCCAAAATAAAGTATTAAGAAATATAGTGAAGGCTCCTTGGTATGTCAGAAACTTTGATATACATCGAGACTTGAGGATACCTTCCGTGAAAGATGAAATAAAGAGGTTTGCAGAGGCTCATAGTCAAAGGATTTTGAACCATATAAATGTTGAGATTCCAGCATTATTAAACACTACTGGTTTGACGAGGAGATTAAATCGTTTGAAACCGCATGAATTACCCAGACGTTTTAATACAGATTAAGTTTAGAATCTAAGCTTTTTTATTTCTGTATATAATTAAAAATATGTTAACTAATTAAAATTGAATATGAACAATACTACTAGTTAGTCTGAATAGACTAGTCGTAGTTTAAGATTAAACTGTACAATTTTTAGTTTAATAAATAATTAAAAAAAAAAAAAAAAAAAAAAAAAAAATGTGTTTGCAATTCGATTGCCATGAGATATTCTACGTTAAGTAACGTGTTCTATTCTTGTTTCGAAGTGATATTTTTATTGAAATTTGATATGAAATTTTAGAATTTTAATGTCATATTTTTTGACTTTTCTTTTCAACGACATCTACATCTAGAAAATTACCCAATACACTAAAATTTTCCCAACCCTTGTGCTTCATCTATTTGTTTACTTTATCTATGGTGGTTATATAGGTCACAGATAAGGGAAATAATAGATATAGCGCGCCCATTGTCAACTTTGATCACTAGGTGATGTCCTGTACTAGTGTCACTTTCACTGAAGTTTCCCATAATTCTCATTGACGTTTATTCAAAATTGTAGGAAATTTTTCTTAAAGTAATTTAAACAAGGGCAATGTAACAAAATTTGAATGATTTTATATAATACCATTTGTTTCTTATATAAAAATCTATTTAAAAGCCATGAGACCGGTGTTGGTATATCTATAAGAGAAAACCCGTAAGACCGCCCATAGTTGAACATGCTGGACTGTATCAACTTCTGTGGTCACAGATGCCAAAACCGTTAGAGTGTCTGAGGACTCTCAACAAGGAATGGTAGCTGAACCGGAGGAAGAACCAATTTATTAGTACTTAGTCGGTGGTGTCATGGCTTTGCAATTGGATTGCCATGAGATATTCGACTTTAAGTAACGCGTTGTATTCTTGTTTCGAAGTGATATTTTTATTGAAAATAATTTTTTCTTTTGATATGAAATTTTAGAATTTTAATGTCATATTCTTTGACTTTTGTTTTTGGGAGCAAAAAATATCCCATTTATTGCTTTCAACGACATCTAGAAAATTATCCATTACACTAAAATTTTCCCAGCACTTGTGCTTCTTCTATTAGTTTACTTTGTCTATGATATATGTAGGTTTTTCAATATTTTTGTTTTCCCTTTACTTTGAAATCCACCACCATCTATACTTTTTTATTTATCTATGGTTTACGTGTAGAGTTGGCGTCAGAACTCACAATTTTAACATTGCGGACGTGGAGTCGAAGTTTTCAACATTTCAGGAAAACTCCATACCCCTGCTTTTACGTAAATATTATGGAAAATGTATGAGTTATGTGATTTCTTGTACTTTTTATGTACTTTGGGTTAATTTTTTGTAACGGGTTTTTCAATAAGAGCGCTACAAAAGTTTTTTTAAATAAAACAAAACCGGTTTTAGATACCAATGAAATTCTTTATTCCTGTGAAAGTACGTTCGATGCCATTATGTATGGAACTCGATTTCTTTTGCATGGCCACCACGGGCACGCTTGCAGAAGTCCAGACGCTGAACCCAATTTTCGACGGTTTTCAAGCATAAATCGGCCTATACTGCTGCAATTTCACGTTCGATATTCGTACGAAGACTTGACGTAGCCCCACAGGAAATAATCTAACGGCGTCAAATCGCACGACAGAGGCGGCCAATCGACTGGGTCATTTCGTGAGATAAAACGTTCACCAAACTTGGTTTCCAATAAATTGATTGTGGCATTCGCTGTGTGGCTTGTGGCGCCGTCCTCCAAGTCCATATTATCCAATTGGGGCCAAAAATATTCGGTTATCATTGAACGGTAGCGATTCGCATTCACAGAAATATGACGCCGCCGGCCCATAAACCGCTCCAAACCGTAATTTTTTCGTGATGCAATGATGAATCATGGATTTCGTGTGGATTGCTGTCTGACCAATAACGCATATTTTGCTTATTGACGAAGCCATTCAGCCAGAAATGAGCCTCATCGCTGAAGATGATTTTCCGATGAAAATCCGAATCATTTTCAAGTTGTTGCTCAGCCCAATTCACGAAAATACGGGGTCAAGCGGCTTCAGTTCTTGCGTCAATTTAATCTTGTAAGGAAGTAGGCCAAGATCTTTTCGCAAAATTCGCCACAACGACGTCACAGAGATGCACAACGCTTGAGAACGACGTGTGAGAGACACATTTAGGCCTTCTTGAACTGAAGCCTCAGCGGCAGCAATATTCTCGACACTTCTTTGTCTCACTGGCACGGGAAGATTTTGTACTGTGCCTGTGGATTCAAATTTTTCCACTAGACGCTCAATTGTTGATCTGGTAGGACGATTATGACGACCATAAATTGGACGTAGCGCTCTTAAAGTTGAGGCCACTGACTCCAAATTTCGGTAGTAAATTTTAATAATTTCGACTCGTTGTTGGCTCGTATATCTTTCCATGATGAAATGGCAAACCTTACTGAAGAGAAATGTCAAAAGAGCGGGAAAAATATGGCGTCGTTTGCTGTCCCTATCGTTTTACTTTTGTAGCGTCTCTGTTGAAAACCCCGTTACATTTTATAAAAATGTTGGTGAATGAATGAGTACACCGATTCGCAGTCATTCCTTGGATAAATTTCTCTTACATCTCGACATCATTGTATTTGCTCACGAGCTGCTCCGAAACTGCTAAGCTTACTCGTTTGAGAAATTGACGGTCACAAGTGTTACTGAGTCGTCTACTTGACAGAGTGCTAATTTGTTCTCCAAAAACTGAGCATGCGGGAACACATGTAAAAAACCCACACAGCTCGCACGCGGACGCGTGTGGTTATTGGTTTTTTTCGGATGTGCTCTCGAGCCGCAAATTTTGGATTTGTATACATTTCACGTTTAACGAGTTGGTGCATTTTTTTACTCTTCGTTTTATGGCTCGTGGTGAGCGAGCGAACTGTGAGCTTACGTTTACAATTCCTTGATTTTAGTGAACTTATTCATTCATTCCAAATCCAAATGCATCAAAATATTAAATTTACTTGATTTAACGAGAACTAATTGCATACGTGTGGTTACGAGTTTATTTTGAATACACACGCAAAACAATATGTATTTATAGCAGACAGGTCAGTTTAATTGATTCAATATTATTCATTCAAAATTACAGTATTCAGGTAAATTTAATTGAAATCGATCAACGTTTGCAGCACGTGTTAGAAAAGTATTGTAGTTATAATGGCTATAAACAAGAAATGAAGTATTTGGAATTAAAATGTAATCGTATACGTAAAAAGTAATTATATTCTTGTTTTACACATGTATTTGCTATCGCTTGACACATAATAACCTCTAGATTGTTATTCCGCTAATAAAAAAAAATGGTAAATTAACATAAAGTCAAAATATTGTTAAATTTTTATTTTATTTTCCGAGATTAATTAAAATTTGGGTAAACAAAAGCTTTGCCATTTGGCAGTAAACATTGACTATAAATAAGCAAATTTTTAAAAATGACTCCCATGACAATTCCTAAGGGTAACAAAAAATTGGATTTTTTCCAAATTCCCGGTATTTTCGAATAAATAAATAATATGTGTATTTTTTTTATCCCGCTAAAGTTAATTATAGTTTAATTCGTACAGGGCAGCTAAGCGATATTAAGCGTCATTTCAATTTCCCGCTAAAAGACCGACTTGAGCAATGACAATGTGGCCACATGTTCAATTTCAGGAAATAGCAACAAAAGTTACCTTAGATAAAGTTATCTTATCTTAGCGATATTAAACGTCCTTTTAATGACAATGACAGTTACAAAACGACAACACAGCACCTAGTGACAGAACTTAACAACGCCTGTGCGCTATTATAAAGTAACTATGGTATAGAGAAGAAAATTTACTCATGGAGTGGAATGCAAACAAAGAAATCGAGTGAAGCGCGTCGTTTCTCTGTTCTCTCTCTTACTCTCTTCGTTGAATATTTCAATACACGAACAGTTTTCTGATGATTTTATTGTATCTAACTATAGAAATTCCAACCGTATTTAAATAGAATTACATAAAGTATGAAACAATCAAGTTATGACGCGGGAAAGAAATGCGTCTGAGTGAATCGCGTCGACGTTTTTGGTTCCCTTCTACAAGAGTTGCCTAATTGCGGTGGTTTTTTCTTCTCTACCTGTACATCCTTTTTGGCGATATGTATTTAGTTATGTGTTATACATCATAGATAAAGGAAATAATATATATAGCGCGACCATTGTCAACTTTATTCACTAGGTTCTGTCCTGTACTACTGTCACTTTCATTGAAGTTTCCCATAATTCTCATTGACGTTTAATCAAAATTGTGGGAAATTTTTGTGAAAGTGATTTAAACAGGGGAAAATGTGACAAAATTTAAATGATTTTATCTAATATCATTTGCTTCTTATATAAGATTGGAGTCTCAGTGTACTATGTCCCATATTTAAAAAACGCGACCCAAGTATCTGTGCCAACTACCGTGGAATAAGCCTTTTATCCATAGCATATAAGGTTCTATCAAGTATACTGTGCGAAAGACTAAAACCAATTATCGCTGACCTGATTGGACCATACCAGTGTGGCTTTAGGCCTGGAAAATCGACAACTGACTAGATTTTCACGCTACGCCAACACACGAAAAACAAATCGAGACCTATCATCTATTTATTGATTATAAAGCGGCCTTCGATAGTCCGATACGGGAGAAACTCTATGAAGCAATGTCTGAGCTTGGTATTCCTGCAAAACTCATACGCCTTTGCAGGATGACCTTGACGAACACCAAATCCGCAGTGAAAGTTGGTGAGGATCTTACCGAACCTTTCGAAACTAAGCGAGGCCTCAGACAAGGTGACACCCTATCGTGCGATCTCTTTAACATCTTAATGGAGATCATTATGAGAAAAGCTGCAGTCAACATGAATAAAACCATCAGCAACAAAAGTCACATGCTGCTCGCGTATGCTGATGATATAGATATCATTGGGCGCACAATTAGAAAAGTTACTGCGGTTTTTTCGAGAATTGAGAAGGAGTCAGCAAAAGTGGGTCTGACGCTAAATGAGGACAAGACAAAATTAATGGTTTCAACGAACAGGGCCTCCACGCGATTAGACCAAAGCGTGAACGTTGATACCCGTTATAATTTCGAAGTGGTGGAAGAATTTATATACCTCTGATCTGGCGTAAACAAAAACAACAACGTCAGCCTTGAGATCAAGCGGTGAATTGTGCTTGCGAATAGATGTTATTTTGGGCTAAGCAAGCACTTTAGAGATAAAGCCCTCTCTCGAGTAACAAAAGTCCAGCTGTACCAGACTCTCATTCAACCTGTCTGGCTTTATGGCGCAGAATCCTGGGTCCTATCGCAAGCAGACGAAACATCTGTAGGAATCTTCGAGAGAAAAATACTCCGAAAAATGTATGGCCCTATAGTGCACACCGGCGAGTATCGGCGACGCATGAATCATGAGCTGTATGTGCCTTATCCTGACATTGACATAGTTCAGCGGCTCAAGATAACGCGATTGCGCTGGCTAGGCCATGTCAGTAGAATGGATGAAGACGAACCAGCACGAAGGGTTTTCGAAACCGAACTCGAAGGAAGACGAAAAATAGGAAGACCAACTTGGTACTTGGTATTGCCAACTGGAGAAATAAAGCAAAAGATCGAACTGGTTGGCGAAATATGTTATCTTCGTTTTGTAAGGTCCCTGACCCCCCGGGTGTCCGAGACGTTGGAGTCGTGACTTTGCAATTCGATGGCCATCACATATTCTACTTTAAGTAACGTGTTGTATTCTTGTTTCGAAGTGATATTTTTGTTGAAAATTGTTTTTTCTTTTGATATGAAATTTTAAGTCATTTTATTTTACTTTTTGTTAAAACAAAAAAGTCCCTTTTATTGCTTTCAATGACATCTATAAAATAACACATTACACTAAAATTTTCCCTACACTTGTGCATCATCTATTAGTTTACTTTATCTATGGTGAAAGAAACGTGGTAGATTTGAAAGTAAAGATAAATTTTATAAATGGCGCCAGAGAGGTGGATATGGGCAAATTTCCCTTAAAACAAAAACTATTGAAAAAACTATATAACCATGCTTTTTTGCCTTTCGTATTGTCAACAATACGGCCGTCGGTGGTGCAATGGTCACCTCGCATAGTGAAGGCGACACTATCGAGAATTTAGCCATGAAAAAGCTTTCCAAGATACCGTTCGGAATCGGTGTAAAAACTGAAGGTCCCAATCAGTGACTATAAAACCAGAAAGCGCACAGCTCGCTGGTTGAGAGAAGCGCTCCCCAATTACTTTACGGGATGTAAGCCCGGTATTCTCTTTTTATGAAATTTTCGTTGCCATACGAAGTACGTGTATACAAAATAACGAAAATTTCATGAACCGGAAATTTCGCTCACGTTTTATTTGCTTGGTACTCAGCTCTATGCGAAGTTGGCCTAATTGTTTGGGACCGGAATTTTGACATTTCGATAATTTTAGTAATCAGAAGTAACACCATGTGCGTTAAAAGTAAAATGGAGTGCGTAGAGGAATTATAAATGCAATTTTTGCAAGGTAACTTCTTACGGAAATTTCGCAAGAACTGAATACTGGGCTTACACATCTCTTGAGTATCGTCGGGATGTGAGTTGTGTGTCGTTCATTTGTTGTTACTTTAGCGATCGTGCTCTGCTGAATTATGTGATATTATTCAATTGGTCAGGGTATTCAAACGTGCTACGTGATCAGTAGATTCAACGACCCATTACAGGGGAAAATTCGTTCTTCAACCTGACCATCCGTATGTGGAATATTCTTACACCTTCTATATTTCCTAGCACTTTCGATATCATTAAGTTTTTGTCACATATCAGCAAACAGTACTCCATTTCACTCTTCTACACCTCTCCTACTCACCTTCATCCAACACAACGCGCTGCGTTTATAGGAATATCCCCTGAGTCTCAATCAATCTCCTTATAATATGAAAATAAAATTAACTAAAAATTATTTAGTTAGTATTCAATTAAAATTGTATTGAAGCAAAATATCTGTTTTGTTCTAGACACTGGCGCCACTTGTATTATTGACATTAACGTTGATCGAGTTTTAACAGCTTGTTATCGTCATTAAAATTTAATCCAAATTGCTTAAACGTTCTACCACAATTCACAGTCATTAACATCTGACAAGCGGTATTACCAGATAAAATGACTAATAGAGCAGACAGATTAATTGAAACAACAACAGAGAAACTATTTCGAACCTACCTCAACTCAAGTCTTAGTGCCATCTATACACTTAATATATCGTATAACATGTGGCACAGAAAGACAAACATCTATCTTAAATTATAAAAATCAAACCGCAATTCGACTCGATACGGTTAAACTCACCCCACCGCACGTGCTGTGTCACCAGACTTGGTAGCTTCTAACAATTTATTCATATTTAACCCTCTAACCGGCGAGCCTGCCTTTAGACGGGGTATATAAATACGTTAATATGCAGCTCTATTTCTGTTTTTTCTGTTCTAACGGGAAATATCAGCAGAGAAACAAACAATTCTCTTGTTGAGAACAATAGCAGCAAGCATTTCTGATTTGATTGCAAACTGTTGAGTGCTAAAGTCATTTTTTTCACAAAGTGTGTAAATTAATTATTTGTGTATCAAGTGGAATTTTGAAAAAAGTATAAAATCCTATTAATTCATAATTTGCGAGTAAAAAAATTATTTTCATACAGGTAAATATATATTCTATCGTGTTCTATGTTTTTAATATGAAGGTTTTACCAAAACTTAGCTTTTAGCCGGTGAAAATTGGACACCGTCTAAAGGCGGACCTGCCGGTTACAAGGAACTTTTGCATACACATTGCTCTAGTTCCTAGTGTTTTTTCGTTTCATTTTTCTGTAACCATTGTTCGGTTTTAAACATTGTAGGAACGAATTAACCATTTGAAAATGTTTTCACAGAGAAAAAGTTCTAATTTTTCAAAATTAAGTGATGAGGAAATTGAAGCACTCATGGCTGAATCAGTGGATGGCGCAGATTCAGAAGACGATTTCGACTTTGACAACGAAAATGATTTGGAGAACCCAGACTTTCAACTACCAAACGTAGACTTTGCCACATTAGAAGAAGAGTGGGATAATGTAGACAACAATGATTTTCTTTCTGATATCATCAATATCTCTCAAAACTCAGAAAAACTTCTGCCAGAAGTGAACAACAACGTGGAGCATTATGAAGAGTCTTTACCATCAAAAACTGGGAAAACAAAAACAAAGAGAGCAAGATCTCCTCTACCAGAAGTTGAAGCTGGAGAAGTGCAGTAGTGTCCAATGCGGGGGGGTTTAGAGGAAATGTAAAAGATATTTCTTCCCAAAACCCAGAGTTCAAAAACATTTTATGGAAAAAAAATCCTTGAACTTGAAAAAAACGATGTAGTTTTTCAAGGAGACAAGGAATTGCCGCAACAATTCAAAGAATTAACCACACCATTCCGTTGCTTTACTTATTTTTTCAACGATGACTTGCTCAATGAAATTGTGTTTCAGGGCAATCTATATGCAAAACAGCAAGATGTTTACACAAATTTTATTCTAACGACGTGTGATTTAAAAAAATATATCGGAATTTTGATTTATATGTCTGTGTACCGGTATCCCAATGTTGAGAGTTACCGGTCCAAACATTCCTTCGAGCCAGTTAGAAACGCAATGACTTCGAAACAGTTTTTTTTAATCAGAAAATATCTGCACTTTAATGATACCACGAAAATGAAAAAACCACAGGAAGCAGGATATGATGAGCTGCATAAAATTCGTCCAATTGTTGACAGACTCAATAAGCAATTTGATGCTGTGCCAAAAACACCTCGGATATGCATTGATGAACAAATGTGTTCAACAAAAATGTTGACAAAATTTCGGCAATATATGCCCGCAAGGCCCCACAAATATGGCATGAAACTATTTGTCCTTTGTGACTCGCATGACTTTTCGTACAAATTTGAAGTATACAAAGGAGCTGGCGATAATGAAGTATTACCCAACACCCCTGAATTAGGAGCAACAGCCAATGTGGTCATAAGACTGTCAAACACAATCCCAGATTTCAAAAATCATATCCTGTACTTCGTTAATTTTAATACCTCTGCCACTTCTGTTTATTTACGGAGCAGAGGAATTTATACATTAGGAACCGTCCGATGTAACAGGATACCCAACTGCAAGGTGACAAAGGAAGTGGAATTAAAAGATAAAGAACGTGGACACTCAGAAGAGTTTGTTGGCGGTGCCTTTGGGGTAGACATTGTTTACTTGATCGCGATCACATCAGAATGAAAACAAAGAAATGGACTTTGCGTTTATTTTATCACCTAATTGATATGGCGTTAGTGAATTCATACCTCCTTTTCCAGCGTATTCATGGTATTGACTCTAAAGATGTTACTCATAAAAAATTGCCAGATTTTCGTATTGAGGTGGCTGATGTACTCTGTCGTTATGAGAACGCTAACGCCAAAAGAGCTGTTGGTAGACCTCAGAGCCAAAGCCCAAAAATACAAAACCCAAAGAAATCGTATGGTCCACCAGATGACATTCGTTTTGATGGAGTTGGACATATGCCTGATATTTTGGACCGAAGTGGTAAAAAAGTATGCAAACTACAGGGATGTAAGTCCGAAACACAAATGTATTGTACTAAATGTAAATTAAATCTATGCTTATCAAACAATAAAAAATGTTTCCAAATTTATCACACAAAACAATAAAAAAACTGAATAAAATTTCAAGTAAAATCATTCCTTAATTAAAATGTTTTATTACGTTACCAGGCAGGTCCGCCTTTTGGCGGTCAACATATTTTCTCACCTGGAAGGTAAGGTTTAAATTTTTTTCATCTTTTAACAATACCGTATGTTTTATTTATCCAAAAACAATCAATAAATAATTTTTTTTAATCGAAAAAAAATTGGCCGGTTAGAGGGTTAAAATTTAACTGCCATTAAAGTGGCGATAATCTGTCCCAAAATAGCGATGATCTCGATTAGAGATTGTTAGCGGTTTTTGTTAACAAGGTATCGATTTCGAGCAAAACCAATTAAAACCCGGAGCTAACACGCTTCGCGCATCCGCAACAAAGTAAGCGAGACGATATAATTTTTAATAGATGTTGACATCATATTAAACATAACAGTTCCATCCATAATTTATCAACACCAAAATGCCATTAAATCGGCGCCACAAACAATAGACCAAGCTAAGTCAATAAAACGAAAAACAAAAGTGGATTGATATCGATTTGAAACAGATGCTAAACAGCGCACAGTGGGCGAAAACGTGGATACGTATCTGTAAACTTATTATGTACTTCATTTTCGTGGATCACAGAAATGTTAAACATAAAATGTATTTTTCTGTTAAGACCCTGAATACTTGGAAAATTTTTGTAAGAAATTTGGTCATTTATCTGTAGACGAAAAATTTTGTTGCGGAGAGTTACCACCTATATCTGATTTACCTAGCAGTTAATATTTCATGAATAATTCCGCTTCGTATTCGGTATTCCGCTTCGTATTCCATATTTGCTATCACAATTCAAATGTCAAAAATTTCGGTTCCAAACAATTGGTTTGGTCCGAAATAACTTTAGTATAGCATCCCTGTAATTGATTTTATTCACGAAGTTTAAGTATTGAGCTGAGGTTGGGTGGTCATAAAACGGATATAAACATAAAACATAATTTAGCTTTAGCAGTAATTAAACTTAGTTTGATGCATGGTTTGCTTGTCGCTCCCTCGCCTATCCACTCTGTTTTCTATAATATTTCTACTCCATAGTCGATCAGCTGTGTCATGGATACCCGGTAAATACTGTCAGTGAACTATAAAATATATATATAAATATATATACAAATGGAGTAACATAACATTCTCTAGGCGTCGACGGCTTAGTGACATGCCTAATTGGGAAGCTTCTGGTGGATAGATCCGTCAAAGCTGAATGGGGTGGTGTTACAATTGCTAGGAACGTTAACAGGGGGACACCACTGGGGGGAGTTCTGTCTCCACTATTATGGTTAACTTCTGTCAATGAACTGCTTCTTGAATTGAACAGGACCGAATGCCAGGTCTTTGCCTATGCCGATGATATTGCGCTCATCTGTACGGGTAGAAACCTCAATTTACTTAGCATTCGTACATCCACTGAACTGAACCGCTAACAACGGACTATCACTTAACCCACTTAAAACCGAGCTTATCTTGTTCTCTCGGAAATATAAAATACCCGCATTTGAACTGCCGTCAGTTAATGGGGTGCAATTACAGTTTACGGAAAAGGTCAAGTATCTGGGAATAATTCTCGACAGAAAACTGTCTTGGAAACCGAATGTGGAGGAGAGGGTGAAAAAGGCGTCTGTTGCTCTTTACTGCTGTAAAGGGGCGATAGGAAAGCGCTGGGGACTGTCTCCTAAGATCACCATGTGGATTTAGACGGCAATAGTCAGACCAATACTTCTCAATGGCAGACCAATAGTCAGACCACTACTTCTCTATGGAGGTCCCTCCAAAAGAAATATATTCTGAATTTCTTGATGAAAATGCAAAGATCAGCACTGATTAGCGTTAGTGGTGCAATGGGCACGACGTCAGGTACTGCACTTAGTGCTATCCTGAACATCTGTACTCCTGATATCATGGCCGAATCGGCAGCCGCTACATCCCTGGTGAGAATCAGAAATTGTGGCGTTTTGATATCGCGGCATTAAGGACACGCTGAATTACTACACCGGATCAACTCTATTCCCGTAAAAACGGACTACTGTATCCCCTACCTTCTACCAGCGACAAATCTAAGGAATTCTATTCCGAACAGGAATACCTGGAAAAAATCACTGGAAGCGGATACCAGATTTTTCACGGATGGACCAAAGTTGGACGACCAAGTAGGCTATGAGATCCATTCATCGGACCTAAATGTAAATATCTCCTTCAAGCTGAGTGATCACTGTAGTGTATTTCAGGCGGAAATTACCGCCATACTGGAGGTTGCTGAACTACTGAAAAGTAGTGTCACAACCCTCCGGTGAATATGTATCTACACAGACAACCAGGCTGCCATAAAATCCCTGGAAGCCATGTTTGCTACGTCCCTGACGGTGAAAGAATGCCACTCATCGCTTAGGGTGATGGCAGAGTATTTTGACATCAGGCTCATCTGGATACCGGGACACAGCGACATTCCAGGCAATTGCGTAGCGGATACGGTACAGGTTCTTCCGGCAAAATAAGGTGTTAGTATGCCAATCTCTACCTGCCGTTTGCAGATCAGGCAGTGGGCCGATAATATGTTCAAGGAAAAGTGGAGACTTACTTCTACTTGCAAACAAGCCAGGGTCCTCTGGCCACATGTGGACAGGAAGAGGACTAGGCAACTACTTAAGTTGCCGAGAGGCAGTTTATCCACAATGATAGGAACACTTACGGGATATTGTCTTTTAGGAAAACACGCCCTAAGATTGAGACATAGAAACTCCACTCTCTGTATATGCTGCATGGAAGAGGACGAGGAAACGACGAAACACCTTCTCTTGGATTGCCCTGCTCTGGCAGGACTGAGAAGTAGAATATTCGGAACACATTTAGTTAGCACCGTAGCCCTACAGGATATTCCTTTAGGGCTTATAGACAAATTTATTGAAAGGGAAAATTGCTGGACGACTAGTCAATAGTAGCTATGGAGGAAACTGCAGATATCACAATGGGCTTCTTTAGCCTAAGTGTGCTAGACTGCGTGCTGTGTTGCAGCCTTTTCAACCAACCAAGATTCCATGAAGGGATTGAGGAGGGCTTCTCAGTTTTTACACTCACTGATTGGGACCTAGTTTTACACCGGTTCCGAACGGTTCTCCACGTTCTGATGTACATAAGCCACGCACACTAACCATTGCACCACCGACGGTGCACTATGCGCCGTTGAATTTGTAGATTAGAACCTACAATTGACATCTAATGCGAACGGTTATGCATTGATAATGTATTTCATGACAAATTACTCACTAACCGAGATGACTGTCGCTAAAAGAAATATAATGTAGTCAGAACGGGGATTGAACATAAATTCTCATGGACAAGAGTCGCGCACTGTACCCATTGCAACAGTGACGGTGAGTTCCAGAATAATCTACCAAAAGGTAATACGGCTTCGCACTGTCAACAGTTTTCTTGATTTTGCCACTTTTGTTGACATAAAGCAGAAATCAAGAAAATTTGCTCGATTTCCCATATATTTTGACAACATCGAGTATTCTTTCCTGGTTGTCTTGGAACAGGGGTACTAGGCCGATGATGGAGAATGAGAGAGCAAAGGAGACAGGAACTAATTTTAAATAGTGTTTATTGATAGTAATGACAGCTAAATTATGTTTTATGTTGTTTGCATTGAACGAAAATACGTATTCTCTTTGATTTCTGTCCGTTTCATGTCCAACTAAAGTGTACAATTGGTAAAATACAGCAGCAAATAAAACTCTATGAAATGGCCTACTACCTTGTCGTCATGAAGAGGCATCGAAGAGAGTAATAGAGTGTTATTTAGGTTATTGTATATAACTATACAAATTCCAACCATAGAATAACACATACTATAGAAGAACTTATTCTCTCATCTGACGTTTCATTTCACACTCTCTCGGTAGGTCTGTGGAAATGTTTACATACACCAGGTGGAGTTACAAAATATGTTCACTTAACTATTTCCTGTCGTTTTGGTGTAGAACTGAAAAATTTAAATGTATTTTGCACTTTTTTGTTGACTTTTAACGTTGGTATTCATTTGTATTGTATTTAACACAACTAGTTTGCCACAAAAACACGAAATTCGGGTGTAGTTCCTTTGTGGATCGCTGTATACTATTGCCACCATCTGGTATTATTGAACCCATATTTTCCACCCTCCACTGTGTAATTTCCATCGTACCTATGACGTTTAATTTATTGAGCGAATAAAACCTTCTACGTATGTGTTATTCTATGATTCCAACCATGATGAAGTAAAACAAAAACGATGTACAAGTAGACAGTCAAAATTTCTCTTCACTCAAATGCACACAAACAAAACGAGTGAAACCCTAGTACTTCTCTACTCTCTCAAGGCGAATTGAAGTAGTGGTACCACGATAACAGCCTACTTATTTTTTTGTTTAATTTCTTAGGTATTTCTTATTTCTTAAATTCAAATGTATGTTGTTTACACTTGTGCTGAAATTGATTGTGGCAAATACCAGATAACACAAAATGCATATTGTTGTGTTTGTTGTCATAGTAATACCTCCTCTGCAATGCGCTCTGGCTTTTAACCAAATCCAGAAAAGTAATGGGAACAGATTAGATTTTGTTCGGGCTTTTGATACGAAATCAAGCAAGATTTTTTCCAGGGCAAATGAGGTATAACATTACGACCGATGCATCATCAGTGGAAGTGGTGCACAGAGTACCAGTGATTCTTAATTCTTAACCACTTGCCAATATAATTTTATACCTGGCTATCAGTCGCACCAGTGATGTGTTAATCCAGTGAACCTTAAAGAGTGAGAGGCCCCATTGGCACCCTTATCCGTCCTATTAAGTAAGACGAAACTGCTGCCCATAATACCGGATACTTGGCACACTACAGATCGACAGAAAATCATAGTGATGGGTAGGTTTACACCTAGGGCAAGTACTCCAGCTTATCGTTACTAAGTCCTAAGTAAAAAATCCAACACAGGATTTAATAAAACTAAATAGACAGAAATATAAAACGATCTATATACAATAGGTCTCTGGCATACTAACTATTTCCGATCATTAAACGACAAATAAAATGATTTTCGTGTACAAGTCCAAAATGTGGCACTATCTTCTGTAATAAGTAAAACAAACTCTTGGCGACATTTGTTATCACTTTTCATAAAACTAAAGATTTTATTTAAAATAATCTACGATTTAATTTAATTAAATAAATTTAAAAAAGAAGTAATTCTACTTACCATTGTTCAGACATTCTGCAAGTTCACATTTGTTTCCATTTGGTTCTTCTTCACGATTTCATTCACAATGAATGATAACACAAAGCAACAGAAATTACTTGGGATCTTTAGAAATTGACATTTCGTGACAGATTTTTATTGTTTTTCACAAATATATTAATATAATTGCCCACTGTGCTTCCACTTGACTATGGTGTTTCGTTTTGTAAAGAAGTCATTAATTAAAATGAAAACGTCTTAATGCGACATTTATCACATCTGCACGAGATAAACGCGATCTTTACTTTGAATTGAAATAAATGCAAATTATAATCAGAATTAGAATTAATTGTATAATTTTATATTGTTATTATTGTTTGTTTTTTCTTTCAGATTATCATAAATTTTGGCATAAAATCCCTGATATGCTGATAAAATTATTAATATTGGCAATTGTGCCATTGGCCTATACCTTTACACAGGTCATGATGGACGAACCACAGTTTAGAGGTTACGGTGATGAACGACCGAATGTTGGTGGCGTTGGAGACTCGGTTGTCAGTGCTGCTGCTAGTGGTGGTAATGAAGATTATCGCACACCCAAAGTATGCACCAAATATGCGGGCTGTATGGTGGGCAGACTATTTCCGGGTTATAGTATCGATAACTTTGAGGGATTTGTGGGTGTGCCCTATGCTTTACCACCGGTTGGTGAATTGAGGTTTAGCGTAAGTATTTAGCTTAAATTATTTAAGTCAAATCAATCATGTACCAAAAGGTTTAATTTCTTAATAACTGTTTTTAATTGTTTAATAATGGTATTCCGGTCTCGAACATCCCGTGAGGGTCAGGGACCTTCCAAAGCGAAGATAACATATTTCGCCAACCAGTTCGATCTTTTGACTTATCTCCCCAGATGTCAATACTAATTGTACGCAGGGATTCGTTAACCTGATCCCTCCTGCGGAGTCTTGGTCCTCCTAGTTTTCGTCTTCCTTCGAGTTCGGTTTCGAAAACCCTTTGTGCTGGTTCGTCTTCATCCATTCTACTGACATGGCCTGGCCAGCGCAACCGCGTTAGTTTGATCCGCTTAACTATGTCAATGTCGGGATATAGCTCGTTACTCGCCGTTGTGCATTATAGGGCCATACAATTTTTCGGAGTATTTCTCTCGAAGACTCCTACAGATGTTTCGTCTGCTTGTGATAGGACCCAGGATTCTGCGCCAAGAAGCAAGATAGGCTCTTTGAGAGTCTGGTATAACTGGACTTTTGTTACTCGAGAGAGGGCAATATAAAATCTATTCGCAAGCACAATTCACCGCTTGATCTCAAGGCTGACGTTGTTGTTTTTGTTTACGCCAGATCAGAGGTATGTATATAAATTCTTCCACCACTTCGAAATTATAACGGGTATCAACGTTCACGCTTTGGTCTAATCGCATGGAGACCCTGTTCGTTGAAACCATTAATTTTGTCTTGTCCTCATTTACCGTCAGACCCACTTTTGCTGACTCCTTCTCAATTCTCGAAAAAACCGCAGTAACTTTTCTAACTGTGCGTCCAATGATATCTATATCATCAGCATACGCGAGCAGCATGTGACTTTTGCTGCTGATGGTTTTATTCATGTTGACTGCAGTTTTTCTCATAATGATCTCCATTAAGATGTTAAAGAGGTCACACATCTTAAGGGGTGTCACCTTGTCTGAGGCCTGGCTTAGTTTCAAAAGGTTCGGTAAGATTCTTCCCAACTTTCACTGCGAATTTGGTGTTCGTCAAGGTCATCCTGCAAAGGCGTATGAGTTTTGCAGGAATACCAAGCTCAGACATTGCATCATAGAGTTTCTCCCGTATCGAACTATCGAAGACCGCCTTATAATCGATAAATAGATGATAGGTGTCGATTTGTTTTTCGTGGGTCTTCACCAGGATTTGGCATAGCGTGAAAATCTGGCCAGTTGTCGATTTTACAGGCCTAAAGCCACACTGGTATGGTCCAATCAGGTCAGTGATAATTGGTTTTAGTCTTTCGCACATTATACATGATAGAACCTTATATGCTATGGATAAAAGGCTTAATCCACGATAGTTGGCACAGAGACTCTGGTCACCTTTTTTAAATATGGAACATAATACACTGAGACTCCAATCGCCGGGCATGCATTCATCTAACGAAATTTTGCTAATGAGCTGAGGCATGCACCTAATCAGCTCATCGCCGCCAGCCTTAAACAGTTCCGCCGGTAATCCATCGGCTCCTGCGGCTTTGTTGTTTTTAAGACGGGCAATAGCTGTTCTGACCTCGTCTTAGTTAGGAGGGGGCAATCGACGTCGCCGTCCAATTGTGATCGATTGTCCCATCGTCATTGGATATCTCAGGTACTAGGAGCGCGGAGAAATGATCTCTCCATATTCCCAACATGCTCTGCACATCTGCGTTGAGATTTCCGTCCTTGTGTTTACAGAAGGGGGCCTGAACCATGTCCATTAGCTTCGTTTTTGACTTTTAGGTAGAATTTTAGGGCTTCGTTCTTCCTGCTGTAAGTGTCAATTTTCTCACTGTCGCGCTTTCTCCACTGCCGTTCCTTACGCCTAAAGAGACGGTTTACCTCATTTCTTTTCTCCCTATACCGCTCAGTCGGAGCTCGCGTTGCAATTGACTGAAGCAGTGCCATACGTGAAGAGTTCTTTTCATCATTTGCAATGCGACAATTTTCATCGTACCATGGTTTGTTGCGAAGCGGTTTTTCGAAACCAAGTATGGGTGTTTCGGAAATTTTTATAGAGTCGGAAACGGGTTTCCACTGCGCACCAGGATCGTCATCGGGAGGGCGTGGGTTGTGTGCCAAAAGTTGCGAGAGCTTCCTTGAGTAGTCTGTGGCTACATTTGACAATTGCATCTTTCCCATGTCTAGCTCTTTCTGCGTCTGGTTTCGTACGATTTTCGCTCTACTTGATCTTGTGCGAACCTTTGCTGCTACCAGGTAGTGATCAGAATCGACGTTAGCTCCTCTGGTCACTCGCACGTCCATTACACTGGATGAGTGCCTTCTACCAATTACCACCTGATCAATTTGGTTCTCCATTCTTTGATCAGGGGATACCCAAGTAGCCTTGTGGATGTCTTTATGTTGGAATCTTGTACCACTAATGGCTCATACCACATAGTCTCATACCGTTGCCGGAACTGTCAGCATGTAGACTGAAATTGCCAATAGTTGGATGAAACACATTCTCCCTGCCTACTTTGGCATTATAATCTCCTAGTATAATCTTAATGTCATGGCCAGGGCAGCGGTCATACGTTTCCTCTAGGCGATCATATTCTACGTCTTTAGCATCATCATCTTTATTTTCTATAGGGACATGCACACAAATTAGGGAAATTAAAAATATATCGCTTTTATGCGGATTCACTCAGAGGATTGCAACTAGAGACTAGATGCCAACTACAAATCCGCAACTAAATTCATGTTTTTTCCCCTGGCAACTGTAGTGTATATCGCAGTTTCTTTTTCTTGTCCTGCCATGTCCTGTCCATAGCATTTCCTGGATAGCGGTAATGTCAGCCTTATAACTTTCGAGGACATCTGCCGAGTGGATACTTGCACCGGATCTATATGGATGTCGTTCACAGTCACTACAATTTCTTCAAAAAGTAAGGTCCAATCACGCCGCCTGACTAAAATCCGCACCACAGTTGTCCGTTATGGGTGCGTTTGTTTCCCATGGCTTGCATGAAGATTTTCTGACCCCCAAATCCGACAATTTTGTGTATTCACGAAGCCATTCACGGGGAAATGTGCTTCATCGGAGAAGATGATTTTTTTTTTAAATTAGCATTGACTTCACTCTGTTCCATTAGCCATTGAACGAATTGCCGTCGCTTTTCATGGTCTGCTGGTTTGAGCTCCTGACTAGGCTGAATTTTGTACGCATGAAGGTGGAGGTCTTTTGTCAAAATTCCCTGCGTAGTGGTTCGTGAAATTTGAAGTTGTTGAGAACGATGCCGAATTAATGTTTTCGGATTTTCGGCGACACTCGTTTAGAGCAGCAATGTTTTTAAGAGACCAACCGGTACGTTGACCCACAGGAGTCTTACTGTCCATAGCCGACCCAGTTTCTTCAAATTTATTGACCACTCTTCGAATGGTTGACACATTAGGTGCACTTTCTCGACCAAAAATTCTTCGAAGTTTGCGAGCAGTCTCAGCATAACTTTCCAAATGATTGTAATAAGTTTTCACAATTATAACGCGTTGTTCTTTCGTAAAGCGCTCCATGTTTAATAATCGGAATAAATATATATGACAGCTGGTAAATTTCAGAGTTGCCACTTGCTCAAATACACTAAATTTGATTTTACTGACTCACCCTTTAGTTTTATAAAATTTTTGTACTTTTTTTCATAATAACATCGAGCTCAAATATCAAAGGGACTGAATTAAAAATAAACGAATGTTATACGACGTGGAGTTTTCCATTTCATAATAAAACCGAAGGCGATTATTAACCAGTTTTTACTTCTCGGTTTGACCGAAAACCATTGGCGCCAAAATTGGAATATTCACAGAAACCGAAAATCGACAATTTCAAAAAACCGGTGTTTGAATTCACTAATTTCGACCATTTCGCTGTTTGCGCGACCTCTTTGTTCGACAACTATGGATTGGTTACTCCGGCCCGGTATTAGTCTATTTGGTTGTATTGTTGTCTGTTAAAATTCAATTGTCTTTGTTGTCTCTTTTGTTTCTAGTTTATAAAGGGTGTCCCAACAAAAGTGCACGATTTAATTTAAAAGCAAAACGAATATTTTTTGACCGAGTGGTGATACTTTTATTGCAAGGTAAAGTAGATATGTTTCGATTAAGTATCGAAACAAATACATGGATAATGGTCCAAGAGGCTTTGACCACAAGCCATTGCTTCGCAAAATTTTATGTTGTTATGAACAATTCCGAATTGATGTTCCCGGGTTTTCGACGAAACAGTCTCTCGTTTTCGAGAGAGACAGGACGGTACGTCGACAAACAGGAGACTTACTGCCCATTATCGACCCAGTTTCTTATAGTTTTTTGACCGCTCTTCGAATTGTTAACGCATTACTTGGACGTCCACAACCGAAAATTCGGCGAAGTTTCCGGCGGTCTCAGCGTAACTTTCTCTATTTTTGTAATGGGTTTTCACAATAATAACGCGTTTTTCCATTGTGTAGCAGTCCACTTTCAATAATCCGAACAATCGTAGACGACAGCTGTAAAATTTCGGAGTTGCCACTTATACAAGAAAAGGACACCAAAATTCGTTCACTTTTATTGGGGCATCCGTTAAAATTTATGGTTTCACAAATGTAGGATATTTAAGGTCACCCGCACCATATGTCCCAGTGGCATACCAAGAACTTGGCCAAGTGCCTGTTACTCACTGAGGTGCTCTGGTGTGGGTGAGATACCGGTAAAATACAATCAGATACTCCCGACTGCAAACTATCCGTAGGCACAGAAACGCATTGTATTCCGGATTGGGAGTAACTTTTGGGTAGAATTACTACTACTACTAATCTCAGATAACAGAAGTTCGTTTGGGGATAGTAGTTTGGAGAAACGAACTTCTGTTAAGCCATACATGTAATTTCGTTTGGGAGAACCGAAATATGTTTGCAGTAAACGAGTTGTGACAAATATAAGCTGAAAAACGTTTGCGAGAAACGAAAAAAGGTTCCACCAACTGTTCTTTCGGTTACTGCAACCGAGTTGTAGTTACTCCAAATCAAAAAAACGTTCACGAGAACTAAAAAGTTTGCCATAAACGAGATTTTGTGTGATCACTTTTAAGTGTATGCGTGTGTGTGTATGCCAAACGTGTAGATAAAGACTGTATACAGTTGACAGAATGAGAGAATCGGAGATATTTACGTTATTCGTAATCTGTGTTCTCTGTAGAAAAATGGCTAATTTCAGTTATCGCAAACGTTTTTTAAATTTGCGGAAAAGGTGATTTTGTACGCGAGAACTCGTTTGCAGCATCATGATACACATTTGCGATATATATGAGTTTATTTATGAGAGTGTTACGTATGAGTTTATGAGATTGACTTTGCGCGGCAAAACATATGGTCATTAGTGGAACAAGATTCCAGCATAAAGACATCCAAAGGCTACTTGGGTATCCCCTGATCAAAGAACGAAGAACCAAATTGATCACGTGGTAATTGATGGAAGGCACTCATCCAGTGTAATGGACGTACGAGTGATCAGAGGAGCTAACATTGATTCTGATCACTATCTGGTAGCAGCAAAGGTTCGCACAAGATTAAGTAGTGCGAAAATCATACGAAACCAGACGCAGAGAAAGCTAGACATCGGAAAGCTGCAATTACCAGAGGTAGCCAAAGCCTACTCAAAGAAGCTGTCGCAACTTTTGGCACTCAACCCACCCCCTCCTGATGACGATCCTGAAGCGCAGTGGAAACCCATATCCGACTCAATAAAAACTGCCGCAACAACCGTAATTGGGTTTGAAAAACCGCTTCGCAGCAAAGCATGGTACGATGGAAAGTGTCGCATTGCAAATGATGAAAAGAACGCTGCACGCATGGCAATGCTTCAGTCAATTGCAACGCGAGCTTCGACTGAGCGGTATAGGGGGAAGTGTAAGAAACGGCAGTGGAGAAAGCACGAGAGTGAGAAAATTAAGTCATACAGAAGAAAGAACGAAGCTCGAATATTCTACCAAAAAGTCAAAAACGGAACTAATGAACATGGTTCAGGGCCCCCTTCTGTAAGGACAAGGACGGAAATCTCATCGCAGATGTGCAGAGTATGTTGGGAATATGGATAGATCATTTATCTGCGCTATTGGTACCTGAGATATCCAATGACGGACAATTGATCAAAATTTGGACGACGACGTCGATTGCCGTCCTCCTAACCAAGACGTGGTCAGAACAACTATTGCCCGGCTTAAGAACGACAAAGCCGCAGGAGCCGATGGATTACCGGCGGAGCTGTTTAAGGCTAAGCTGTTTAAGGTGCATGCATCAGCTCATTAGCAAAATTAGGTTAGATGAATGCATGCCCGGCGACTGGAGTCTCGGTGTACTATGTCCTATATTTAAAAAAGGTGACCCGAGTCTCTGTGTCAACTACCGTGGAATACGCCTTTTATCCATACCATATAAGGTTCTATCAAGTATAATGTGCGAAAGACTAAAACCAACTATCGCTGACCTGATTGAACCATACCAATGTGGCTTTAGGCCTGAAAAGTCGACAACTGACCTGATTTTCACGCTACGCCAAATCCTGGAGAAGAGCCACGAGAATCAAATCGACACCTATCATATATTTGTCGATTATAAGGCGGCCTTCGATAGCCCGATACGGGGGAAACTCTACGAAGCAATGTCTGAGCTAGATATTCCTGCAAAACTCATACGCCTTTGCAGGATGACCCTGACGAACACCAAATCCGCAGTGAAAGTTGGTAAGGATCTTACCGAACCTTTCGAAACTAAGCGAGGCCTCAGACAAGGTGACACCCTATCGTGCGATCTCTTTAACATCTTAATAGCGATTATTCTGAGAAAAGCTGCTGTCAACATGAATAAAACCATCAGTAGCAAAAGCCACATGCTGCTCGCGTATGCTGATGATATAGATATCATTGGACGCACAGTTAGAGAAGTTACTGCGGTTTTTTCGAGAATTGAGAAGGAGTCAGCAAAAGTGGGTCTGACGGTAAATGAGGACAAGACAAAATTAATGGTTTCAACGAGTAGGGCCTCCATGCGATTAGACCAAAGCCGTTGATAACCGTTCTAATTTCGAGGTGGTGGACATATTTATATACCTCGGATCTGCCGTAAACAGAAACAACAACGTCAGCCTTGAGATCAAGCGGACAAATATACTTGCGAATATAAGTTATTTTAGACTAAGCAAGCACTTTAGAGATAAAGCCCTCTTGAGTGACAAAAGTCCAGCTTTACCAGACTCTCATACAACCTGTCTTGCCTTATGGCGCAGAATCCTGGGTCTTACCGCCAGCAGATAAATCATCTGTAGGAGTCTTCAAGAGAAAAATGCTCTTGAAAATGTATGGCCCTATGGTGCACAACGGCGAGTATGGGCGACGCGTGGACCATGAGCTGTATGTGCTATATCCCGACATTGACATAGTTAAGCGGATCAAAATAACGTGATTGCGCTGGCTAGGCCATGTCAGTAGAATGGATGAAGACGAACCAGCTCGAAGGGTTTACGAAACCAAACTCGAAGGAAGACGAAAAATAGGAAGACCAAGACTCCGCTGGAGGGATCAGGTTGACGAATCCCTGCGTACACTTAGTATTGCCAACTGGAGAGATATGGCAGCAAAAGATCGAACTGGTTGGCGAAATATGTTACCTTCGTTTTGTAAGGTCCCTGACTCCTCGGGGTTGTTCGTGACCGGATAAGTATGTAATTAAGAGTTTATTTGGGAGACCTACAGGAACGGTTGCGATTAATAAATTAATACAAATCAATGAAAGTATTGTTGCGGCAACCGAGCAATGAAGGTTTGTTTTCTT
Source organism: Phaonia tiefii (assembly GCA_963931995.1). Lineage (NCBI taxonomy): Eukaryota > Metazoa > Arthropoda > Insecta > Diptera > Muscidae > Phaonia > Phaonia tiefii. Next base: position 122,770,362 of record OZ008371.1, read on the forward strand.
TGAGTGTAAACTTTCATTAAGTTAACCTAAAAATATTAGGCAATGATAACAGATACATGTCGAATGCCTGCTCTGACCATCTTCAATTTATTTCGAAGGAGGTCACCTCGGTTAGTGACGGCGACATTATCGAGTATTTAGCCATAAAAAAGCTTCTTAAAATACCGTTCGGAACCGGTGTAAAACTGTAGGTTCCAATCAGTGAGTATACAAAACTAGAAAGCACACAGCTCGCTGGTTGTGAGAAGCTCTCCGCAATCCTTTCATGGGGTGTAATGGGAAACCCTACTTCATGTTGTATCTCGCTGTGACTTTTATTTTTGACCTGGACAGTTCACATGTTTCTCCCCATATATGAAATACGTATGAATATCGGACAAAGTTTATGAAATGAATCTAAAAACTACCAGATGATTTACAACTTTCGTTTTCTTGTGCTTTTATTTCTAGCATCCTAAATCCTATCCGAGATCGTCGCATGTTATTGATGCCACTCAGCCGAAGCCAGATTGCATACAAAAGAATGCCCTAATACCAAACAGTCAAGTATCCGGAAGTGAGGATTGCCTGTATCTTAATGTTTATAGACCTGTAAGTTTTCGAGTTCCGCATTAATAAACCCAAGGTAATGTTGAATATACCCACAATATTATTATTCTCTTTCACTAGATCCGCAGACGTACATCAACCAAATTACCCGTCATGGTATATATACATGGAGGTGGATGGTTTACTGGTTCGGTTCACCCTGATTTCACGGGACCGCATTATTTTATGGATACACAAGAAGTTATTGTGGTAACATTCTCATATCGTCTCGGTGTCTTTGGTTTCTTATCCACAAATGATTCCATTGTACCAGGTAATTTCGGTTTGAAAGATCAAACATTGGTCCTCAAGTGGGTACAGAGAAATATCGCCGACTTTGGCGGTAATCCCAAGCAGGTGACAATATTTGGTCAGAGTGCTGGTGCTATATCGGCCCATATGCATATGCTGAGTAAACATTCTGAGGGCTTGTTCCAAGGTGTCATAGCCTTAAGTGGGACAGCGAATGTGCCATTTGCTATACAGAAAAATGGCTTGGAGATGGCTCGCAGGACAGCAGAACTTTCTAATATACCCAATGCTTCGGAATTAAGCACTGCTAAGTTGCTGAAGGCTTTACGGGTTGTAGAGCCGGAAATATTGATAGCTGCTACCGATGCCATGAAATACTGGGATGTCGACCCGTTAACTCTGTTCAGACCGGTGGTGGAAAACTTCAATTCGAGTGAAGCATTCTTTACCAAACATCCCGATGATATATTTGAAAGTGGCGATTATAGGCCGGTGCCTTTTATGGCGGGCATTGTGCCCGGTGAGGGTGCAGTCCGTGCGGTTGCTATATTGGAAACAGAATCTTTACGAACTGCATTCAATCAAGATTTCGATTTTCTACTGGAAATGTTCTTAGAGTTGCCAGAATATTTCAATCGTTCTCGAGTGGATAACACAATGCAGAGGGTTATTGCTGAGTACTTTGGAGGTAGACATGAGTTGGAGAATCAAGGATTTGTAAATGTAAGTAGGACAAGGAAGTTACAAATTATTGAGTTTGGAATTGTTTTCAAACCAGGTGAATTTGGCAACTACAAATTTTCTTATTGCGGAAGTTTGCATACCCAGTGTAATTGACTTATGAGTATTCGAAATCTTAATATCTTTTATTGCGAGTATCTTTTATCCAATAATCATTGGATGTTATGGGGCAAAACTTTTTTATTTTTTAATATATATTTTATGCTTTTTTAGGTTATTACAGATCGTGGGTTTCATCGTCCTTTCTATCACGCCATAAAGACCTACACCAATACCATCGACACCAATAAATATCCTTTGTATTTGTACTATTTCAATTATTCTGGACCTCTAACCTACACTACCATTTACACCGGCGGAGTAGCCAATCGTGATTATGGCGTTGTCCACTGTGATGAATTGATCTATTTGTTTAGATCGCCTGTGATCTTTAAAGATTTCCCCAAAAATTCAACCGAGGCAAAAGTTAGTAATGCATTCGTCTCACATTTTGTAAATTTCGCCAAGAATCGGTTAGTATGCATTTGTCAAATCGTCTGATTTCATCTACTGATTGATTCATCAATTCCAGGAAACCTTACCCCTCCGTGGAATGCAAGAAATCAAATTTCCCTAAAAATTCCATGGACACTATTTGTGATTACGTATCATTCGAGAATGGACCAAATAGTTCATTCAATATAAAGACTGATAATAAATTCAATGTCCGTCGGACGCTGTTCTGGGATGAACTGCTGCAACCATGAAGCGGAAGTGGAAACATCACGACGCTCTATCAAGCGGATATGTTGTCTACACAGCGGATATTAAAAGAAGAAACGACGAATGAAGAAAAGCCAAGCAATCAATTGAATTAGGAGTTAATGTAAGAAATGACAAGCTCTCCCCTATTCCTTCGTTGGATGTAATGGAAAACTATTTATTTTTTATTTAATTTAAGAAATGTGCAATAATGTGTGTTAGTTCATAAGTTTAATAATATTTATTATTTATTATGGGGAATTGCAGTAAAAGTATATTACTTGTTAGTTATGACATAGTCTGTGTTTATGTGCGACAAATATAATTTATTCAACATCCATTTCGTCGAGACGAGATCGAACACGATTTTTCCTTTTAGTTTTCTTTGCGGGCGGTGGCAGAAAGTTCTCCAGGAACTCAATGGTATTGCGTATTGTTTCCGTACTAATGTTACCGATATGATCACGGTCGAAGTAGACGACGGGCCCTGGCGCCTCAGTTGACACAAGATTTGCGCACTGGCAACGTTGTGGAGCGACAGTGATGACCTCCAAATTAATTGGCGTAGTGGCCGGAGCTAAAAAGTAAGTAAGAAAATAAAGAAACAATTTTTTAGACATAAATTAATACAAGATACATATCGTTAGCTAAAATGCAAAACGGCGTAACTAACCAAAAATTCAAAATCGAGTTTTTTTTATTGATTTTTATGAATGCCATTAAACTACATGTCTGGGAAAAATTTTACACTTCTGCGATCAAAAATCTGTCTGTGTGCTTAAGTGAAATTAGAAAAACATATAGTTTTCATTTTACAAAGTTTTTTGCTTCTGTAAAATTATATTTTTGTTAGTTACGCCTTTTTGCATTTTAGCTAACGATATACACGCTGAAAAACCGGCCCCAGTACATGTTGTAATGGTTTTCATGAATTGAAGATCTGTTGCTTTTCTGTTTCTGTTGTTATGTGTCACCTTTTAGTTTACAGCAGTTTTCAAAAAACAAAGCAACATTTTGCGCACAAAAACCTATATTCATCCTATTGATCATTGTGACTCTTACATGTAATATTGAACAGCAAACACAATGAGTTTGCACACAAGCATACTATATTTGCGACAAGCTGCAAACACGTTATATTTGCGTCCAAACAACAAACAGGACCGATTTTCCAGAGTGTAATGGTAAGTTCTATAATTAAGAAAATGATTTTTGTTAAATTGTTTTTAGATTTACATTTTTTATTTCCGCGTAAGAGCCACATACTCTTTGCTAATTGGCAGATAGTCTGTGAGCCATTCATTAGAACCTGAGCTCAACCATCCAACAGTGAGTTGGCTAACTACGGAATCAGCCTAATTATGAGGACTTTGTTCATGGGATTGTGCTACCGTTTTGGATTTACCCAAAAACGATGTACTCTCTCTTACTCTCTAATGTAATATTTCAATACACGAGCAGCTTTTTGATAGTGATATTGAATATAACTATACAAATTCCAACCATGTTGAAGTAAAATTCCATAAACTATGCAAAAAGTATAAAGTAATCAAGATATGACGCGAAAGAGAAATGCCTTTGAGTGAATTTCCAAGACTTTTTGATTCTCTTTTACTGGTCGTCTAATTCTAGATAGTCTTTGTTTTACCTAAAAATCAGTACTCAGCTGAAATAAGGGTGGGATTTTTTAAGTCGTGAATCAGTCACTTCACGTTACTTTTGTCGTGTTGGTAGTTTATAAAACGTTACAGCTGTTCGGTGACTACCTGCGTTGAGTTACGTTTTTAAATGGGTAGTTTATAAAACGCAGCGCTACGCTGTCAAATTGAACACGCCACAGTTCTTCGCGTTAGTTGAAGAAATTACAAATTTCAAGAAAACTGTCGATCGAGAATAGGCAGATGGAAGTATTTTACATTTCATTGCTTATAAGTAGTTGACAATTTTGACTGAAATGCACTCGACGGATAGAACTCAAACTTTTTTTTTTTAAAGAATTCAAAATTATATTGTTTCCGCACTGAAATTCGTATTTACAATAATAAAATTAGAAATGGAACGTTCAAATAAATAATGCGTTGCAAAATTATTATAATTATATTTAAAAATTATAGACATCAGTTGATGTTGACAATAATAAACAAAAGAACCAGTACATTACAATCAATACATACCGCCAAATGACACGTGTTTTTGAAAAGACAACTAGCAACATATAGATGGGGAAATTTATTGGATATTGAACCCCAAAATAACATAGGTTTCTACACATTTTATGTGAATATTGTTGGTATTTGCTGTGTTATAAATAATAGCAATCTTAAAATCCGTTGATCTACTGCAATAGAGTTACATTTTTTAACCTTTTTCATTATGCGCATTTCACTCAAGATAACTTTTTCTAGTCTATAATTGTTTATTTTAGTTGGGCAACTCTATAAACCACAAATGTCAGTGACAGCTTTTTTAAACAAACGCAAGCGCGAAGTGATATATAAACTACAACTTTTTGACTTTGGCGTTCACGTTGGCTTTTGCGTTTAATTGGAATAACCAATTGGAAACCAACGGCCTTTTTCATAAATAACCAATAAATTATCTCTAAAACATTCTTCAGCTTTGAAATCTTTAAGATTTAGTGAAGGTGTCATTAGTATCGCATTCATAATGAATATTTTAATTTGGGAACAGATAATGAACTGACAACCCTGTGTTATATATTCTCACAATGCTTGTGATGTAAATACAATTTTTGGAAAATGATTAATCATTAATGCAGAGAAGTAGTCAACAACAAGTACAATTAATATTTCTTATCTTCTTAAATTTGGAAGAGGTTTAAAAAATTCATATGGAATTTCAGTTAATTTTTGGGTAGTCGAATATAAGGCCGGATAATGGGTTGTACCTGCAATGTTTTGATTTGATTGAATAATTAGAGGTATTTTTTTCAATAAGGGTTGTTTCATAGATTACGCGTGAGTTGTGTTAAACTTTTTTTTTCTTTTTAGTATTGTTTGCTATTTCATCTTGGAAAGACTAACACCGCAACAAAGTCATCGACTTCGGTCCATATTTTTTCAAAAATTATGATGGCCGGAACGTAACCGTGAATGGTGCTCGCTATCGCGCCATGATATTGGACTTTTTGCTACCTGAAATTGAAGCCAAGACGGCATTTTGTTTGAACAGGACGGTGCCCCTTGTCATACAGCTGCTCAAACAATGGATCTATTGAGAGGTCATTTCGAAGAGCAGCTACTTTCACGTTTTAGAGTTTTTTTTTGGGCTACGTAAAGTCCAAAGTCTATACTGACAAACCAGCTACGAGTAAGGTTTTGGAAGCCAACATTACGCGTGTCATTAACGCCATACCAGTCGAAATGCTCGAACGAGTCAAATTGGACCCTCAGAATGGACACCCTGAGGCGTAGTTGCGGCCAACATTTGAAGGAAACTACATATATTCAAAAAATAAATGGCATAAAATTAAATAAGTAAAGATTCCACACTTAATTTGAATTTCTGTATTTTTTTTATTTTACTTATATAAAAAATAACGAAAATTTCATGAACCGAAAATTTCGCTCACTTTTCATTTGCTTGGTACTCAGCTCTGCGAAAATTTTGTAATGCTAAACTTAATTCGTACGAAAACAATTGTTTGATGATTGTTTGGGACCGGAATTTTGAGATTTCGATTATTTTAGTAAACAAATGTAATACCACATGCGTTAAAAATAAAATGGAGTAAATCTCTATAACAAAATTGTCCGTTTAGAGATAAATGACAAAACTTCTTACGTAAATTTCGCAAGAACTGAATACGGGACTTAATACTCTAATTTGTCTTTTATACAATGACTTACGACCCTGGGACACGAGTCACGACTTACGATGCTTCTTGGTGAGGGGTGAAGTGAAGAAAGAGGGGTAGCATAAGAGTCACGAATTGGAAATTCAGGGGGCATTTTGATATTTCTCTTTCACCTTCTTCGTATTTTGACAACAGTATAGTATACAAAAAGTGGCGAAAAATAGTTTTAAAGCAATTTCTTAATCAATAAAAACAATACAATTGCAATTTTATCAGCCATTGTTCATTACGTTTTTAAAATTTTGAATTTGAAATTATTACGAATAGAAAAAAAGGAGATTAACCGACAATACGTCACAAAGAGCCACGTATAGTTGTATATAGAGAGTCATTGTCTGAAAGCACATGAATTTACGAAAAGAGAATGAACACAATGTCCCAGGGTCGTAAGTCATCGTATAAAAGACGAATAACAATGCCTTTAATTCAGATTTTTTAATCAGCTGGCTTGCGGTTTCCATTTCCGGTATTTGCCATTGTTGCCAACATATTATTACAATTAATTGTGTAGTTAACAAGTCGTCTCTTGTTAACAGCTTATCATAATTATCTAATCAGCTAAATTACACTGTGGAACAAAATGAAACTTTTTTCGAAAATAACAAGGTTCTGACAACGGATTCAATACCATGCTAAGTGCATATGAGAAACTAGCTGTTCCATATGTCAACAAAAAATAGTTTGTTGAATTCACATATGGATTATTTTGAGCATCAGTTGGCAATAGAGTTCGATGAACATGGTGAACGATTTCATCAAACTTGTGCACGTATTGAAGAACGCTATAAAGGGAAGAGTATTCATATCTTACGCGCGAAGATAAAAACGTTTATTGCTCGGTTGCCGCAATAATACTTTGATTGATTTGTGTTAATTTATTAATCGCAACCGTTCATGTAGTTCTCCCAAACAAACTCATATATCGGAAACGTCTATCATGTTGTTGCAAACGAGTTCTCGCAAACAAAATTATATTTTCCGCAAATTTAAAAAACGTTTGCGATAACTGGAAGTAGCCATTTTTCTAATGAGAGCACAGATTACGAAGAACGTAAATTTCTCTGATTCTCTCATTCTGTGTTTGGCATACACACACGTATACACTTAAAAGTGATCACACACAATTAATTAATGTTGTATTTCTCACAACTCGTTTACTGGAAACGTTTTATAGTTCTCATGAACGTTTTTTTTGATTTGGAGTAACTACAACTCGGTTGCAGTAACCGAAATAACCGTTGGCGGAACCGTTTTTCGTATCTCCCGAACGTTTTTCAGCTTATATTTTTCATAACTCGTTTACTGCAAACATTTTTCGGTTCTCGCAAACGAAATGACATGTATGGCTTAACAGAAGTTCGTTTCTCCCAACTACAGTCCCCAAACGAACTTCAGTTATCTGAGATTTCGTTTGGGAGGAACGAGTTTTTCCTTTGCGTGTATAGATGTCATATGCTGAAAATTTTTTGACAACGAGATAGAATTACCAAGAGGTGAAAGAAAAATGTAATAAATAAATACTTGCTTAAATGGCCAAATTAATACTGATCTTTTATTTATAGCTATTAATCTACAGCTTTCTTTGTTCGGTGACTAAACCCCCTAAAATGCCAACCCGGAATAAGTACGAAATTAACCCTTAAACGGATTTTCAGTTTTGACTTCTTTTGGCATTCATGTTGAGATTTGAGCTTTGGTGTGTTCAGAAATTTAGTAGAATTTTATGAGGAATATTTTTGTGGTATATTTTAAGCCGTGATACCCCAGGTTTAAGGGTGTTTTTTTACCCATTTCCATAAAAAGAACAAAAAATACCGGCGGTAGAGGGTAAAAGTATTCCACAAAAATGTTTCTCGTAAATAAAAAAAAACCGTTCCATTACATCCCATGACGGGATTGGAGAGAGCTTCTCACAACCAGTGAGCTGTTCGCTTTTTAATTTATCACTCACTGGTTGGGACCTACAGTTTTACTTCGGTTGGTATTATGGTATTTTGAAAAGTTTTTTATGGTCAAGTTCTCGATAGCGTCGCCATCACTAAGCGAGGTGGCCTTCGTCGAAGGAAGTACAATATAGTCAGAGCAGGGATCAAACCCTGAAGAGCGGCGCACACTAGCCATTGCACCAGCGACGACCACGTTTCTTGTAAATATTTACATAAAATTGCTGAACACATCCTATACCTAAAATGTAAGGACAACATGGCTTCCTATGCCGATTCATCAGAAGAATGTGCAAAAGGGGGACAGTTTCAACCCCCCTTAAAAAAAAACACGGGCTTAAACTTTCAAAACGCCGAGAGACGTATATTTTTTTTACCCCCTCTACCAGAATCCGTTGTCAGAACCTTGTAATTTTGTTTGTGTTCCACAGTGTTATTATATACTGAAGATTTGGCCATACAAGTTTTGTAGTAAATCATTTACATCCCTAAACGTTTCAAAATGGAATACCAAACGTTTCTAATCTAATACCAAATTAGAGCCTAAGACTTAAGTAGTTCGCAATCTATCCAGACATTTTTTGTGAGTGAAACACCAGACTTATCAAATTTAAACAATTGACTATTTTGCATCAACTTGTAGATTTAATTCTGGAATAATAATGCATATTATTTATTTTTTGGCACTGATTCTGCCGGAAGTGGAATAGCAATTTCACCCGTTTAAAATCCAAAACAACATGTGGAGACTTTCTTCTTAAGAATGTTGGTCTAACGATATTCGCAGTTTACTAATTTAGACGGGGATAGCATATTCAAGTGGGAACTTATGACAACTCGCTTTCGTCGCGTCATTCTATATTAAACCGAACAAATGCTTGACGTCAATATTTTTGTTTTGTTTATAAAAATATGTATATATTTCATCCAATTTTATGGAAAAAATATAGGTATTTGCATATACTCGAAATTTGTTAACAACGCAGAAATGTACGGATATGTACATTACTTATTCAGTCAATTCCTCCATGTCTAATTATCCTACAGTTAGAGCTAACGAGATGCTTTAGCTGTCAATTTGTATAAAATTTATAATTTTTAATTGTTAGTTAGCTTTAACTTTTGTTGGTGAAATTGCACGTTAAACTAACTTTTTCCCCCACTACAGTCCATACACTGATTACACCGATTCCGAACGGGATTTGAGAACCCTTTAAACTAATTTCTTGTAAAAACGTGTCAAGCCATAAGAATTCATAAAGTAAATTGATGGCATTTGGTGTGTTGCAGATGGGCGGTTGGATGTTGGAAAGTATTGCTTTAATAATACCAGATAGAGGCAATGGCTCTAATCAACCAACAATAAATCAGCAACGGCATTTCGTTTTGTGCGTTAAAATTTTTGTATAAATGCACCACAAATATCCACTAACAATAAAATATAACAAAACAGTCAAAAATACATTTAAATATCACCGTTTTTCATGAAAACGACATGAACAATTTAAGGCAACAATTTTTGTAATTTCACCTGGTGTAAATCAATTTACGTCAAATAACTCTCTATCGCACTAACAGCACCACAAATAGTGTGAAAGGAACTGTCATATGAGATGAATGGCATCAATATATAATATTCATAGACGAATTTAGTATAGACACATTAATTCTCTCAATAAATTAAACGTCATAGGTATGGTTGCAAGTAAACGTTGGATGGTGGAAAGCATAGGTTCAATAATAACAGGTAGAGACAATAGTACACAACGTCCAACAAAGGAACAACAACCCCATTTCGTGTTTTTGTGGCAAAATATTTGTGTTAAATACAATAGAAATGTATACCAAAGATAAAAGTCAACTAAAAACTGCAAAATACATTTGAATTTCATAGTTCTATACGAAAACGGAATGAAAAAGTTAAGTAAACAGTACTTGTAACTCCACCTGTTGTAAGTTAATTTTTGTCGAATTTCTCTCATTTTCATAAACCTACGACGAAGAGTGTGAAATGAAACATCAGATGAGAGAATTAATGTGTCTGTACTAAATTCGCCTACGATAATATTACTCTATGTTAGAATCGCGTTAGCCCCGTATTCAGCTCAATAATAATGACAATTTCGCACACTTTTTATTGGCTTAAGCCTGGTGTATTTTTGTTGCCATAAGAAGTGCATGTATAAAAATTAACGAAAATTTCATGAGCCGAAAATTTAGCTCAGTTTCCATTTCCTTGGTACTCAGCTCTTTGCGAATATTTCGTAGGAAAAATCAATTACTGGGTTGTTACACGAAGTTGTTTCGTACGAAAACAATTGTTTGATAATTGTTTGGGAACGCAATTTTGGCATTTCCATAGTTTTAACAACCAAAGCCAACACCGCATGCGCTAAAAATAAAATGAAGTGGATAGAGGTTTTATAAATGAAATATTTGCAAGGTAAATCAAATGTAGGTGGTAACTCTCCGCAAGAAAATTTTCCACTTAGGGATAAATGACAAAATTTCTTACGAACATTTGGAATCCACTGAATACGGGGTTTGCCCTCATCTCCTTGCGAATATGTGTGAATAAAATCCATTACAGGGTTGTTTTGCCAAAATGGTGGACACTTGTTTCATATGAAAACAAAGAGTATGAAATCAGAAGTAACATCACATTCGTAAAATCAGAATTAAAGTACGAGAAGGAATTAGTTATGGAATATTTGGAAGGTGCAGCGGTAATACATACATACGTGATAACTGTGTACAGAGACATGAATTGTTCACATGAATTTCGTGGGAGCTGAATACGGGACCTTAAGCCGTACTTTTCGGTAATTTATTGTATTTTATCTTTTGATTTGGATATTTTTTGAATCCAGTTCCCAGTTCTGTAACTTATGTGAAATCTTCGCACTTCGAGAAAGTGTGGAGCATGGTAAAATTATCTATCGGGTAAACGCGTTAGCCCAGCTGATATGTGGTGTTTTCATCTTTTCGTGTGTAAGCTGTCAAATTCGATTTTGTTTCTTTTTGTTTGTTAATAAAATTCAAAGAATTTCAATCAAAATGCAATTTAATAGCATAGGCTTTGTATCAAGTAAGGTAATCTTATAAAATTTTTCACATTTTGTGTACATAGTGGTTTTTATTATTCAGCTAATTTTGACAGATTAACGACGGAATTGCTAATGCGACTACCTAATAGATAATTCTACCATGGTGTGGAGCAAATAATTCCACCGTTTCGCAGTGTTATTTTTAAATATTTAAAGAAAATAAAAATGGCGTTTTTTCTTAAAATTTGTGATATTTTCGCAGTGCGCTCACCACCTTCCATTTCGACATCTGTCAAGAAAATGAAGTTGCCTCAACTAGTTTGAGAGTGTAAGGGCAAAATCGAAGTTGATGTCTAGTTATCGAAGTTGATGTGAACTTGAAGTCGATCAACTTATCCACAGGTGTAAGGGCCCCTTTAGATAAATTTTGTTATCATTTGTTGTGAATGAAAATGTTATCAAGAAGAAGATACTCAAAAGCAGAAATTTTCAAAATGGCCTACTCATGGTAAGTTCATTCAAATTGGTTTATTTAATGTAAGACTACCTATATTTATATACAACATATTTCTAAATTTGAAGGACATATTTTTATTTCCGATTGAAAACAAAAATGGAATTAAATTGTTCACAACAACGCGCGATAAATTTTATACATACTCATACATATTGATCATGATAGAAATATCTACCAGGTATAGTAGTTTAAACAGGTGAGTCTACATGTCGTTTCTCGGTTCACTTGTCAACCTCATATCTATTTTGTTTTCATACTTTTTTGTATTCGTATATATTTATGTAGAGTTTGATAACTGAAACGAATGAACAAAAATAAAATGTTTTTTGGTGCTGCCTACAACTACAACAACATCTGATGGTACCACGTATTTCTTGGCACTAGCTGCAAACGTGTTGCCGTATCACATTTTTTCACCCATTACAAGTAGACAGTCATCATTTCTCTTCACTCGAATTCCAACAAACAAACTGAGTAAAACCCTAGCCTTTCTCTGCTCTCTCTTCTCTCTTCATTGAATATTTAAATACACGAACAACTGTTTGATAGTGTTACAGTATAAGTATATAACTATACAAATTCAAACCATGTTGAAGTACATAAACTATGCAAAAAGTATGAAATAATCAAGATATGACGCGTGAGAGAAATGCCTTTGAGTGAATTTCTAGCACTTTTTGGTTCTCTTTTACCAGGGTTGCCAAATTGCGCACATCTACTGGTCGTCTAATTCTATCATAAGTGGCAATATTTTAAGTAGAGAAGAAAATTTACTCATGGAGTGGAATGCCAAGAAAGAAAATTAGTGAAGCGCCTCTCTCTTACTCTCTTCGTTGAATATTTCAGTACACGAGCAGGCAAAAAGGATGTACAAGTAGAGAAGAAAAAACCACCGCAATTTGGCAACCCTAGTAGAAGAGCACCAAAAATGTCGACGCGATGCACTCAAACCCATTTCTTTCCCGCGTCATAACTTGATTATTTCATACTTTTTACATACTTCATCAAATTGTATTTAAATATGGTTGGAATTTCTATAGTTAGATAGAATAACATCATCAGAAAACTGCTCGTGTATTGAAATATTCAACGAAGAGAGTAAGAGAGCGAGCAGAGAAACGACACGCTTCACTCGTTTTCTTTGTTGGCATTCCACTCCATGAGTAAATTTTCTTCTCTATACAATAGTTGCTTTATGGAGCAGGTGTTTGATGATGTTATATAAGTAGTATCGAACTATAGAAATTCCAACCATGTTTAAATAAAATTACATAAAGTATGAAATAATCAAATTATGACGCGAGAGAGTACTAGAAAATCTAGTACAGGTGGAAGCCGACTTTGTCAAATTCAATTGTATTTTGTTTTTACACTTTTTTGTTCAGTTGTATTGTTCGGCCATGATCATAGATTAATTTATAAATAGATTTGTCAATTCGCTCATTGGTTTAGTGATTGAAGGAAAGCGAACTTGTGTTTGAACGTCAAGAGAACTTCGCTGAGGTTTGATAAACACTGCTGAAATTGTTACTGTGAATGTTCAAAATTTGTAAATATGTGAACATCGTGCATGTACAAAATTCAAAATGGAAAATTTTGTTCGATGTTCGCACAATTTGTTGTAATTAAAGAGCAAAACAGCTGACGATAGTTCGTTTCCTCCTGGAAGAAGCGCAAAGTGAAACGTCAGATGAGACAGATAACAAATCTATTATAAATTAATCTATGGGTTTAAATACGTCTAGATTAATTTTTGCATAGATTTATCCACTCGCTCATCGGTTTATTCACTGAGGGAAATCGAACTTGTGGAAGTCGCAAGTTTGAACGTCACGAGAAGAATTCTGTCGCTGAGGTTTGATAAACACAGTTGAAATTGTTACTGTGAATGTTCAAATATGTAAATATATGAACATCGTGAATGCACAAAATTAAAAGGGGAGGATTTTGTTTGACGTTGCTGACAGAAGTTCGTTTCTTGTTTGAAGAAGCGCAAAGAGTAACGTCAGGTGCGACGGATAACAAATCTATGTATAAATTAGTCGATGGCCATGATGTCCTAGATTGTCATCCTGCTATTGAATATGTGCGCATTTGCCACGCCCATACATGTAAAGGAAGGGCGAGCATAATTATTACTAATGGAGCTCGGACCCAGTGGATAACTTGCGGTATGATATATT